>AWOL01S0013713.1:0-46712 GCA_000715115.1 Nicotiana otophora
ATATATATATATATATATATATATATATATATATATATATTATTTTCCAACCTTATGTATACCACACAATACTACAAAACAACCCAACACACCCCAATCTTTTCATACACAAAACGACCATCGTAGTAGTGTCAACAATCCGAACATGTTACGACAAACGACCAGCACAACATCCTGCATTTATGTGGTATTTCTCCACACCCTTCATCCTCCAAAAATCCACAAAACAATAGTAAATCACGCAGCCCAACAGCAATACCAAACAGTTCACAAAACAATCCATAAAATAGTCCGCTACAAGTGAATAACTCGAACTCACGGCTTCCGATCACCATCCCGTGCGTTCTTAAAAAAAATAGAATAACTTACCATGCATCTACAACTGTAAAGAATGGATGAAAGAGAGCAGTAAACTTACCTTATTTTTGGGGTAACTCAGCTCCTATCTTGGTTCTTCAAACTCTAGGCTTTACCTCCAATTAGAACTGGAAAGGGAGAGAAAATCAATTGGGGTTTGTGGGAAATATTTGGGAGGATTTTTGCAGAGATTAAGTCTGGTTATTTTGCCCTATTATCATCCTAATATATGAAGGGGATAGGCCTTTAAAAAGTCCTCTTTGAGCGAACCGAACTGGCCCAGTTTTGGACTACCCAAACTGGCCGAATTTTAGATTCTCGTTTAAGCAAGTAGGTGACAGTCTGCGCAGTCTCGCAAAAATGCCCATATCTCTCTACTCAGATATCATATTGATAAACGGTTTAATGCGTCGGAAAGTAAACTCATAGATATTTACTTTTATGGATGGAACACCCCATAACTCTAAGTATATTGGGAGACAATTACAGTTACATTTGACCCAAAGTTTCAGTAAGACTTATGAATGTAACTTGTGATGACTTTCATCGACTTTTGTTCCACCACTCGCTTAACTTCAAAACATAACACACGACTATCATACGAATAACATAACTCGTAACATAACCTCCTTATCATGTAAAACACCCTGGTCTCATCCCAAAAGTACATGCTATAACATTCCCAATTTCTTGGCTTTCGACGAAACATTATTTTCTTCAATTCCTTTAGCTTCTAAACCTTCAAACCCTCTTTGTACTTTTTATTCATGATATTCAATATTTGTAACTTCCGAGGTAACATGATTAACTTGCTTTATATATTTTCAAAGATGATCTCATTTTTGGGTCCTACATTAGTTTGCTCACGACGCAGTTTTACGTACAAAATAATATAGGGTGTAACAATACAACTGCTGAAGGATTTTTTGGTATTTCATGCATATCCTCTCTATATGCAAAAGTGGAAGGATTATTTGATACTTTACGCATATCTCCTCTATATGCAAGCTTGATGATTTAATGATATTGGACGCATATCATTTCTATGTGTTGAGTTGTTGAACGGGAATAGTATGTGGGCATATCTTCTCTATATGCAATAGTTGATGTGATATTTGATATTAGAAGCATACCTTCCTTACATGTTGAACTGTTACGAGACTTGTGCACATGTTCTCTAAGTGCACGGTCTGGTATTTATATTTCCTATTTTGACTTTGTTACTGTTGCTGGGTACATATATATGTTATTGTATAGGTTTTTATATATATATATATATATATATATATATATATATATATATATATATATCCTTGACCTGAGACCGCGTCACTACTTCACCAAGGTTAGTCAAGATACTTACTAAGTACATGGGGTCGGTTGTACTCATACCACATTTCTTCACCTTGTGTGCAGATCTTGGAGTTGAAGTACTGTGGATGATGGAAGTTGGCATTGAAGATGTACCTGCTTTCTGGATATAGCTATCACTTGTCCTTGGCAGCTTTGGATTCATACTCTATTCATGTATTCCAAACATATGTTGTATTTATTTTCGTACCAGCTTGTAAATCTAAATCTTACTGGCTCATGACTTGTACAACTAATTCTTGGGATATTATATGGAAATTCAACTATTTCATTACCTAATTACTTATGATCTGCATTAGAATTATATAACTGTTGTTTGGCTTAACTAGCGGGTTGGGTTAGGCGCCATCACGACTAGGTAAAAATTGGGTCGTGACATACTCTTAAATAGCCTTAATCGCTTATTATTCTAACATTTCTAACGTTATCTTTTGACATTGAATCTGACATTTGAATGGATTAAATTTCTTTTATAAGCTTATTATATTGACATTTATAAGTTTCAAAACATCTGCCAACATATCTTTTATATATATATATATATATATATATATATATATATATATGTTCACGTTGAAAGAAGAGGGGAGAAAAAGAAGAATGAAACAAGATACATTTTCTTCTCATTTTCTTTTATTGTGTTGGGTTTTCTTTTGTTTAATGTTTGTTGGTTCTGCTCCTAGTTTATACTAGAAGAGCTTGTTGAATCCTGGGGGATACGCTTAATTTTATTCATCACTGTGTGGGAGAAATATCCTTAAGGATAGTGTCCTTGACATGCCTCAAGCTAACTCTTATTCTCCATAAGCAACTTTTACAATAATTATAAGGATATTCCCACGTTGTTATTATAGAGAATAACGTTGCTAATGTTGATGTTGATGCTACTACACTCGCTGTTCTATCACCAATTATATGTGCCAAATATTTTTTTGATGTTTTGAACGTTGAGGTTTTTGGTGGAGATAATTTTAAGCACTGGCAGGAATGCGTGCATTCTATTTTGGATATGCATGGAGTTGTTTTCACCCGTACTGATCCAAATCCAACTGAAGCATCTTCCGTTAAGACAAATCAATAGGTACATGCTAACAAGGTATGTAGACATACTATAATTTCTACTCTTTCTAACGAGTTGTTTGATGTCTATGTTTCCCACAAGTAGGTAAAAGAAATTTTGGATTTAATGATAACAAAGTACAATGCTGAAGACAATACCAAACAAAAACTTGTTATTGGAAACTACTACAAGTGAGAGATGACGGAGGACAAGGATATTACTGCACAAATCAACGAATATCACAAGCTGATTGAAGATCTCAAGTCTGAAGATATCTCTCTATCTGAATAGTTTGTTGTTGGTATGCTTATAGAAAAAAATTTCAAATCTTAGAGTGACTACAAACAACAATTAAAGCACAAACACAATCAATTGTCATTGAAGGACTTGGTCAAGCATATCATAACTGAAAATACCAATCGCAAGCAAGCTATTGCTAACAAAGGAAACCAGATTGCTACTAGAGCCAACCTTGTGGAGGATAACAAATGTTAGAACAAATCAAACAACATGCATGATAAAAGAAATGGTTATAAGCCCAAAACCAACAATCAAACCTTTTAGAAAAGAAAAAAAGTGACTGCTTTGTGTGTGGCAAACCTGGCCATCATGCTGCTCAGTATTGAAAAGGGGCCGGAAATAACAATCCTGCTAAGGCTAAAGTAAATTTACTGATGTATCTATGTCACAACCCAAAATTCCAACCTGTTGAGATGACGTCTAACACACTTGTTGGGCAAGCCGTATATAACAATAAAGAACAAAAATAACAGAATTTGCAGGAATAACATAAGTCTGAAATCTCACTATAACAAAATACCGCTAATAAAAGATAAATCCCCCAGAAGCTGGTAAATACAGAGTCATGAGATCTAATACGAAAACACAAGTCTGAAATGACCAAGTACAATACTGTATGAAATAAAGACAACCTTATATAAGAAAAGAGACGCCAGGACAGCAGTCAAGAATGCAGTTACACCTCGTCTCTAAGCAAATAGCTCTGCAACAAGCATCAGCTACTAATGACTGGTCTGACACCTGGATCTGTACAATTAAGTACAGAGTGTAGTATGAGTACAACCGACCCAATGTACTCAATAAATATCGTAACAAACCTCGGCGAGGTAAAAGAAGCGATAATTATAAATGATACCTTCTATTACCTGTACAGTTTCATAAATCTAACAAGTACAGAACAATAATGTGATCATGTATAATACATAAAGGACTATCTGTGTATGGCCCCATAAAATTTTACCTAAAACCCAGGGTTTGATGGTACCAAGATAGATTTAGGTGTTCATGGTTGTAGAGATCACGGTACGTACTTTTTGGGTTAAACAGTGTGTTGGGAGTTGAAGAAAATTTTTGGCAGTGTAGGGCATTTCTGCGGTCTATTCTACAATCGCATAACTGATCTACGGACCGCAAATCTACCATAGAATAAAGTAGAAACTTGAGCTAATTTTAGGACCATTATATGGTCCATTATGCGACTGCATAATCATTTCATGGGCCGCACAATCCATCGTAGATCCAACATAAAATTTTCCGGAGGGGAGTTCTACGATGCATTATGCGACCGTAGAATTGGTATGCGGACCGCAGACCTGTCGCAAAGTAAAGCAGAAAGGCCCAGTTCCAGAGGGCCATTATGCGGTCCATTTTGCGGACTGCAGAAGCGTTATGCGGTCGCATCTGCGACCATAGATCTGCATCGGGGCTTCCTTTTTCTAATATTTTTAATCCAACCCTATTTCGATATATAGATATAAAGGGCCACTTTTGAAGCAAAAAACTGATATTTCTAGAGAGAGGAAGTGCCATAGAGTGAGAGAGGAAGTTCCTAAGCTTATTGTACATCAATTCTTGCTCAAAGTTGGAGAATTCACAAGGGAATATTCACTAGGTCTTCATCCTAGAGGTAAGATTCTACTCCCTAGCCCTCAATTTTGTGATTTTACGTAAAATAAGTAATGTGAAAAAGCATTCTTGGGTGTGGTAGTTGTTCAGTATGCATGCATGCACTATCATGGGTTGTGGGAAGATTGTTGAGCTCAATTGGGTAGACTTTGGATAGTAGGATGAAGTAACCCACCATAGGAGGACATTAAAACCTTAATGCAAACCTAGTGTTTGATAAAATACTTACGTAAGATGAACCCATGAATATCTTCCTAATTGTGGTTCAATTTCATCATGTCTCTAAATAGATCAAAGTTGCTAGGATTTCCAGAACTGTGTAGTGAATTAAGGAAAGATCAAAGCAAGGTATGTTGTCTAAACTCCTCTTTTAGAATTAAACCCCGCAACGTCCTTGTAAGTCACGTGTGCTCATTATAAATTAATTCTTCCGAATAAGCCTTGTGTAAAAACATATATGTGATCAATATGTATTTCAAATGTTCTTGTTATGTTGTGTTTCTATTTGAGAATGTGATTAAATATGGGTTGTGTGTTAATATGTTATGACTTAAAAACGAGATTCTAATAAAAGTTGTCTTGTCGAATTGTGTAAGAAATTACATGTGCCTAAGACCCTTAATTGCTCAAATATGTACTTAAAGTCTTGAATAGAAATTTTTGTTGTTGACGATCTGTGATGATGCTTGAAAGTGAAACTGTAAGCATGAAATATGAAATACAGCAAATGTGCCAAGAATGACATTACATTAGGGGCCATTAGTGCCAATGGAACCAAAGGCGTGTAAAATATTATGAAATGAGTGGTAAATCCCTTTAAATAATGTTTTGGGAGTATCGTTTAGTCACTGAGGAAGGGTAGGTCTAGATAACCTAACCTTGAAACTACACATGCCGGTGTAAAAGTGATTGAGGGGTAAATCACTGTGTTAATGTGATGAGGTTGTTTCCCCTTATATGGGATGAGATTGATGTGTTGAGATGTTTCCCCTTAAATTGAACGAGATTATTGCTAGCAAGATGTGATGTGATGTCGACCCACACGATATTGTGGTGAGACGGCTTAGCCGATCGGGCTGAGATCGGACGCCATGCCGCGCACATGGTGGTGTTGTGAGTGGATGTTTCAAGGTGAGACGGCTTAGCCGGTCAGGCTGAGATCGGACTCCATGCTAAAAATACGGTGGTGTATCGGTGCTAAAGATTTCCCAACTTAAAAAGATTGAAACTTACTTGAAATTTACCTTTCCCCTAACTTGACACCTTGATACTATTCGAGTCTCTTATTGATTTCATGTATCATTATCCATTTACTGTTGCTCGTTCTATTGATAGGGTGTTTAGTTTTACATACTAGTACTATTCCATATGTACTAACGTCCCTTTTGCCGGAGGCGCTACATCTTTAATGGATGCAGGTGGTTCCATAGCAGGTGGTGTTGATCTGTGATAATAGCACACCCTCTCCTCAGCTGACTTGGTGAGCCCCACTTCATTTCGGGGTCCTCTATCTCTTGTCCTTTGTACATGGTATTTTGAGGTATAGTCGGGGTGCCGACACTGTCGTAGCACTCTTTTGTTTCTATTAGAGGCTCTGTAGTCATAGTGTGGATTGTATCTCAATTTAGGAAGGTTAAACTAAAATTGTAGTAATTGTATCATATGTTCCACCTCAACTACGAATGTATAGTGTACTATTTTGGAGACTTTTTAATGATGTAACTAATGGAAATGAACTGGTGTTATTCATATGACCTCTTACAGTCTAATTAATGAAAAGTATCTTCTCTTTATTCATTGGTGAATTGGGTAGACGGCATTGTGCAGGCTTGCTTGACCGGGGTATCTCGGTTGAGCACTGGTCGCGCTCCCCGAGGTTGGGGAGTGACAATCTCTGTGTGCGTGCACAATTACTCAAAATCTTTGTTCGGTCAAAGGTACAACATATAAGATGATATGCAGATAAATCATATAATAAACCATTGAAATTACAAGTAAATATGAAATGCAAATCAGAAACAATCGCTGGCCAGATTTTCCTCAACTTTTCCATACCTGTACCAAACCACTGATTCGTTTTCCTCAATATCCATGTGTACACCATCAAGAGAGAAACATGAGAGGGTGACCCTAGGGGTATGGATCCATATCCACACGTTACACAGACAATTCACGTGCTAATAATATCAACCGTACTGATACGGACAACTCACGTGCTTATAATATCAATATCTGGATCTACACGGACAACTCATGTGTTGCACGGACAACTCGCGTGCCAATAATATTAAACGCTCAGATAACTCACGTGAAAAAAATCACAATCCGCCTGACATAACATAGAGAAATCAAATATAGGAGAATACATGTACATAATCAATGATTAATAAGTTTCACACTCCTATACTGGTATAAATAACATGATATAGTGTAGGCATGCGCAATGTGTGCTATCACATCTAGTACAGACAATTTCATCATGGAATAGCAGTTTATCAGGTTCAATCGGAAATGAAAAATTAGATGTGGTACAAATAACTCACAGAGGGGTACAAATAGGAGAAACATCACAGCTTGAAGCTTGGCAATCAATTCAAGGCATGTCACTAGCCTAATCACTACCCCGAGCACGTAGATGTCACAAATAATTCAGGTAACTAGTGCCTCAACCAAGTTTAGGTAAGATACTTACCGCAAGAAAGTCAAATCACTCCTCTAACAATCCCTTCCCGTGCGTATCGACCTCCGGACGATCCGAATCTAGTCAAAGTAACACAATACCATCAATAAAAGCCATAGGAAGTGATTCCAAAAGATAAAGCTAAGATCTTTAACTCAAGTTAAAAAGTCAACCTCGAGCCCGCACCTTGGAACCCGTCAAAATTCACAAATTCCGAACATCCATTCAGTTTCGACTCCAACCATACCAAAATCATCCAATTCTAACCACAAATCAACCCTCAAACCCAAAATTCCATCTTAGATTCATTTAATTTAGGCGTAATAATCAATGGGTAACTAATATCTAATACCAAAATCGAATAAACATCACTTACCTCTTCAATTCGGATGAGAAATACGTCAAACATTTCCTTAGACCGAGTTCCACAATTCCAAAAATGAGAAAATAATGAAGCTCTTCGATTTTAATATCCAGCCAGTGATTCCGCTTCTACGCTCTGATGTCCGCTTTTGCGGTAAAACATATGTGTGCTTTCACTTAATTCCAGACCAACCGCTTCTGTGGTCCAATCCCCGCTTCAGCAGGTCCGCACCTGCGGAAGCCTTCCATATCTGCGGTGCAAGCTTAGCTAACCATTCCCCGATTCCGCGAGCCCTTATCCACATCAGTGGACTCGCAGATGCGATCAACCTCCGCACATGCAATCTTCACCGGCTTTCACCTCTCTTCGCATCTGCGCATAACCCGCCGCATCTGCGGCTCCGCATTTGCGACAATACTAACCGCAGGTTCGAAAGCACCAGAAGCCAAAAGCATCAGCAATCACACCAATTCCAAAAATGATTCGATAACCATCTGAAACACCCTCGAGGCCACTGGGACCCCATCCAAACATACCAATAAGTCCTAAAACACAATACGAACCTACTCGAAGCCTCAAATCATACCAAACAACATCAAAACCATGAATCGCACATCGGTTCTATCTTAATGAGCTTCCAACTTCAAAAATTAATGTTGAATCACATCAAACCAATTCTGAATGAGCTCCAATTTTTCACACAAGTCATAAAATGACACAGCGGACCTACTCCAACTCCCGATACAGAAATCCAAACTCAATATCGACAAACTCAACTCTCTGTCAAACCACACAACCTTCCAAACCTTCAACTTTCCAACTTTCGCCAAAATCTATCAAATCATCCTATGGGCATCCAAAATTACAGCTGGACATACCTAAGTCCAAAATCACCATACGAAACTATCAGAACCATCAAAACTCCATTCCGAAGTCATTTACACAAAAGTCAAACTCCGGTCAACTCTTCTAACTTAAGCTTCCAAACTTGGGACTAAGTGTCCTAATTCACTCTGAAACATCCCCGGAACAAAACCAACCACTCCGGCAAGTCACATAGCCATAAATAAACATAGAAGAAGTAATAAATAGGTGAATGGGTGCTACAATACATAAAATGACAAGCTAGATCGTTACATTCTCCCCCTCTTAAACAAACATTCATCCTCGAACGGGTCTAGAATCATACCTAGAGTCTCAAATAGGTATGGATAACTGTTCTACATCTCCGGCTCATCCTCCCAAATAGCCTCATGGGCCGGCTAACCTCTCCAACGAACTTTCACTGATGATATATTCTTCAACCTCAACTTCCGAACCTGCCGGTCCAAAATGGCCATCTGGTCCACATCATAGGTCAAATCCTCATCTAGTTGCACCGTGCTGAAGTCCAACACATGCGACGAATCACCATAATACTTTCAAATCATAGAGACATGAAACATTGGAGGAACACCTGATAGGCTAGGTGTAAAAGCAAGTTTATAAGCCACCTCTCCCACTCTCTCAAGCGCCTCAAAAGGACCAATATACTGAGGGTTCAACTTTCCCTTCTTCCCGAACCTCATCACGTACTTCATAGGAAAAACTCTGAGCAAAACTTTCTCACCCACCATATATGCAATGTCACGAACTTTCCTATCAACATAACTCTTCTGTCTGGACTAGGTTGTGCGAAGCCGCTCCTCGATCAACTTTACCTTATATAAGGCATCACAGATCAAATCAGTGCCCAAAAACCTAGCCTCCCCAAGCTCAAACCAACCAACTGGAGAACGACATCTCCTCCCATATAAGGCCTCATAAGGAGCACCTGAATACTCGATTGGAAGCTATTATTGTAGGCGAACTCTGCTAGCATAATATATTAATCCCATGAACCTCCAAAATCCATAACACAGGAAACATAACATTCCATCTAAGATCTGAATGGTGCACTTGGACTGTTCGTCCGTTTGAGGATGCAATGTTGTACTCAACTCAATCCGTGTGCAATCTCTCGCTGCACTGCTCTCCAAAACTGCGATGTGAATTGCGTGCCACGGTTAGAAATGATAGAAATGGGCACACCATGCAAGCGGATAATCTCCCACATGTAGATCCGATCCAACCACTATAAAGCATAGGAAGTCACCACTGGAATGAAGTGTGCAGACTTAGTCAACTGGTCCATAATAACCCAAACTGCATCATGATTACCGGTCCATAATAACCCAAACTGCATCATGATTCTTCAAGGTGATGCGCTCCCACTTCCACTCTGGTATCTCCAATCTATAAATCAACCCTCCTAGTTTCTGATGCTTATACTTCGCATGTTGACAATTCATACATCGAGAGACATAAGCAACAATATCTTTCTTCATTTTCCACCACCAATAGTGTTGCTTCAAGTTAGGTACATCTTCGTTACACCAGGGTAAATGGAATAGTGTGAGCTGTGAGCCTCCTCGAGGATCAAATCTCTTAACTCATCAATATTTGGAACATAGATCCGGCCTTGAAGCCGCATAACACCATAATCGTCAATCACAAACTCCATAGCACTACCCCGCTGCACCGTATCCTTCAACACCAACAAGTGAGGATCATCAAACTGGCGAGCCTTGATACGCTCCAACACCGACGACTGTTCTACAGTACAAGCAAGAACACGACTAGGCTCCGAAATATCCAATCTCACAAACTAATTGTCTAAGGCCTGAACATCCATGGATAGTGGCCTCTCTGCTACCAGTAAATATACCAAACTGCCCATACTCTCCGCCTTCCTACTCGATGCATCGGCCATCACATTGTCCTTCCCCAGATGATATAATATGGTGATATCATAGTCTTTCAGCAACTCTAACCATCTCCGCTGCCGCAAATTAAGACCCTTCGGCTTGAACTGGTAATGAAGACTTTGATGGTTGGTATAGACCTCACAATGAACATCGTACAGATAGTGCCTCCAAATATTCAATGCATGAACAATAGCTGCCAACTCCAAGTCATGCACAAGGTAATTCTTCTCATAAACCTTCAATTCCCGAGACGTGTAGGCAATCACCCTACCATCATGCATTAACACCGCACCAAGTTCAATACACGACGCATCATAATACACGGTGTAAGATGTTATACCCATGTTTTCATACGCAAAAGTGTGTCGTAAGTCAATTGATGTAAGCTCGGAAATGAGATCCACTTTGAAAGTATAAAAAGTAATTTAATGATGTTATATCCCGTATTTTCGTTCAACATATACACGACTAAGTTGAGAACGAATGCACTTAATGTGAGAAAGGAGATTTGGACAAATAAAAATGAGCTGGTTGCTTACCCGACGTGCCTGCTTCACCAACTTATTTTTCGTCCTACTTGCTTGAGCTACTCGACACATGTCTAAATTATTTAACGAGAATGAGACACATGTTTTAAAATAGAAAAAAGAATCAACATAAATCACCTACTTGATTAAGTAGGAGACAAGTAGGTGTATCACCTACTTAGAGTTTGTGGACCAAATTAAAAGGCAAAGGTAAAGGATAGAGATGGGTAGCCTAACCCATCTGCCCAAGCCCATTAGTAAGGCCATATATATAGATATTTCACTTAGAGAACAATTTAGAATCCTGCTCTCTCTATTGCAACATGAAGGAGCTTCAAACTACCATCCCAATATCTCTCCCAAAGTTATCCTAGGGTTCAAGACCAAATCCACAAGTTGGTAAGGTGATTTCTCTCTTGGAAGATCAAGATCACCTAGTTATCTCTCTACTTTGTTGTTAGGGTTAGAGAGCTTGATTGAGCTTGAAATAAAGCTTAGTTGGACAAGTATTCTTTCTTCTAAGGTAAGGTTTAACTTCTCCTATATGTATTTAAGATCATCTATGTATATCTAGTTTATTTGATAAAGGAAACTTGTGAAATAGGTTGAGCTTCATGTTGAAGTGATGTAGTTGCTGGACTATTTGGGAGTTGAATTCTTCATGTTTTATGGCTGGAAATCAGTAGAAATAACTTAAGAATATTATTGCTATTGTGGTTGATATATTTGGAAGAAGAGAAGGCTTGGAGAACTGTTGTTGATATTGTAAAATTGAGTTTAATGCTCGTTAGTTGTTATTGTTGCCGCGCCATTATTGGTTTGTAGCGAGCATATTCTAAATTGAAATCGTGGTTGGGTTACTCGAGAAGGAGCTTATTTATATATTTTTTGTTGTGTGGTTTGATTTTAGGAAAGTGAAAAGAATAAGGGGAAGTGTTATCCAAAATTTTGTAGACGAGCTAGTCGCTCATTTGTGTTGAGTTCTAGCTTTCGTAACCTTAGCAATGGTCCCTTATTGTTTGTTGTAGATTCAAGTACTAACGGGATGAACCTAGGTCGTGTGGTTAAGTAAACGACAAAGGTATGTTACGTCTATTCCTTCTTTCCTTTTGGCATGATTCACATGATACAAACAAAATGAGCAAACATACAACTTTCATAAATGAATCTATTCATAGAAGTACCAGGGGAGCCTATATTCTTGATTCCCCATATGTCCTATTATTATATTGCATGTTCATGGGTCTTAAACAATATGTAAGTTGATAAATTTTATCCGAAGGCATATTGACCTTATGACATTCCGAGATATCTTATTGACTGACTTCATTATGTATTGCACTCATTTATACATGTTCATTGACCCATGACCATATGGCATTATATACGCGTATATTATATGTATATACATATAATATGTATATGGGGAAAGTTTACGGCGTTATATACGTACCACCACCTGATCAGCTGGCATATGTTAATGATTTCTCCCATTGAGGCAGGGATGATATGATGGGATGTCTTCAGAGGCTTGATGATGTATATACACATATACCTATGCATGATATGACATTTATACGCATATACATGACACTATTAATGTTTCATGATTCACAGAGTTATTTAGACTTACAGGTGGAGTCCTTTGCTCCATGTTTCTTTTATGTCTTTTATATACTGATTTTCATTCCTTACATACTCGAGACATTATTCGTACTGACGCCCCTATTGCCTGGGGCCTGCATTTCATGCCCGCAGGTGTAGGTAGACAGGCTGACGGTCCCCCTTCTTAGCATCCTTTCTCAACGAGAATTGGTATGCTCAATTTGATCTGGAGCTGCTATTGGATTTTGGTACGATATTTTTGTATACATATATGGGTATGATGGGGCCCGATCCTGTCCTTTATATAGTTGTACACTCTATTAGAGGTCTGTAGATAGTCATGTATAGTTGGATAGTATGTGGCCTTATCGACTTCTATTTTGATATATAGTTGTCCATGCCAGCCTTGTCGCCTCGCCCTACCGTATTTTGCATATATATATATATATGCCTTTTGCGCATGTTTTCTCGTGTATGTTATTCACATCATTTAGTAGTTTATTGACAGATGTTATGCATGACCTACCTTTATTTCATGTTTATATCTTAGACGTATGCTTAGGGGTGTTCGACAGGTAGGACTCGGGCACTCGTCATGGCCCATCAGTTTGGGTCGTGACATAAGACCCCGAACCTGTAGGCAACACCAACATTGGGGTTGTAGTCAATACAATCTTGAGCTTTTGAAATCTCTCACCATACTAGGGCTGGGCATATATCGGGTAAAACCGATAACCCGAACCGTTATTTATTTATTGGGTTATTGGGTTAACGGTTCGGTAACGATTTAGAATTTTTTCACTATTGGGTTATCGGTTCGGGCCTCGGTTTGGCAATTCTGTTATTGGGTTAACCGATAACCTAATAAGGATTAACGAAATTACTACTTTACCCTTAAGTATATACATATGCAGATATGCTAGGGCTTCATTCTTTCCTATTCTTTCTCAGCCTCAGCCGCATTCTTCAGAGTTCAGACTCTTCACTCTTCAATTGCTTCACAGTTCACATTTCTCAGCCGCATTCTTCAGCTTCATCTTCATTCTTCGTGTAAGTTTTTAGTTGCTTCATCTTCATTGTCTACATGGAACTTCATTGTCTAGGAAATCGTAGAATCAGCTTTAAGAATGAAAAACTTCTGAGAATATTAATTGTAAAATCACAGAGAAAGTAGGTGTAGGATAAAACCAATATGTATTTTGTTCAGTTGCCTTATGTCTAGATTCTTTTAATTCGTTTTTTAAGATTTTGTCATGAAAATAGAACCTTACTGGTAGTGCATTCACCGATCAAAAGAAATTACCGGTACTGCAGTGTGCAGTCAGTAGTAACACATTTGATTAGAAACCTTAAACGTGTGGGCCGAGTCCTAGTCAAACCCGGAACGAATTAAGTCTTCAAAACTCGGATTGGGCTTGGCCTCAGGCCTGGCGTTGCCAGCCTAACGCCTGGAATTTGGCTGGCCTCGCCAGGCTAAAGCTTGGTTCAGCCTGGCCTTAGGCTGGCCTCGCCAGGTCTCTCCTTTTCACTATTCTCGAGCACACTTTCAACGTTAAAGTATCCCTTTTGCCCTACTTTTATCTCCAATTTACCTACACATAAAATAGACTCCATTATGCACAAATAAAGTGTAATTTATCATTAAAGCATGTAAAATGCAAGGCACATAATGTACGAAACTATGGAATTATAGCCACACATCAGATTGCATTGGAATAACCATGCATTACATTGCTCTTTTCTTTTTAACTTGAATTTGAACTATTAGTATTATGTTTGGACTTGTTAATCTTAAGGTGAAATTGCTACTACTTTGTATTGTTATTAATGTGTTTGAACTATTAGTTGTGTTTGATTCTATCGATGTCATCCCTACTCTTTCAAACAATTGGACAACTGTTTGTAGTGTTGAACTATTAGTTGCAAATTTTATGGCTTAGCAGCAACATTATGTTGATGGTGTTGGAAACTAGAAAGTTGTAGCAGCAACATTATGTTTAATATTAGTTGCAGATTCTTTGTTCAATGTAGTGTTTGATTATGTTTGTTGCAGATTCTTTGTTCAATGCAGTGTTGATTACGTTGAACATTAGTTGTCGATATAAAACTATTTTAGCACAATTTGTAAGACATGTGATACAACAACTGTATTGCAGGGGTCAGATTAAGTCAAAGCTAGCAGGAAGATTAGCATAATTAGTTGTGTCCACTATCCAAAACTGATATAAAACTGT
The DNA here is from genome assembly GCA_000715115.1 of Nicotiana otophora. Lineage (NCBI taxonomy): Eukaryota > Viridiplantae > Streptophyta > Magnoliopsida > Solanales > Solanaceae > Nicotiana > Nicotiana otophora. The sequence goes on from AWOL01S0013713.1 coordinate 14,911, forward strand.
TTTATAAAACTGTTTTAGTTGTGGCCAGAAATGAGTTTTAAAACTGTTTTACTCTTCTCTTTTTTGTTTAACTCTAGATTGAGTTATCTTATTGGGTAAACCGATAACCGAACTGATAATAAATGATAACCGATTAACCGATAACCGATAACTAATATCTTATCGGTTTGGTTATCGGTATATTATATTTGTAAACCGATAACCGATATGCTAAACCGATAAATTTCATAATCAAACTGAACCGACCGATGCCCACCCCTACACCACACTCATCAGACCACCTGAATGGGGTACCCTTCTGGGTGAATCTAGTCAAAGGTGCAGCAATGGATGAGAAACCCTCAACAAAACGGCGATAATAACCTGCAAACCAAGAAAACTTTGAATTTTAGTAGTTGCAGATGATCTGGGTCAACTTTGAACTGCCTCTATCTTTTTCGGATCTACCTTGATCCCTTTACTAGACACCACGTGGCCCAAGAATGCCACCGAATCAATCCAAAACTCACACTTGGAGAATTTCGCATATAGCTTTTTCTCCCTCAAAGTCTGGAGTACAATCCTCAGATGTTGCTCATGATCCTTCGGGTTGTGCGAGTAAACCAATATATCATCAATGAATACGATGATGAGTGAATCGAGATACGGCTGTAACACACTGTTCATCAGGTGCATAAAGGTTGTTGGGGCATTGGTCAGCCCAAAATACATCACAAGAAACTCGTAGTGACCATAACGGGTTCTAAATGTCGTCTTCAGAATATCAGAATATCAGAATCCTGAATCTTCAATTGTTGATACCCTGATCTCAAATCAATCTTCGAGAACACTTTAGCACCCTAAAGCTGATCAAATAATTCATCAATGCGCGATAGTGGGTACTTGTTCTTAACTGTAACTTTGTTCAACTGTTTGTAATCAGTACACATCCTCATAGTAACATCCTTCTTCTTCACAAATAGAACCGGTGCACCCCAAGGCGACACACTAGGTGGGATGAAAACCTTATCAAGTAACTCCTCAAGTTGTTCCTTCACTTCCTTAAACCTTGCCGGTGCTATAAGATACGGAGGAATAGAGATGGGCTAAGTGTCTGACACCAAGTCAATACCAATATCAGTATCCCTGTCGGGTGGCATGCCCGACAGATCTGCAAGAAACACATCTGGGAAGTCACTCACTACCGGAACTCACTCAATGGTAGGATTATCAGCACTAACATCCCTCACAAAGGCCAAATCTGCCAGACATCCCTTCTCAACCATCCACTGAGCCTTCAAATATGAAATCACTCTACTAGGAACCAATCCAAGGAACCTCTCCACTCAACCCTAGGCAACCCCCACATCACCAATGTCACGATCTTAGCGTGACAATCTAGAATAGCGTGACATGGTGACAATCAATCCATGCCTAAAATCACATCAAAATCAACCATGCTAAGTAGTAAAATATCAACTCTCATCTCTAATCCCCCAATAGTTACCACATACGACCGATACACATGGTCCACAACAATAGAGTCACCCACCGGTTTAAATACATGAATAGACATAATTAAAGAATCACGGGGCATATCAGAATAACAAGCAAAGTATGATGACACATATGAATAAGTGGAACCAGGATCAAATAATACTGAAGTATCCATGTGGCATACTAAAACAATACTTAAGATCATTGCATCATAGGCAACTACCTCTAGCTTGGCTATAAATGTGTAGCAACGAGCTTAACCACCACTTGATTGATCTACCACTCTAGGGCGGCCTCGAGCTGACTAAGCCCCAGCCCGAGCTTATTGTGCAGGTGGTGTAGCTGCTAGTGCTTAAATCATAGGCTGAGAACTCTGTTGTGGGACCCTACTTAATAGTCTGGGGCAATCTCTCTTGAGATGACTCATGTCCCTGCACTCAAAACAACTTCTCCTCTGATAGAGTTGTTGACCCTGATGATCTGTATAGTTGCATGTGGAACCTTGTGCAGATGAAGCATTGAATTTTGTGCTGGCAACACACTGAATGATGACTGAGTTGGACGTCCACTGTAGGAACTGTGGCTAACTGAAGAACCATGAGGAACATGGCAAGCTGCTTGGATTAGTCTAGAAGGACGACCTCTATTGTAATGGGACTGGCCTCCAGATAAGGCACTATTGAAACAACCTGAACTAAGAGGCCTCTTGGCCTCCCTCTCCTCATGCTTCTGCCTGTGAACCAGCTCTAAGAATCTAGCAATCTCGACCACCTGGTCAAACCTAGCATTTGTCGCAACCTCTCGAGCCATACTAAATCATAAATCATAGTGGAGGCCATCAATGAACCTCCTAATCTTCTCTTTCTCAGTGGGAACCAACCATACAGGATGACAATCCAAATCTGCGAACCTCATCTCATACTGAGTCATTTACATACCCTCCTAGCATAGCTTCTCAAACTGCCTACGCAGCTCCTCTCTGCGAGTCGATGGGACAAACTTCTCTAATAAGAGAACTGAGAACCCATGCCATGTAAGTGGCACTGCATCGGCTAGCTTGCTCAACTCGAAAGTCTGCCACCTTCTGTAAGCTAACCCTGTCAGCTGAAAAGTAGTAAATACAACCCTAGTGGTGTCCAAAAAACCCATTGTGCGAACAATCCGCTGACACCTACCTAGAAAATCTTGAGCATCCTCTAACTCTGCTCCACTGAACTCTGTAGGCTTGAGCCTACCAAACCGCTCTAACCTCTTCTACTCCTCATCACTTATAAGTTGACCAACCTCGTCCCGAGCAACAGCGACCGGCTGAACTAGCAATACACCCAGTGTCTGGAGTCCCTAAGTTAGTTGCTTTGGAGTACGGGCGGCAGGAGTTTGGGCGCCTTACCCGGACTATAAATTGGTTGGTGCAGCTGGAACACACACTACTTGAGTCAGGCTTGTGCACACAGTCAAAATATGGGCTAAGGCCTCCTAAAGGCCAGCAATAACGATGAGCATTGCTGGTGCCTGAGCTGGCCCTGCCTGCTCAACAACATCTGGTACCTGCTCATCAGCTGGAGTGGCAGGTGGATCCATAGGTGCTGCTCTGGCTATAGTACGAGCCACACCTCGTCCTCTACCGCGGCCACTACCTCTCGTGGCCCTAACTGGTGGTATTTGTGGTCGTCTATCTGATTTGGTAGCACGTGTCCTCACCGTCTGTAAGAGAATAGAAGGGTCAAGTTTTAATTTCGAAAATAACAAATCCGCATAACAAGAATACAAGAAAGTGAAGTTTCCTAACAGTTCGGTAGCCTCTCGAAAATAAGTACAGATGTCTTGACAAATTTGTATCAGAGCCCTAGGTTCATAGGTATCACAAGTCATGAGCAAGTTTAGTAGACTCTTGCGGAACCCAAAATCCCAACCCATTGTGATGGCGCCTAACATACTTGCTAGGCAAGCCGGACATAACAATAAAGAACTAAGATAACGGAATTTGCAGGAATAACATAAGTCTGAAATCTCAATATAACAAAATACCGCTAATACAAGATAAATCCCCTAGAAGTAAAAATGAAGAAACAACAAGAATTGTTCAACCAACAAGCCTTTTGAACATAGAATGTACAACAAGAATCACAACCGAGGTACCACACCTCATAATCTCATTTCACAAGTCACTGTCACAATCTTCTTTATATCATTGGGTGAGCCTTGCATTTATTTTGGAAATATTTTTTCCGAAATAGCTACACACGTTTTAGCTCCCTATCTCACTGCGTGGCTTCAAGTAATTCTCTTACTAGAAATATGCGTATAAATCTCACCTTATCTCACTGCATGCGTATCAACCCATATCCTTATACCACCGCATGTGTATCAATATCACAATACAATAATCAACTCGCACCACACATGCACATATGCCACAACACTTGCCAAAATCAATAATACCGAATGTTACCACAACATATAGCCCGCGACTCAACCACAATGTGAACAAGAATATCAATAATAATAAAATAAATGAGAAATACTCAACGAGGAAAGATATTTTAATAATCAACAACTCCAACCTCAATGTGTTAATGAAGGTATTCCCACGAACTGACGGCTTCAAATAAGAGTAATTCAACAATAAAAGAGGTAACAAGACAATAAGAGAGGTAATAACTTCAACTAAAACATATAAGAGCAAACTTAACAAGAAAAGATAGAACATGTGCTAACAACACCAAATAGAGCATGTGAGAGCAAATTTAATAATGAAAAATATAACATGTTATGACAAATTCAATTAAATGCATGGAAGAAGTCTAATAGTCTAAACCGGTCAAAATGGCACATATAATCCCGTGTACATACTCGTCATCTCGTTTAACGTCTTTCACATAATACAAATAACACAATCAACCCAAATCCTAAGGGTAGTTTCCCCACACAAAGTGAGACAAGATACTTACCTCGACTAGGCTAAATCAACCCTTAAAAATAGCTTTTCCCCTAAAATTCGCCTCCTCGGGACTCAAAGCTAACCAAAACTGACTTAATAACATCAAACAATGCAAGAGAAACCAATTACGATAGAGAAAGTTATGATCTTTACACAATTTCGCAAAGGTCAACAAAAGTCAGTCTCGAGCCCGTCCGGTCAAAACCCGGGTCCAATGGTAAATTCTGACTACCCGTAACCCCATGATTCTATATATATATATATATATATATATATATATATATATATATATATATATATATATATATATATTATTTTCAAATCCGAGTCCAAATCAACTCTCAAAACTCAAATTTTCATTTTTCAAAACTTAGACAAAATCCCTAAAATTTCCTTTTGATTCTCATAAATTTGATGTTAAATCTCATATATAATCATGAAATATAGTTGGAAATTGATTACAACTATTTACCCAATGATTGTAGATGAAAATCCTCTCTCCAACTAGCCTCCTACCGAGTCTAGGGTTCTAAAATGAGATGAAATCCCGACTTTCCAACCTTTTGTTCAGTTGCAGATGTCGCAATTGCAAACCCTCCAGGATATGTCATAACTGCGACACAGACCTCGCAAATGCGACAAAATGGTAACAATTGTGACCTACCCAACTTAAGCCTAGACTTCGCAAATGCGAACCAGGTATCGCAAATCGCGATACCTGAGTCCCCCCTATCATGTTCGCAATTGCGAGCTGGTGCTCGCAATTGCCACAACTGCAGCACCAGCACACCAGCAACCTGTATTAAGTCTAAAACTTTTTGAAACACGTCTGAAACTCCCTCGAGCCCTTAGGTCTCCAAACCAAACATTCCACAAGTCTAAAAGCATCATACGAACTAGCTTGTGCGATCAAAACACAAAAATAACATCTAGAACTATGAAGCGGACATCAAAATGCATGAATTTCAAAGAAAAGTTCAAGAATCTCTAGAATTGCAATCAAGCGTCTGAATCCTGTCAAATCAACTGCAAATGACACCAAACTTTGCAAGCAAGTTTTAAATAGAAAAATGGGCCTATTCCAAGTTCCAAAACTAAATTCTGAACCCGATAGCCAAAAATTAACCTACGGTCAAACTTGGGAAAACTTCTAAATCTCAAATTGCCAACTTTCGGCAAAACAAGTCAAATCAACCTAGGGACCTCCGAATTCGATTTCGAGCATACGCCTAAGTCCAATATCACAATACGAACCTATTGGAGCCATCAAAATAGCGTTCCGGGATCGCTTTCACAAAAGTCAAATTTTGGTCGACATAATCAACTTAGGTTTCTAAACCAAAAACCAAAGGGTTCAAATCAACCCAAAATCTTTCCAGAATGAAACTAGTCAACCCTACAATTTATAAAACTAAAAATACGCATGTGTGAAACATCAAAAGGGGAAACGGGGTGTAAATACACAAAATAATCGATTGGGTCATTACATTAGTAAAGGCTCTGAGCAATCGCCTTAGAACATCATTGGGACCAACACCGGGATCTGCACAGAAAGTGCAGAAGTGTAGTATGAGTACAACCAACCCCATGTACTAAGTAAGTATCGAGTCTAACCTCGATGAAGTAGTGACGGGGCTATGACAAGATACTCACTATAGACCTGTAGGAGTAATAAGCAGAAAAGCAATAATAATATAGAGAAACGAATAACTATGTAACGAATAAGAAAGTAGACAATAGAGGGCCCCAGGAAAATATCACACTACAACCTCATAAACACAACATAGTAATGGAGCATAACGACCAAGAACAACTACATGACATCCTTTTCGTTGTGGTATGCAACCCGATCTCAATATCAATAATAATATTATTGAGACGCGCAACCTGATCCCAATATCAATAACAATACTGTTGTGGTGCGCAACCCGATACAAATTTCAATAACAACCAAATACGGGAAACTCAGAATATAACATGAAATGGAACTAAAACACCTAATTCACCAAGGAAATACGTACACGAACAATGAAGGTTAATCAATTTAACGTTCATAAACTAGCATCACAATATATGTCAACAAGAACTTCAACAAGTCGTAAAGTCAAGAACAATCTAAAATATCATGCAAATTGATATGATATAGTAGAATGAAACAAGAAGCAAGTAAAGGCAATATGGAAAGTAAAGGCACGAGATAGATAAAAATAATTATCTAATAACATGTAAGAGCATGTAACAAATAAAATCGTACAATAACTAAAAGTATGAAATAAGCTAGAACACATAACAATTAAGGACATGTAAAGTGAAGACACATGTATCAAGTAAAACATATATCAAGTAAAACATGTATCAAGTATGAGTACCTAACAAGTAAAAATATGAAATAAGTAAAGACGGTATATAATTAAAAACGTAAAATAAAGTAATATACCCCGCATGATTAACCCATGACAATGCATATATACTCATCACCTTATATATACATCGTCCCCACACATAGATAACGTACCAAATAGACCAATCATTTCCTAATACCCTCAAATCAAGGTTAAGCATGATATTAGCTCTTTTTAGGACAAGATCAACAATCCAACACGGCTTTTCCTTTATAGAAAGCCTCCAAACCACCCGAATCTAATCAATTATTATTCACACAAGTAAAAACAAGCTTTAGAAACTACTCCCGCATACGAAAAAGGTTCGATCTTTAACATAAATAAAAAGTCAACAAAAAGACAATCTGAGCCCACGTGGTCGTAATCCGAAATTAAGACCAAGTTTCGATTACCCATTAACCCCTCGAGTCTAAATATGTGGTTTGTTTCGAGATCCAGTATCAATTTGAGGTCTAAATCTCAATTTTACAAAATCTCTAATTTCAACCCAAAACCCCAATTTCTACTCTATGAAATCTTAGATTTGATAGTGAAAATTTATTGGAAAGTAATGTCAATTGAATGAAAATAATTAAAGTACTAAACTATGAAGTTGGGAAGAAATTTCTCTCAAAAAATCGCCTTTATGGAGTTTAGGTCTCAAAAATAGTATAAAATGAGCTATGTCCCGAAATTCCAACTTTTTACCCAGTTGCAGGTATCGCAATTGCGAACTCTTGTTCGTAATTACAATGTCCGCAAATGCGAATAGCTAGTCACAATTGCAAACTAGCCCTGAGCTTCCAATTTCGTAAATGTGATCCATTGATGCAAATGCGAACCTGGGTGTCCACAAATGCGAACTCAACTTCGCTTTGCGAAGTTGTCCCTTACTCCCACAGAGTCGCAATTGCAACTAGGTAGATGCGAACTAAAGCGAAACTGACATTCCCCTTCCTAGCATCGCAAATACTAGCAAGCTCTCGCAAATGCGAGGCTCGCATTTGCGAACAAAACCTCGCAAATGTGAGATCTGTAGCCCAGCAACACCGGAAATTCTTCAGTTATCCTAGAACATTCTGCAACCTATCTGAAACTCGCCTGAGCCTCTCAGGCTCCGGTCCTAACATTTACACAAGTATATTAATATCATACAAACTTGCTCGTAAACTCAAATTATCAAAATAACATCTTAATTCAAGAATCAAACACCAAACTTAAGAAAATTTCAAAGTTTAAAATCAAATTCCCAACTTTTCACATAAAGTGCTGAAATAGCCTCGGGCCACCCTGGATCCCAACTAAATATGCGAACAAGTCTAAAATTATCATGCGAACCCATCGGAATCATCAAAACACCGATCCAAAGTCACCTTACCAAATAAATTGACTGTGGTCAACTCTAGTCACTTTCAAAGTTAAAAATTATATTTTCTTTAAAAATTCACATTTAAGCCTTCCGAAAATCGATACGGACCCCGCACTCAAGTCATAAATTATCAAATAGAGATATGAAAGATCTCAAAACATAAAAGGAGAAGCTAGTACTCAAAATGACCTATCGGGTCATTACAAGAAGTAAATGTGGAAAAAAAATAAAGCTAAAACAATTTAAGGGAATAATTCTTTTTTTGGAGGTAGTGGAGTAAGTGGAGATGGGGTGGTAGAAAAAATTGAGGTTGAAGGAACAAAAATATAAAATATATAAAAAAAAAGTTAGGGCTTTTTACTCTCTCAAAGGAGAGTGTATCACACATGTTGTGTCATGTTAGCAATGTGTGTTCAATTACAGAATATAATTTGAGTTGAAGTGTTCAATATGTACAACTATTAGTTTAAGTGTCTAAATGGAAATAAATGGGCAAACTTAAGGTGCGGCATATATATCTATACTATATTAAAAGCACGAATGTTCTTAGCGAAATGTCGTTCGCTTTTTTTACCCTTTTAAAATAGTGTTCACACTAGACAAAATAGTCATTTAATTATTATCCTAATATTAAGGACTTTAAAAGAAACTAAAATTTCTATTATTAGATTTTTCCTTATTGAATTAAGTAAGAAATCCTACTATTAAGTACTTTGAAATGGATATTATTTAAGAGAAGTAAGAGAATTATGATCGTTTCCTTATATTTCCTCACGTAATTTGCATAGAAATATGTTCACATTGATTCTTCTTTTTAGGGAACCTATAATTCTAACAAGATGTTTTTATATATTGTTACTACTAAAGCAAGAGGTTTTGTACCTAATTAAATATTTAATTTAATTATTAAATGTAGTTTTCAATATTACATAACCGATAAAGAGAATAATATTATGCTCGAGTAGAAAAAGTTCAAAAATAATTCATATCTTGTATGCTATCATAAAAGCATGAACTCTCAAAAAATAATTAAGTTTTTGAATTAATAAAGCAGCAAAAAAATCAATTCAACTTTGTTTCAAAATTATCATATAAGTAAACTTATTTGCCAAGTTGATAAAACTCTTAAGGTACACAAATTGTTTTACACAATAAGAGCATTTGCCGTGAAAGAAATAAGAAAATAGAGCAATATTATAATATATTATTAAAAGTTAAATTGCTAAAAAGGCTAAGTTGAAGCAATAAGGATATAACATAAGACAAAAGGTATTCAAAAGAAGTTGTCATTATTATTTTTCTTTCTTTTTATATTCATTCAATAAATAATAGTTTGACTTTATTGAATTAGCTAAATAAGATTAATAATCATCATTTTTAGGAGCTTATAACTTTTATTTTAACTTTTATTTTTATAATTAACTCAAATATATTTGTAATATAATTCTTATGTAAGTTTTAAAAAATTTATATTCACTGAAATGAGATACATGCGTTGCGCATGTATCCTGTCTTAATTAATATAAATTTATTTTAAAAATAATTATTTAATGTTTTTTGTAATATCTAGAATTTCGAAATCAACAAAAAATTTGTATTAAATACTTGTTTATTTAAAAGAAAAATAATATAAAATATTTATAAAAGAAAAATAATATCTATTCGAGCACTTCCAATTATTTTTAGGTTTAGGTCTCTTTATATAAATAGGGAAAAATATTGAAACTAATATTTAAGTTGACACGATAAATTAAATTTGTAAAAGAAAAATAATACTAACAATTTTGAGCATTTTTATCTTTGAGATCTTTTTCATTCTATTGGTTATAGGAAATTACTTTGTAAGACTTCCTCCTAAATAGAGTCACCTTCATAATTAATAAATTAGAGTTGTCACCTTATACACGGAAAACCAACTTTGATGGGTAGAGTTTCTTCCTTTAAATTGAATTAGTGTAATAGATCAACAATTATCATTCTCAAATTTACAGTTTTCTCTTTAGCTTTTATTTTATAACAGAAATACAAATGTTTAATATATTATGTAAATAAGTTTTTAAAATTTATACTCATGATACACGCGCAACGCGCGTATATTAAGACTAGTATATATATATGTATAAAATACCCTTAAAGCCCGTTTATATTATTTAGATATATATATATATATATATATATACCCTTAGAGCCCGTTTACATTATTTAGGCGTGTTGAATCAAGATCCAACTATATATTAGCGGGCCAACAGTAGAAAATCGACCATATTAAATGGCAACTTGTGCCATACATGATACATAAGATAGTAGGAGCCTTGAATCAAAATCTAACTAGGGAGTACAATTGATTAGCTAGCGAAAACTAGAAAAGTGTTATAAGAAAAATCAAATTATGGTGGATATCTATTCTTCCTTCATGATTTTCTCAAATGCTTAATGACATATTCAATGACATATTTCTATGCTTAATGACATATTCAATGACATATTTTTCTTCATTTTTCATGCATATATAAAGGCCTTGTAATAGATAGGAAAATACACACAATTGAAAAAGAAAATCTTTTCTTTCTCTCTATCTGCATTTCTTGTTCATGTTTTACTAAATTGCTTTTACTTCATAATATGTCTTGTTCATGTTTTACTAAGTTGCTTTTATTTCATAACAAAAACAGAATAGTATATATATTAATGAGTAACCGGTGACAATGGCCACCAAACATAGTTCCTTCATGCTGTCTTTTTCACTTTTTTGTTTTTTTCGAACTTAAAGAAAATATTTCTCTCCGGTAATCATAAAAGGGCTCTACTTTAATTGATTTTTTGGTTATTTTCATACATATTAAGGAATTCATATTTTAGCATTAATTAACAATAAAATTGACCATATTAACCTCATTTTATTCATTAAAAATATAACAAATACTCCTAAACTATTTACTTCAAGGACAACTTTGTAAAAAAAAAGTTAATTCTTTCTTAATATTTAAAAAAATCAAATATTGTGTATCACAAAACAAAATATTAAAAAATCAATTAAAATGGACCGGAGTGAGTATTTGACTAAAATATTCTTATCTCTTTCTTAAATGAGTAACTAATGATGGAGTGCCTTTTCGCAAGAGTAAATTCTTTTCTTTTTTTTTAAATGGCTAATAAATTGATTTTCATAAGTGACAAATATTTTGGACCAAATTTTGTCTATACAATTTATCTTCGTCGCAGTTGAGAAAAGAGGTAGCTTTTTCAGGTGGTTTAATGTCTAGTTAGATTAAAAACAGTCACACATAATGATTTAATCATTTCAAGTATAACATGGTGCTTTTCTGTTTCCATTACCTTAGTGTTAGTTCTGTTAGTATTTTGACTTCGATTCAAATTTAGTTTGCTTGTTATTGCCCTTTTATTTATTTTTTCAGAGACGAGGATCTATCCAAAACAATCTATCTACCTTCTTAAAAGTAGGGGTACGGACTGCGTACACTTTACCCTCCCAGACTTCACTTGTGGGACTACAGGGTATTTGTTATAACTTATAACATGGTGCTTATTCAATTTTCTATTTATGTACATGAAACAGGTTTCACCATAAATGGATTTCCTTTGCAAGAAGAACTTTTCAGAAGTAGACTTTTCATAGCCAAGACAAGAGCAACAAACAACACATACGGTTCCGTAGTCACAGGTGCCAATGTTATGAAAGTACCTGGTCTTAACACACTTGGTGTCTCACTTTCTCGTATTGATTATGCTCCTGGTGGCATTAATCCACCTCATACTCATCCTCGTGCTACAGAAATGATCCTTGTTACAGAGGGTGAATTAGATGTTGGTTTTATTACAACATCTAATATGTTGGTGTCCAAACATATTGTAAAAGGTGAAGTATTTGTTTTCCCTAAAGGACTTGTCCATTTCCAGCAGAACAATGGTAAAGACGTAAAGTTCCGGCAGCCGTCGTCGCCGCCTTCAACAGCCAATTGCCGGGAACTCAATCCATTGCTACAACGTTGTTCGCTTCCTCACCAACTGTTCCTGATCATGTCTTGACTAAAGCATTCCAAATTGGTACTAAGCAAGTGGAGAAAATAAAGTCAAGGCTTACACCTAAGAAATAGACTTTTCATTAATTGATCTTGTGACAATTATTTTCTTTTGTGGGGTTGTTAATTGATAATGATTAGTGTGGATTCAAATAGGAAAGAGAATGGATATTTTCATTTGTTTTTTTCCTTCTTAAATTTATTTCCAATAATGTTGTATTTACCTTATGAGAACTTTGTTTCTCTATTCGTCAACAATAATGTTCTCTGTATGTATTTTTCTCCTACTCTAACGACTTGAATATAAGGAAATGATCATACAAAGTATCTTTTGTGTTTTATTTGTATCTCCTTTGTTATTTTTTACTTATCTTGTGTGAAAAAGATCATATAACTAAAATAATATTTGTAATTGACTACAAACCAAATTTCCTTATTGGTCAACAATAATGTTATCTCTATACGCATTTTTACTTTTTACTAAAAGGCGAAGAGGAAACTATCTCCTACGCTCATCTAATAAATTGAACATAAGAAAATGAACATACAAAAGATCCTTTATGTATTAATTACACATTTTTTTTGTTAGTTTTTACTTATCTTCGTTAAAAAAGATCATATAACTAAAGTAACATTTGTAATTGACTATAAATCATATCTCCGGAAGAGAAATTCTTTAGTTCTTATTTGTCTTTAGAGGAACTCTTTTCTTGGTCCTTCCAAAAATGTGTCGACAAAGTACGTACCTTACACAAATTTGCAGAAAACAATATGTAACTGGTCGAGCTTAATGATCTTCAAAGATAAATTAGGTAATTCGTATCTTCAAAAGGGGTTTGCTTAATAACTACTTAACCACTCAAATAATGTTGTCTAAACTTACCTTTTTTAGTAGAACTAAAAGCCTTTGAACGCCTAAGTAATCTAGAAAACATGCGCAAAAGCTCATTGTTTGGTTAGAGTAAGTTTCTGGACAACTTCAGATTTGAAAGGTTCAGATTTGGACAAAATCATTTTGAAAGATGTTTTAAGGCAATTATAGAATGTATTGGGCCTTTGGATAGCGAAAATTACTGTGAGCGTAGAAGAAAGAAAACATTAAAAGATGGTTAAGGTCCTAACGTGAGGTGATTCTCAATGTTGCTGTGAACTTATTCTGAATAGCCAAAATACGTTTTGAAATTAAAGCACCATGTTTAACAAAGCGTAAAGGGAAACAACTTTTCTACCCTCGTCGACCCACTAGTGTGATTTTACTTGTTGTTTAACAAAGCGTAAACCAAAGTCATGGGAACATAAACCTGGTGCTTTAAAAATGTAGTCTTCAATACATTTAAGTAGTTTCAAGGTTCTAAAATGGCGCATAACCGAGAAACTTCACTAAATAAACCAAAATCTTGGGAATAGAAAATGTACTTGATGATCGAAATGGACATCATGTAGTTCCCAAAATCTGCTATCCTTATGCCCCTGTAATATAATACAGAAAATGTAGTCCTATTAATGCAAATTTACTTTCAAAAAGGAGACAATCATATAAAACCATGTGATTCTTCTGGAAGCATGAAAACAGCTACTAGTTTTAGCGAAGTCACGACAAGTAAAATCTGAAAATAGGTAACCTTAATTTTATCCAAAATGACAAACTAGACCAAAGAGGTATATATCATACATGTTTCACATCTGCAGACAAAAGAACGCCACGACTACGTCTGCGACACAACAAAGAACTAACATAGCTAATAAAGACTTCTAAAACAAGACAATTAAGGATTGGAAATCTTATCAACTTGCATTAGAAGGATTTCAGTCTCTTCTCATTAGTCTAGCACTAATGTATTAAACTGACTTGTCTTCATTTTGTTTTGCCATCTGAGCCTGCAAAACGCAACACTGGTTGCTGTCTACCATCTGGGATGGCAAAAAGAACAATGGATTTTGTTGGTCTTAAGAAAGGAACATCACATCTGAAGTAGCCCTTCCACTCCAGCTGCAACACGTCTCCACGCTTCAGGTTTCTCATGTTGGAATCACCAAGTGCCGGAGTCTCCTTTTTTGTGCAAGGATTAACAACATCAACAAAATTCTCATCTTCCTCTAGCTGCAAGACAAAAATTAACAATTCAATACATGATCGGTACCAAGCACTCTCCAAGTTCAGGTGGAAAACAAATAAATAGTCCCAAAAAAAACATCAAGAAAGGTATTCTATAACTTTAAATGTACTTTTTAATGGGCCAAAGGGTACTAGTTCGTTCTGTTATGCCGTAATGGATTATAAACAAGTAGGGAGAGCTCATAGTACTCTGTGCTTTTATTACTTTTTTGTTTTCCATTGATACCATCCCGATCATCAATACTTCCCCAAAATTTGTACGAAGCATATAACAAAGTTCATATCTAAATCAATCTTATAACTGAGGGCGCTCTTTACCGATGCATGCAAAAAATATCGTTTCTACCATTGTTTAAATGCTTGACATACCAACAGTAATAATATACTCAGCATTCATAAGTTCTACAGTAATATTTTTCATATAGACAACCCAAAGAATTCGTATCACCAATATTTCCTAAAGCTCCATCCAAACCATATAATATGTACTTATATCAAGATCAATGCTATTATTGAATCAAAAGCAATAGCTCTTTCTTACCATTATATGGGAAATTGTATCATTTTATAATCTCCTAAAATGCTTGACGTTGTTGACCAATATAATATATCATAAAACATTTAAAAGTTCTAAGAAATCAACTACATTAAAAAACAAATTTATCTGACCATGTGGAGGAAATAAAGACTACAGTTAGTTTACTAGAAGGATAGGCTAGAATTTCATGCTCTGCAGTAATAGTATGTGAACAATAATCTTTACGTTATTTTACATGCTTGACAGAGCTATACACTAATGAGATACTCATCATTCCCAAGTTCGAAGTCAATTGTGAAAGAAAACTCAATCATCCTTATTACCAATACTTCCCCAGTTCCCAGAACTCAATCCAAAAGTGAAAAAGGCACACTTCAATTTCTTTTTATCATCAAAATCTTATTATTCAAGAGGTAATAGCCCCTTCTTACCCATCACATAAAAAATAATAGCCCCTTCTTACTGTTACCAGGGAACAATATTATTTTACAGTTTTACTTCACATAATTCAACAATATGGTATACCATAAAACATTCACAGGTTCCAACAATTTGACTACATTAAAACTCCAAATTTAATTGGAAATGTGGAGGAAAAGACTATAGCTAGTTTAGTAAAAGGATAGGCTGGACTTTGAAAACCCATCTGAATATAAAACCTATTGAAGTGAAAAAAGTCATACCTTCTTTTTTGTAATTAAATAGTCAAAATCGACCAAAGAGAGTTTAACAAGCTCATCACTCTCTGGCAGCCAAGTGAGCTTCAACTTCGTTGTTTTAACTGACCCTTCAAGGTGCAGAATCACAGACAGATGAGTAACATTACCCTCTTGGTCCTTTTGTATCTCTTTCACTATTGCGTTACCCAATCCATCAATGTTACTTCCTCGCCGACAGAGATTGATACAGCATCATCATAGTTTATCCAGATTCTCTTGGAGTAAGTTGTTGCCTTTTCCCCAGCACCTGCATATTTTTTATGCTTGGGTACAATACATACAAAAGGATCATCTGGCCCATTACTCAAAGTCAATAGGACTCGTCTTTCTTCAACCACTGCAGTATGCCTAGGACATACAGGATCAATGATCTTCTTGTTAATGGCCCACAGCTTGTCCCACTCCATTAGATTTAGATTCTTTGATGCTCCCTAAAGATTTTGCGAAGAACATTCTTTAGGCTTCAAGATACAATACCAAACATATAAAAGAATGCTTTTTGCTTAATTAGATTATGAAATAAACGGTTGTTCCAAAAGGACGCCTTCCTAAATACACATTGATATTCTGAAAGATTTAAAAAACATGACTTTGTCTTGACAATATTCATTGTACTTCAAATTAACAATAAAGGAAAATCCTTGCTATCTTACTTGTTCAAGAATGAACTGTATCAGCGCTTCAATCTTCAGCCCTCTGCGCACTATCCCTTGTACAGTCGGAAATCGAGGATCATCCCACCCCTCAACCAGGCCATTTTGCACAAACCACAGCAGCTTGCGCTTACTGAGAAGTGTATAGACCAAATTCAACCGACTAAATTCATAAATATGAACTTTTCTGAAACCCATATCAGTTTGAATCCTATAGTACTGATCATTCCTGCCATGGTACTCACTAGATCGAAGTGCATGTGTAATACCCTCAACAGAATCTACAAATGGGCATGCATCATAAGTAGGGTATACTTTATATTTAGCACCAATCCTGTGGTGTGGAGTCTGATTGCAGCGGTAATATACTGGGTCCCTAACTGACTTGTTAGGATCCTGCATATCCAATTTCCCTCTAACACAACACATTGTTCCCCTCTCTGAGCCATCAATCATCTCCTTCCATAATTTCAAATTCTCCTCTACACCGTTGTTCCTACACCTTGATTCTATTCCATCCATTCTTTCTTTTTGCATTTGCTCCCTTGGTGTATCATCCACATAGGCTTTACCCTCACGAATCAATTTCCCGGCCATCTCCATCAATTTTGGAAAGTAATCAGATGTGTATGTCACAAATTCATTGCTTTCCTTATCAGGATTTGTGTCATCGAAACGAATAATAACTTCCCCTTTATATCTTTCAGCAAAATACTGGTTCAGTAACCACTAGGTTCTGGTGCAAATCTCAAACGCACTTTTCCATCCTCTGCCTCTGGAAGATCTATCTCAAATGTCGGTCTGCTACCTGATTTTTCCTTGTCAGTGGAATCACCATTTACTTTAGCCAGATTAGCATTTGAGCCATGTTGCTCTTTCACTTTAGATACAGTTGGCTTTCCCGAGCCTTTCTTTCCCATATATGTTGCTGTGACTTCATGTAGAACACCATCATATTCAGCTAATATTGAGTTGAACCACCTTGCCAGATTTTGGTACTTCTTAGAAGATCTTAGGCTTTCCCATCTCTTTCCAGTACCTGTGCACAAGGAAGTTTTAAGCACCAATAAGCAAAATAGAGCATGGCACTGAATTTATAAAACAAGCACAAATTCATATCAAATTGAGACCAACTAAGGGTCTATTTCTAGGCGAAAGATAGACAGATTTTGGCAAAAATGCAACCTTCCCATCGATTTTCAGTGATGAGACCATTTGAAGAAATTCATGCTGCATTCACAGGGCCTTAATTATGATCCAGTCCTTGTGATGCCCCAAATATGGAACAAAACATAAAATATTTTTTTCCCAAAGACAAAGCAAAAATGTGCTTCAAGAAGTATTAAGGTTAATTTTCTCGACCAAAAAAAATGGAAGCACAGAGGTTAAAAGTCCAAAGTGTTTATCAGCTTTGCGTCCTTTCTAGAAAGTTACCATTCGGTGCAGTTCAGGCATCTTACACTTTATATCACTCCTAGAAATTTTTTCCTAATGCAATTGAAAATATATCCACCTGCACTAACATATCACCAAGCAGCAACACCAGTTCCAAATTATTTGACATTTCCAGCTCAATTGGAATTAGAGCTCCAGCACTGCTTAGAAAGCACAAAAAAGGAACATTGTTTCCAGAGTGAAGCACATAATTTCCAGAATACAAGAATTAGCTACCATATGGGAGTTTAGCACTTATAACATTGTTTTACAACTGAAATCATTAATTTCAATATCCAATATAATGTTAATAAATCTTTGACCTCAAAATTGATTTTTCGTTCTCAATTAGTCAAAAATAAGATAAAGTAGTTGCAATTTCAATTTCATATCAATTGTTTTAAAACTGCTTTAATAATTAGCTATAATGCAAGAGTCATTCTTTTATTTCCTAACAAATAACAAAGAGATTTGATCAAAAATTGGCTATTGCTGCGAACAAGGATAGTTGCCCCATAGGTTAGGGGAACAAACAAGAGACAGAAATATATCTTGTGGAAAGGAACCAATGAAAAATATAAAGGCCAAAGTCACTGCAGTCTCCTAAAATGCTACATTGAGCAATTTTGTGAACCTCTTCAGAAACAGGACTTGCCTCCAAATTTAATATTTGTGCAATCAGTCCTTCCAAATAGAACTCGACAGAAAATCAAACATATATCTCACATGAATCGTGAACATGAATTGAATGAGGATGAAAAGGCAGATATGACTACATCCAAATAAAAGGGAAAATTGAAACAACAGTTTGGACAAGGGTGCTCGCAGTGTTGTGAAAAACACTCGCTTCAGCGCTCATAGCGCGAAGCGAAGCGGACCCTCGGGCGCATCTATGATGTGAAGCGTAGCAGGTTATGTAATGCGAGCGCTTCTGCAAAAAAAGTGAGAAGCGTAAAAGCGACAGTAGCGACAGAAGCGAGCGCTTCTACATATAAAGGCTGCCAACCAACGTTAAAATTTAAAAAGCTCTCTTTTTTTAAAAGACCATCGAGCAGCAGAGAACAACAGGCGACTAGGCTGCCCATTTTCTGCACTTTTGAACTTCCAAGTTCATCAAGTTCAAGTCTAGGTATGTGATTTCTCCTCCTCCTCCTTTTTCTTTTTCTTTTTCCTTCACTGTTCCAGTCTCAAAATAGCAGCGAAATGCTTTTTTTTTCCCCTTCAGTTCGTTTTTTTCTCATTCTCTTCTTCTTCTTCCTTCTTTTTCTTTCATTGTTTCACTCTTAAATTGTAGTGAAATGCTGCCCAATTTTTTTCGTTTAAGTTACTGGCTTACTGTCCTCACAAGGTAGGGGTAAGGTCTGCGTCACTACCCTCCCCAGACCCCACAGTGTGGGATAATACTGGGTATGTTGTTCTTGTTGTAAGTTACTGGCTTACTGGCATTTTTTTCGTACACTTGCTGCCATTTTTTTCATATCATTTATTCAGTTGTTCTTCAGTGGCATCAAAAAAAAATAGGAAAGAACCGGCTTGGGCTTATTCGGTAAGGGTTAGCGAGACCAATAAGATGGTAATTAGATGTCTTTTTTGAAACAAGATTTCGAATGGGGGAATCAATCATCAAAAATTTCACCTAATCGATGATGATCCAAACGTCGCATCTTGTCCTAAAGTTCCGCCGTATGTGAAGGAAGAAATGAAAGCGTACCTTCAAAAAAAAAAGAGTTAAAGACTCGAATGCATCATGAACAAGAACAACTGTATAATCTTGATGATGACGATGATGAAATAGAATAAGGTGACGATGGTTCGTCGCTTCCAATAAAATCACAAAAGCGGGGAAGGATACACACAATGTCTTCAAGTTGTGGATCTACTGGTAAGACTAAAGGTCTTATGGAATGTTATTTCCCGCAAAAACCAAGAGATGCGGGAGGGAAAAGTGGTAATTGTCAAATTGATTTTGAGGGATAATTGTAATGTTTGCTGGATGTATGATGCAGGCCTTCCTTTTAATTGTGTTAATTATATTGACACTTTTTCTGCTTTTATTGAGGTCGTAGGCCAATATGGTCCAGGAATGAAGCCTCCAACTTATCATGAAGTTAGAGGTCTATATCTAAAAAAAGAGGTGGAAGAGACTAACAAAATCGTGGAGAAACACAAAGTAGAATAGAACAAGTTTGGTTGTTCCATTATGATGGATAAGTGGACAGCAAGAAATGGAAAATGATCATCAATATCTTGGTGAATGCTCCTAAGGGAAGCTTGTTTCTTAAGTCTGTTGATGCAAGCAACTCTTCTACTGATTCAACCAAAATGTACTCCTTGTTCAAGAGCACAATAAACTCTATTGGAGCAGAAAATGTTGTTCAAGTTGTCACGGAGAAAATGATAAAGTTGATGATTTGATGTTTGTAGGATACCCATTTATTGGACTCCGTGTGCAGCACATTGCATTAATTTGATCTTCTATGACATTTTCAAGGAAAAACACTTCATTTCAGTCTTTAATCAGGCAATTAGAGCGCATTCCTATATTGTTCAAAGGCCTTTGTTATTGAATATGATGAAGAGATTCACTAAACAAAGAAGCTTGGTAAAACCTCCAAAGACAAGATTTGTTATCGCTTTCTTGACTTTGAATAGGATGTATGAGCAAAAAAGCAATTTAAAGAAGTTGTTTGTTTCAGATAAGGACGCTAACAGTGCCTATGGAAGGGAAGCTCGAGGGAGAGAATCTGCGGATATTATCCTTTCTAATGCATTCTGAAATAATATGGTTCATGCATTGAAGATCGGTGGTCCTTTAGTTAAAGTGCTTCGTTTAGTGGCTGGGGAGCAAAGACCACCAATGGGCTACCTTTATGAAGCAATATATAGGGCAAAGGAGGCTATTCAAGATTCTTTTAGTGATAAAAAAAACATAAAAGTCTTTGATATCAAAGATAAAAGGTGGACAGATCAGATTCATCGTCCTTTGCATGCAGCTGGACTTGTTTTAAACCCAGAACTGTTTTATGACAATGAAGAGAGGATTACAGGAGATGAAGAATTGTGGAATGGATACATTGAATGTATTGAGAAGTTGATATCTGAAGAATCCGTGCAAGATAAAATAACAGAGCAATTTAGTACTTACAGGAATGTTGAGCAACTTTTTGGAAAAAACATGGCTACTAGACAAAGAAAGATGAAGTCACCAGGTGGGCGAGTGCTTATATGTTGCTTTATAGTTAATAAGTTATTTCTTTATAAATATTATGTTTGAAATATTTGTTCTACTCCTACAATTGAATGGTGGACGCAATATGACCATTCCACTCCAGAATTACAAAAGTTTGCCATCAAAGCTCTAAGTCTAGCGTGTAGCTCATCCGGGTGTGAAAGAAATTGGAACGCGTTTGAACATGTAAGAACTAAGAAGAAAGATTTAGTATATTGAGATAATTAAATTATATCTCAATTGTCCTAATCTTACTAATTAGTAATTACTTATTATTTGCATATTCATACCAAAAACAGGAACAAATTAACCTTGAAGCGTCTCAATGATCTAGTCTTCATTAAGTACAATAGAACATTGAGGCGTCGTTACAATGCTCGCAATATAATTGATCCAATTAGTTTGGACAACATCGATGACGCTAATGAATGGCTAATTGGAGTCTCAGAAGATCATGCAGATGAAGAAGTATTTGAGGAAACTTTTAATTTCACTTAGGGTGATGTTGCGGAGGCACGTGGAATTGGGGAGAGGATTTATGGTTTGAGGGGGAGTACCTCAACTTCAAGCTCACAGAGGAAGGGAAAAGAAGCGGCTACTTTGTCCCTAGTTGATGAAAAAGAAAGAAGAAGAAGACGAGCAATATAATCATGATAGTGGAATACAAGAATTTGACAATCTTGTAGAAGAATAGGATGCTCATTTTGTGCTTTAATTGATGCAACTCTTTAGTTTTTTACATTGAAGTATTGAACATTTGCTTGCAGTTACATTATTTATTTTAATTTTTTTTGTTTTAAATTCCGCTTCACTTCAAAAAAGCGAGCGCTTCGCTTCTCGCTTTAAGCGAAAAGGGGCTTGTCGCTTTTCCTCGCTTCACGCTCTTCACAACACTTGGTGCTCGGCAATTCTATCTTAGTTCGGAAGGAATTCAGTTACACTCCTACGATTAATAAGTTAATATTCAACTTTTCTTCCCTTAGCTTAGGTGAAAATGAAAGATTTCTATGTGTATCCTTTTCAAACCCACCACAAGCTACACATTTTTTTCCTGCCCAAACCATTTCACATTCTCCTTTCCATAAGCAACCAAAAATCTCAGTACACCAGTAATGATACTTATCCACAAGCTCGTCATACATAGATTTTATTTGGCTAGAAAAGCTTAAAATGCAACATCAAACCATGTAAATTCCTCAATATTAAGCTCTACACAGTTGTTTTTGTACTTTTAAAGATTCAAAACAGACCACAGTGCTCATTTCTAACACACAACAGAGTTCGATAGTCAATCTATGTTCAATTCATGCAGTTTTCTGCCATCCGAGTAAAATCTAGCCTAACACAAGAAGCTAGTTGCAATGCCTAACAGCAGCGTCACAAATAAAACGCCAATACTTCTTTAAAAACACTAAACAAGTTTAACATAAAGGCACTAATTTATTTTATATTCAAATCATTTACCAGCAAGACCAGACCAAACTGCAATATCTGCAATTGAGAGGCTATGTCCAATAAGAAATGTGCGCTGCAGAAGATATCCATCAACATAGCCGCATGCTTCCTCAAATTGAGAGCCAGAAGCAAAAATAGGAGCATAGTCTAGCCATTCATCTATCTGCAACAATGATGGAGATAAATCAGAAAACAGAGAAGCGTAGAAATCACATATAACTCTGCAAATGGCAAATAGCTCTTTTGATTATTTTCCAAAGTTCTCATTTGGAATTTTGGAGAAAACAAATACTCCCTCCGTTTCAATTTATGTGACTTATTTGACTGGACACGGAGTTTAAGAAAAAAGAGAACACTTTTAAACTTGTGATGTAAAGTGAGGCACAAACATTTTGTATGGCTATAAATCATTACATAAAGGTAAATTATTTCCAAATAAGGAAAGGGGTCATTCTTTTTGGCATGGACTAAAAAGGAAATAGGTTCACATAAATTGAAACGGAGGAAGAAGTTTTTTTTTATGAAGTAATATGTTATATTAACAAAAGCATCAAGAAGATGCATAGTTACAAAAGTTGAGGTGCAAAAATAAAAGAAAAACTAGTCCCTTCACAATATGTCAATCTAAGACAGGGGAGCTAACAAAGTCCAAAAGATGAGCAGAACTAATTACAGTAGCTAACTTAGTCCAACAAAAAAGATTGAGTAGGCATCTAGCTTTGAGAGAGTGATTTGGAGTTGAGATCCCATCAAAGCATCTATTATTCCTCTCATTCCACAAACACCAAAAAATAACTGCAGAGATCATCAACCAGATCTTCTTGATGGTCTTATCAACTCTCCATCGACTCCAGCTCAGGTGTGCCTGTTTTATGTTTTGTGGCATAACCCATTTGAGGCCAAAAATACAGTAAAACATGTTCCAAAGGTCAGTGGCCACTGGGCAATGCAAAAGCAGATGGCTGACTGTTTCCACATTCTCCCTGCACATATAACATCTATTGACCAGCTGAAGGCTTCTCCTGTTGAGATTGTCTTGTGTCAAGCAAGCTTCATGGAGAACAATCCAGTCAAAGCAAATTACTTTAAAAGGCAGCTTAGTTTTCCATATTAATTTCCATGGCCATGCATCGATCACTTGGTTTTGAGAACATAGCTGCCTATAACATTCTTTCACTGAGAAAGTGCCCTTACTCCCCCAACAAATGGTGTCTGGTGTACTTGCATTCATATTGAACCTTTCCACTCTGGCAAAGAATTCTATCAAGTTGTCCACTTTCCAATGAGCCTGCATTTGTGGGAGCTGAGGCCACATGCACTACCAACGCAGTTTGGGTCCAACTAGGAGGTCTTCCCATTGAATTCTATTACATACATGACCACATTGCACTGCTCTTTTGAGAGGAACATCCCAATTATTGCCACTTCTGTTCTGAGCTATGAAGGAGTCTTTGTCCACTGCAATCTGGAACAGGCTAGGGTATTCACCCATGAGTGTAATGTTGTTGAGCCATTTGTCTTTCCAAAATCTGATATGTGCTCCATTGCCTGCTTTGAAGTAGGATTCCTAGAAAAATTCATTCCCCAATTTCCTAATGTACTTCCAAGGGTCCACTCCATAAGGTGCATTAGAGATTTTAGTGCTCCAATTGTCTTTTTTCCCATGCTTTGCAATAATCACCTCCTTCCCCAGTCTCCAAAGCCATTTCATTAGTAAACACTTGTTGTGGACCTCTAGATCTCTGATGCCCAATCCTCCCTAGTGCTTTGGTTGTGTGACTTTATCCCACTTAATGAGATGAAACATGTGAGTGATGTTGCTCCCTTGCCATAGAAAGTCCCTCTTGATTTTATCTAATTGCTTTTACACCTATTTAGGGATAGGAAACAGTGACATGTAATAAGTTGGGATGTTGTCAAGTACACTATTGATATGAGTTAGTCTTCCTCCCATGGAGAGGTATTGCAATTGCCATGATGCTAACCTCTTTTCAAACTTTTCAATAATCCCACTCCATATCTCACAGCTTTTGAATTTGGCACCCACTGGAAGGCCCAAGTATGTGGTAGGCAAGGACCCAATACTGCAACCCATGATACCTGCTAATTCCTCAATGTTAGATACATGGTTGACAGGATAAATGGTACTTTTCAGCACATTGACATGTAGCCCAGAAAGAGCTTCGAATAGGAGGAAAGCCAGGTTTAGGTACATAAGTTGTGACTTTCAGCCTCAAAAGATTAGAGTATCATCTGCTTACATCAGATGAGATGGGGAGATGGGTCTCCCTGCATACATCTGGCCTTTTCAAGCATTTTGCTTAAACCTTCCATAGCAAGTATAAATAGAAATGGGGAGAGTGTGTCTCCCTGCCGGATCCCTTTCTGAGGTGAGAAGAAACCCACAGGTTCTCTGTTGACCAACACTGAATATTTGACTGTTGTGATGCTGAATCCAATCCACCTTATCCATTTGTCTCCAAATCCCATCTTCCTTAGAATAGAAATTAGATAGGACCAATTCAGCTTGTCAAAAGCTTTTTCAATATCAAGTTTGCATATAATGCCAGGCTCCCCATATTTAAGCAACCAATCTAGAGCCTCATTGGCTATAAGTGAAGCATCAGTTATTTGTTTGTGCTTAATGAAAGCATTTTGATGACTGGAGACTAATTTGCCAATAACCTTCTTCAATCTTTCTGCTAGTAGCTTGGCCACAATTTTATAGACACTGCCAATCAAACTTATTGGTCTGAAGTCTCTAAGTTCAATAGCCCCTTTCTTTTTTGGAATCAAGGCAATAAAGGAGGCATTGCATGATCTCACCATATAGCATTGCTGTGAAAGTGATTGAGTGCCCCCATCACTTCTGGCTTGATAAACTCCCATGTTCTTTGAAAGAAAGTCATAGTGAAACCATCTAGCCCTGGAGCCTTATCTGAGGAACAAATTAATGGTTTCATGCACTTCTTCTTCGTCAAAAGCTTTCTCTAATAACTCCTTGTCCTCTTCTGTAAGTCTAGTTACTTCATCAAAATTGGCAGTAGGTCTCCACACTTCGTTTTCTATATACAGATTCTGGTAGAAGTTCAGGATCTCCTCTTTTCTCAGTGTTTTGTAGAAGTTCAAGATCTCATCTTTAATCTGTGTTTTGTCTTCAGTTATTTCATCATTCACTTTGAGCTTGTCAATATTGTTGAATCTTCTGTGTGAGTTGGCTATGGAATGGAAATATTTGGTGTTCATGTCCCCCTCGTTCAACCATTGACATTTTGACTTCTGTCTCCATGATGTTTCTTCAGCTTTGGCCAGTTCCTCCAGCTCCCCTTGCAAACTCAAACTCTTCTGCTTTTCAGCTTGCATTGGAATTCTGCCTTCTGTAGCCTGTTCTAAAGCTGCAAGTTCCTCAAGAGCCTTGCTTCTTCTTACTTCCAGCTTGCCATAAACTTCTTTGTTCTAGTGGAGATGTCTTTTTTCAAGTTTCTCAACTTCTGAATGAGAATAAAATCAGGGCTGCCACCTATAGTGTAATTCTGCCACCACCCTTTCATCATATCAATGAACCCCTCTTGATGCAACCACATATTCTTAAACTTGAAGTAGGAGTGGGTTGCCTCCCATTCTCCACATTCCAACAGTAATGGTTTATGATCAGAAATAGGTCTAGGCAACGCCAGCTGTTTAATTGCTTTAAAGCTTTCATCCCACTCTGTAGAAATAAGGAATCTGTCAATCCTGGATGTCTGTAGAGTGTCTTCCCCCCTTGACCATGTATATTGTGCTCCATGAAGAGGCAAATCAATCAGTTGCAGATCCATAATTGTTTCTGAGAAGCTTTTCATTACTTGGGATCTCCTAGTGCAATTGAGTCTCTCGTTCTTGAACCTACATACATTGAAATCCCCACCTATAACCCATTGCTCACTCCAAATACCTCTAATTGCTCCCAGCTCCTGCCATAGTTCTTCCCTCCCAAATACCATATACTCCAGTAAAGCACCATCTGAAATCCTCTTGTGAACTTTCAAAAATACAGGTAATTGTGTAATTGCCTTGATGAGTGTCAATGCAATTCCACATTCTCTTATCCCAAATAATAATAATACCCCCACTGGTGCCACAAACCTTAAGTTCTACCCAATCAGCCCATCTGCTCCCCCAAATTTGATGTAACAAGCTTTTAGGAATTACCTCCATTTTGGTTTCCTGAAGACACAAAATGTCGGCCTTCCATTTTCGAACTAAAATGCTAGAGTGCTCATTTTTTTCCTACCATTAATGTTAGAGTGCTCATTTTTTAGTTTGTCTCTTCTGATCCATCCTTATAATTAAATCGAAGATTTCATGCTCAAATCCGGCTACGTTGATCCCAAAAGCTTTGCATGCTTTACCCATAACCCGTTTTGTCCATTTAGATGTTTCAATGACATTGGGTTGCTGAATTCCTTGTGATTGCAGTTGTTCCGGCTCGTAGCAGTGAGAAGATAATGAGGTATCAGTATCAGAACATACCAGTGCAGTTGAAGCAGTTTCTGACCAAGCCAATCGGTTCGAGAGACACCAGAGATTGTTTGCGGTGTTATCTGCTTCGTCGTCTGCATCATCTTCTTCAGAGTTGGTGGTTGCATGTAGAGTTTGCCCAGTAATGGAGTCTTTGTTGTAAGTCTCTTGCGACTTGACTGGTGGGGGAGTGCTGCTGATGTTTGGAGATTCAGAGCTTTGAAGTTGGAGACGGGGATTTGGCAGCATCACGTGCTACAGCTGAGCCCTAACTTTCAGCTCAGTCCCCGAAAAACTTGTTGTTGCAGTGTCTGACGCACACTTGCACCTTTCTTCTCCAGTGGCTTTCTCTCCCAAATGTAGTGATTCCGATTCTTCGTATCTTCATCGATTCCAACAAAACCACCACATAAGTCGCCAATAATCTTGAAGGTGTAGGACCATGCATGGACTGGAATACCAAATGCTTTGACCCATTTGTATTCTGATCTCGGGGAGGCTAAATTGGTGCTTGACACTGATGTCCACCATTCTAAAGATAAGCGTCGAACGTTCCAAAACCATTCTCCAGCATGGATTCTCACTGCTTCTTGTCTCGAAGGAAACTCGAACAAAAACTGGTTGTGGGCTAGAGGAGTAACTCTCGGACCAGAACAAATCTTCCACCTGCTCATGAACCAAGTTTTAATCAGTTCTTGATTTGGGCTATAGTTGAAAGAATCGTTGAAGTTCCCAACTAAACACCGAGAAAGAAATTGCTGGCTCCGTTCATCTGTGTTTGTGTCGATTTTGATGACATTGTCGATCACCGTAGCTGGAAACTTCGCCAATTCCGGCCATTGAGTGATCTTAGCCGTATCCACATAGGTTCTTGTGTGAGAAGTAGGGTATTTCTTGAATCTGCTTGTTGTTAGTTTCCCCAAAAAATGTAATATTTTCACTGCTATATCTCCCCAACCCCCGTTATAAACTGGCTAAGGAATGTCCCCCAGCCAAGTCTCGATCCGAATGAATCTGTCGTATGTGTTGAAGTTAACAAATACTCTGAATGTATATGCTTGCGACTTCCATCCCCAACGCCTGTAATAATCCCCTGTTCTTTTGGACGATTGTTTGAAAGCATCGCACACACGTCAGAGATTTTCCTCATCTATTTTGATGCTGGTTGAAAATCTTCTGCCACTTTCAATTAATACAAACCACCCTTCACAAGAATCGAACAGCTCGAAAGATTTGGCACCTGCGATAATAAAAATCTTTTTTTCCATGAAAAATTAAGTTGAAAACGGAGTAAAATCAGAGGGATAATTCGTCTTAACATGGTTCAGAGAGAGAGAAAGACTGGGCTCATTTCCCAAGAGAGAGAAAAACCTAGAGTAGGAAGTAAAATACAAACCTCCTCCTTGTTACCGAAGAATCAGCATTCGAGAAAGCAAATAGTTCTAAGTCAATGCTTTGGAGAGCAGAGTTTAAAACGTAACCTGACTAGACTCAAATGCAGCCCCGCTGGTACATATCAGGAATGTTTGCAACCCGACTAACGTACCTCAAAAGCACCGAAGTTCCCTGCAGCTTCAGTCTGAAAATAAGTTGAGTTAAGATACTGTATGAAAGTTGGATGAAGGAAAGCTGCATCACTTTAAAAAACAACTTAAGATCATTTTCTTGCATTTGGTATTCCTACAAAAATCTATAGTATAGAAAAATAGTGACATGCATTTTTTTGGAAAAAGAGAACACATTACAAAAACACATAATGACACCCAAGAGCAACAGGAAATAGAGACATAAATTCAATTTTTAAAGATGGTCAATTGGTTATTCTAAACACCACGGAATCAATAGGTAAATTACATCAAGGGCTATATCACTATTAACATTGAGATTCATCTAATAACATGATGGATGGATCAATTTACAGATATGCATTTCTTTAACGTTTATCAACCCAATACGTATTAATGGAGGATGTCACATGCACCAACAAAGAAGTAGAAGCCTGGTGGTCAAACCTGATATTACTTTTTGCATAATGTAAGTAAATGGTAGCACATGAATAATTGAAGTTGAGGGTCTTGGATATTGCATGTAAAACCATGCCAGTGGACCAACAGCAGAAACATAGAAATAAATTGAACCATCCAATACAATTTTATCCTGAGAAAGTGTTCAATGAATTATTTGACTCTGGACAATAGGTTCAAATAATGCAAGCCACCAAGAGACCTTACAACAACAACATATCGAGTATTATCCCACACCGTGGGGTCTGGGGAGTATAGTGTGTACGCAGACCTTACCCCTAACTTGTGAGGACCAATAGACCTTAGTCACATCAATTAATTCGCAGCATTTCCGTTTCTGGCCATTTGTCTCACCCAAAAGACAGTCCAAAACACAACCTAACCATAACAATGTTCTAATATTTCACTTCATCAAAAAAACAATGTTCTAATATTTCACTTCAGCTGAAGTTTATGTGGAATCGCCATTCCCAAAAAGGAAAAAAACAATTCTCTGTAGAGGCAACTAACTGATCTAGCAAAAAGCTGCTGCTTTATATGCATAATTACGTTCAGACAATACCAAGGTTATCTGGATCAAAAAAGATACGTCATTTTTATAATTTTATGATCTAAATCTTGCCTAGTCTATGACTCATAAAAAAAAGATTTACAAAATAATGGCAAGCAAAAAATGTGCAGGAAAAAGAAAACAAACATCTATAGGTTTGCAAGTCAATTAGCGAAAAGTAGGGCCAAATAGGGAAGAAATTGAGAAATTACCCATTACGGAGAAGGATAATATGAGGAGAACCAGGAGAAAGAGTTGGATCAGTAGAGAGTGGAACTCCGGCAATCTTCGCCGCCGCAATAACAGCCAAAGGCGGAGTATCAGGGGGAATGCTAGCTTCAGCTCCATTGCCCGCCGACGCTACGCTACAATTCTCCCCACAGCTGAGAGATTATATATGTAGATAGAGGAGAGCAAATGCAACCAGCGGCCGCCACCGGAAAAGAGGAGAATATAAAAGACAATGGAGACGGAATAAGGTTTTCTATATAGACACTCCGGCCCACGATTTTTACTTAAGCTGTAAATCTTGGTCGGATGGTGGTTACTATTTGATCAAATTGTTAATTAAATTTTATTGTATCAAGGTAATGATAAAATATGTCATTTATGTAACAATTGTTTTGGTATGGTTGTGTCATTATCTTATCTTTTTTTCTCAATCTAATCCTTAATTATTGTTAAATAATTTTATTTTATCATTTAACCTACCTTTTTATATAATAATTTTATCGTGTATCATAATTTTTCTTTATAATATTACAAGTTTATTCTTCGAGAAACGGCGAGAAACGACACAATCTATCCAAATATTATATTCATCAAATGATATAGTACAATACAATATGATACATTACAAAATGATATGTAACAACCGTCCAAACAAGCTGTTACAGATAGAATGATAATTTTTCCCTTTTCTTCTTCATTTTCACTTTTGATAGGTTTACGCAGTTACGCTCTAATATTTCTCTTTTAGAGCAATTTTCTTTTTGCATTTGAGAAATAATATTTTCTTCACCTTTTGAATATGACATATATCTTCCTAAAGGTGATAAGGGATCGTGCCGGTCCAAATCGGTCCTGAAAAAGATAACCTAACTGGTTCGTGTCGTTAACGTGTTGCCCCGACCTGTTTGACAGTTTTATATCCCTTGGTTATAAATTAAGATCAAATGAGATGAATTATTATATATACTTTCAAAATATCAAAATCGAACTTTAATTATGATGGATTATTGTACGTTTTTAAAATGAAATATTCAAAAGACCAAAAAATCATATAAAAATTAATAAATTTCATCTAACGTTATTCATCATTTGCATTAAATAAAAAAAAAAAACCAGTGGATTAAATACTTTTATATGATTTTCAAAATTGTGAAATATTTTCACCTTTAAAGGACATTTAACATTGAAATTATAACTTTTTTCATTTTAAAATTAATTACCAATAAAATACTTTTTAAGAAATAATTAGATCTTTGAATATGTGAAAATGGCATGAAAATAGAAAAAATTGAAATGTATATAATTGACTAGTCCAAATAGACCTTCAATACTAGCAATACAAGTAACAAAATAGATCAAAACACTTAGAATTTGAAACTTTACATTAAAAAAATCGTGTAAAAATGAGGTTTTGAAAACCAAAACAAAAATATTAGACAAGTTGTTAAAAAACTTATGTAGCATTTGAATTACTGTGGCGAGGATGATGTTGTTACATGAATCAAAAGGATCGTATAGTGCAGCTTCAGCACGACACCACAAGGTTTTGTTTTGGCAATACGTAACAAGCTGCTAAATTTTTTAAATAAAGGGTATGTTTGGTATGAAGAAAAATATTTTTCTAGAAAATGAGTAGTTTTATCACTTATTTTCCCTTGTTTGGTCGGTGAGTGGAAAACTTTTTCCGAAAAATATTTTCTAGTGTTTTTTTAGAGAATAGAAAATATTTTTTTATGCTACTCTCCTCACCCGTCATTCCCCCAAGTCCCCATGTTTCCTTGCTCACCCCCACCCCCTCCCCCAAGGATCGTATAGTGTAGCTTCAGCACGACACCGCAAGGTTTTTTTTTGGCAAT
Organism: Nicotiana otophora; assembly: GCA_000715115.1. Classification (NCBI taxonomy): domain Eukaryota; kingdom Viridiplantae; phylum Streptophyta; class Magnoliopsida; order Solanales; family Solanaceae; genus Nicotiana; species Nicotiana otophora. The sequence goes on from AWOL01S0013713.1 coordinate 46,423, forward strand.
ACGTAACAAGCTGCTAAAATTTTTAAATAAAGGGTATGTTTGGTACGAAGGAAAATGTTTTTCATGAAAAATATTTTCCTAGAAAATGTCTTCATGGAAAATGAGTAGTTTTATCACTTATTTTCCCTTGTTTGGTCGGTGAGTGAAAAACTTTTTTCGAAAAATATTTTCTAGTGTTTGGTTAGAGAGTAGAAAATATTTTTTGGGGAAAATATTTTTTTATGCTACTCTCCTCACCCCACATTCTCACAAGTCCCCATGTTTCCTTGCTCACCCCCCCCCCCCCCCCC
>AWOL01S0013719.1:9504-54433 GCA_000715115.1 Nicotiana otophora
ACTATGCTTCTTTCTAGTAAACTGCCTCATAGCTTCTGGGCAGAAGCTGTAAATACTGCATGCTACATCATAAACAGGTGCATAACTAGACCTTCTTATAGAGAAGACTCCCTATGAGTTACTTAAAGGGAGAAAACTAAACATATCCCATATTAGAGCATTTGGATGCAAGTGCTTTGTGCACAATAATGGTAAAGACTCCCTAGGTAAGTTTGATCCCAGAAGTGATGAGGGAGTATTCTTGGGATATTCTTCATATAGCAAAGCTTATAAAGTCTATAACAAAAGAACTATGTGTGTTGAAGAAAGTGTTCATGTAGTTTTTGATGAAACTAACATTCTTTCTGAGAGACGGGAATATGATGATGAAGCAATTGGGCTAGTAAGAAACTTAAATGAAACCACAACCCAGACTAAAGCCGTACCAGAAGAAGGAACAGGTGATGGAACAGGTCCTTCTACCCATGGCAACCTGACAGGGGGAATAGAACAAAGAGGAAATGATTCTCAAACCTCAAGGGAACCTGTCCATAAACATGTTCCACAGCAACAAAGCATTGAAGGAACATCAAGGGGAAACCAGTTGGTTGTGAAACCTTACAAGTATCAAAGTTCTCATCCCATTGAGAACATAATTACTGATCCAACCTCTGGAATCAAAACCAGATCTTTATTAAAGAATCTTTGTGCTTTTGATGCTTTTTAATCTCTTATTGAACCTAAAAATGTTGTTGAGGCTTTGCAGGATGTAGACTGGATAAATGCAATGCAAGATGAACTCAACCAATTTGAAAGGAGTCAAGTTTGGCATCTGGTACCAAGACCCAAGGACAGATCAGTAATTGGTACAAAATGGGTCTTTTAGAAACAAACTTGACGAAGATAGAACAGTTACAAGGAACAAGGCAAGATTGGTGGTTTAAGGATATAGTCAAGAGGAAGGCATAGACTATGATGAGACTTTTGCTCCAGTTGCAAGATTGGAAGTAATTAGACTCATTATAGCCTTTGCTGCTTACATGGAATTCACTCTCAATCAGATGGATATCAAGAGTGCCTTCCTCAATGGCTATCTAAAGGAAGAAGTGTTTGTCAAGCAACCTCCATGGTTTGAAAGCAAGGAGAGTCCTGATCATGTGTACAAACTTGACAAAGCACTTTATGGGCTCAAGCAGGCGCCAAGAGCACGGTATGAAAGATTATCAAAGTTTTTGCTTGAGCATGATTACAAGAGAGGTAAAATTGACAATACTTTGTTCTTGAAAGAAAAAAGTAAAGATCTCTTGGTAGTTCAAATATATGTTGATGATATAATATTTGGAGAAACTACTGATAAGTTAAGTAAAGATTTTGCTAAACTAATGGGGAGTGAATTTGAAATGAGCATGATGGGTGAGCTTAATTTCTTTTTAGGCTTACAAATCAAACAAAATTCAAATGGAACTATGATCCATCAGCAGATGTATGTAAAAGAGTTGCTTAAAAGATTTAAAATGGAAGATTCCAAAGAAATTGACACTCCTATTGCAACAGCTACAAAGTTGGATATGGATGAACCTGGTCCATCTATCGATCAGAAGTTGTATAGGGGAATGATTGGCTTATTATTGTATCTCACTACTAGTAGACCTGACATTGTTTTCAGTGTAGGCTTTTGTGCAAGATTTTAGGCAAATCTGAAGGAGTCTCACTTGACTGTTGTCAAAAGAATTTTGAGATATCTAAAAGGCACCACTGATCTTTGTCTTTGGTATCCAAAGGGTAGTAATTTTAATCTTGTGGGATATGCCGATGCTGATTATACAAGTTTTCTTGTGTATAGAAAGAGCACCTCATGTAAGGCACACTTTATTGGCTCATGTCTTGTTTCTTGGGCCACTAAAAAGCAAACTTCAGTGGCCTTATCTACTGCTGAAGCTGAGTATGTTGCTGCTGCTTCATGTTGTGCTCAATTGTTGTAGATCAAACAGCAATTAAAGGACTTTAGAATTGATGTTGGTTGTATTCCCATTTTTTGTGATAACACTAGTGCCATTAGTATGATCAAGAACCCGGTTCATCACAAGAGAACTAAGCACATAGATGTTAGGCATCACTTTTTGAGGGATAACTATGAAAAGGGGTTGATCACTGTGGAATTTTGTGCTACTGATAAGCAAATAGTTGACATCTTCACAAAATCCCTAAGTAGAGATCACTTTGAAAGGAACAGGTTAGAATTAGGAATGATCAAGATCACCTAAAAGGACCAGTTCAGAGTATACAACGAAAAACAAATTGGTTAGAGCATCGGAAAATTGTGTACATAATTAGATTAATTTTTTTCTCAGTATCATACTTTCAATAGTATACTCTTGTGCCATGTGTTAAAATGACTCATTAATATCTAATGATATTTTCTCTATTTTGGCAAAGTTAGACTTACACAAGGGTATTCTCAGTGAAGAACCTGGTTCATCAAGATAACACGGTATATTTTCTACACTCTACATAATTTGAAATAATAATATTTGGATCATGAGCAGAGTCCTACTTAATTCCAAACTCCTTTTGTACTTATCCATTACAAGTGAACCAATTCTGTTCAAAAGAGTCCCAACCAAATTAAAGTACCTAGATTCTAGGGATACACTCCAAAATCTTTTCAAAACTGAAATTCAGTTTGATTAAACTTCCATACCCACTATCATCCCTTCCACCACCCCAACCTCTAAGAAAAGAGTAAAGATGATTGCTCGCAAGGTTGTTGCGGGGAAAGAACAAATTTGGAGAGTAGGTTTGTACTAGTAGGGTCTAAAGCAGGTGTTGAAACTATAGAGTCTAGAGGAATTGGTGGTAAAAATGAAATAGAAAAAGAAAAAGAAAAAGAGAGCAAGGGTGTTCGAAGTGCTGTGAGGGGAAAGGGTAAAAGAGTGGTTGATTCTTTACCCACTCCTGTGAGTTTAACCAAAGATACAGGTGCAATGGTTGTTTGGGGAGAAAAATCTGCTGGAGTAGAGGAGAGTGTAAAAAAAACAGGGGGAAGTGGGTCTGGCGAAGCCGCTGAAGGGCTGGTTCAACTTGGGAAAAATATAGATGAACCTGTTTCATCTGAACAGGAAATCCTCGCAGACCTACTGAAGAGAGTGACTGAAAATTATAATCCAAAGAAGAAAGAAAGGGAGGTTGGTACAAGCAAGGATCATTTTGGGGCAAATACGCTACCTGCTTGTGACTATGAAGTCCATGTCACTCCTAAAGAACCTGATTCATCTAAGAAGGTACCAGTGAATAACAAGGTGCGAGCCTTGGCGCAAGAAAGTGGGGCTAAGGATGCTGAGATTGAGAGGCTGAAGAAAAGGTTGGTTGAGGTAGCGTCTGAGAGAGATGCTCTCAGAACTGAACTAGCAAGGGAAAAGGAGAAGAATTATGGAATTCTTCAAGACATGCTGAAACTTCTCCAAGCCAAAAACCAAACCCCCAATTCTTCCAAGCCTCAAACTTCTAGCCCACTGTAGACCTTTCAATGACCCAGTTTAGGATGTTTTGTTGGCTCATGTTTTCAGTATTTATATTTCCTTTTATGCTTTGTAGAAGAATTATATCAATCATCAATGAAATTCACTGTTTTTTCTCTAACTGTTTGTTTATATTTCTTTGATGGTTAAAATTCTTAGTTTGATCTATGATGATTAATATATGATTGCATTTGAAGTAGCCCTTAGTTATCTCACATTTTTTATGCAATTTTGCGATGATGCCAAAAGGGGAAAAGGTTGTGCTTTACACTTTACACAGTGATGTTTATAACCTAATGAACCTGATCTTTGATGATAAGTGATAAAAAGGGAAAATGTTTCTAACATTGTGTTGATGTTGAGCTAAGTTGAAAAGGGCCTAAGCTTATGGAAGCACAGAATTTGTCATCATCAAAAAGGGGGAATTTGTTGGCCCAAGTAAAGAATAGTTTTGAAGATTGACAAAGGAACTCAGGGATGAACCAGGTCCATCACTGGTAGGCATAGACACGGGTATATTCAAAGTACGTGAGATGCACATGCAGGAGATAAATGAAATCTGACATGATAATAGATATCTCCTAATCGAAAAGATTGCATAATTAATAAGGAAAAGGACTCCTTACTCAACGAGAACATTATCCAAGCACTCTTTACTCAACGAGAACATTATCCAAGATAAGGAAGGAGTTAGTAGTTGAGATTAACTAGAACTCTTCCACAAAGGAAGCGTAGCATTAGAACTCTAATTGCTTTCTACTCTACTAACTCTATAAATCGCAGGAAGTTCTCATTCTACAGGTGACGCACAAAAGCAGAAGTTAAGCAAGAATTGTGAGCAAAATAGCGAGGCAATTTTGCAAGCAAATTGAACACCACACAAATCACCCCCCTCTTGTGTGGTATTGACGTATAAAATATCAAGTATTCATATATCCATGTTAGTTCAGTATTCACCTATCCATGGCAGACCAATATTCACGTATATGTTTTATGTTATCCATAATATGACGCCCTGTGAGGCTTGTGTTATACTCTTTAGCTGGCGGATGTTTTGGAAAAATTTTGAAGGTAAATAACCTTTTCATTTAGACCTTATATTATAATCTCCATGTCTTCCAATATTCAGTCAGCTCAGTATTCAGTCAGTTCAGTAGTCATTCAGTTCAATACCTATTCAGTTCAGTATCTCAGTAGTTCAATAATCATGTATTCATTCAGTTTAGTATGTAGGTATTCATAACAGTTCAGTATTCACATGTTTCTATCAGACACGTTTAAGGTCCAGAGTTAGCCTTAGTTACAGAAAGGACAACCATTCGAGGATGAATGATCCCAATGGGAGATAATGTAACACTCCGTAAATTTGGACTAGGTGTGAATGCGTTAAATAAGTATTAATTTGATGTTTAATACATGTGAACTCCCATTGGGATGAGTATGGGTTGAAATAGTTACTTTTGAATCAAGACGGAAAGTGTGGTGCATAAAATTCGATAAAATCAATTAAGTTTATGGAAGGTATGTATTCCAGCCTGATTCAGTGCAAATATATTAGGAATTTTGATATTTTATACTTCAATACCACATAAGAGAGGGGTGATTTGTGTAATGTTCAATTTTTTGCGTGCATAGATTATAGAAGGACATGGTTCTTCTATGTGTTCCTTATACTACTGTTGCTGAATAATAAATGTAGAAAGTAAAGAACACAAGTATTTTTACGTGAAAAACACGAGGCTCAAAAGGTGAATAAACCATGACCTACTACCTAGTAGGATTTTCCCAATACTTCACTAAATCACTGAGCTAAAAATAGCATTTACAAAACTCTTTGTAAACCTAAGAATTATCTCTAACCCTTTGTGGCAACCAGCCTCAGACTGGTGCGATAATTTCAAGTTAACTCTAGCTTGAATACTGCCCTCAGAGCACCTAGTACAAATACTTCTAGAGAAAGCTGAAAGGTACAACTCAAAAGCCCTACTACAACTGAACTAGAATAAAATATATACACTTGGAACTGGTTCTTCTATTTGGTTCATGTAGCTTTAGGTTCGCGCACTTGAATCACACAGGAATTGCTTGCAAAATGCCTTGCTATTTTGCTCTCAACTCTCGTTTAACTTCAGCGTGTTTGCGTGTCTATAAAATGAGAACATCCTAAAATATATAGAGTTAGTAGAATAGGAAATAACTAGAAGTCTAATGCTTTACTCTTCCTTGGTGGAAGAGTTCTAGTTATCTTCAACTTCTAACTCCTCCCTTATCTAGGATAGAGTTCTCTTCGAGTAAAGAGTCCTTCTCCTTATCAATTATGCAACCTTTTCATGCAGAAGATATCAGATATAACCACTTAATCTTTTCTCCTTCACGTGCATGCCATGTGCTCGAATCTTCCCATATCTTTGTACACTGTGGATGGACATGGTTCATGCTTAAGTTCTTTTGTCAATCATCAAAACAAACTTACTTAGGCCAATAAATCCCCTCTTTTTGATGATGACAAACTCTATGGTGTTCATAAGCATAAGACATGTTTCAACTCATCTCAACGCCAACACAATGTTAGAACGTTTTCCATTTAAAGTCACAAATCATCAAGAATCGGGTTTATTATGTTATAAATATCACAGTCCAAAGTAAAAAAGCACAACCTATCTTTCCCCTTTTGGCATCATCGAAAAGTTGCATAATTATATTAGATAACTAGATTTTAATAGATATCACTCATGGCTACTGGGGCTACTTCAGACGCAATCATGGAGTCAAGCATTATTTATCAATCTAATGATATTAGTTATCTAAGAAGCATCAACAAACAGTTAGAGCACAAAAACAGTTGATTATCATTGATACTAGTCATCCACAAAGCATAAAGAAAAATAAAGGTACTGGATCATGAGCAAAAATAACAACAACAAAAATCCCATCCGGGTCACTAGTTTGTCTAACTAGGCTAGGAAGGTTTCAAGGCTGGGAAGGACCAGGTTCTTGGTTTCTGGCCTGAAGCAGCATCAACATATCATGAAGAATGCCTTCATTCTTCTCCTTCTCCTTTGCAAGCTCAGCCCTGAGAGCATCCCTCTCAGTTTCTACTTCAGCTAGCCCCTTCTTCAGCCTCTCAATCTCAGCATCCTTAGCCCCACTCTCCTGCACCAAGGCTCTCACTTTGCTGTTCACATGCACCCTTTTGGAAGAACCGAGTTCTTTAGCAGCAGCATGGACTTCATAGTCACAAGCAGTCAAGGTGTTTGCCCCAAAGTGATCTTTGCTTGTACCAACATTCCATTTCTTTAGGGGAACCTTGAAATGATCCAGTATGGTGGTGAGAATGAAACCATAGGGTATGACGTGAGTTTTGGCACCATTTAGAACCCTATCAAGGAGCTGGATAATAAACCCTGGCTAATTAATCTGCCTCCAACTATCCAGGCATTACATGAGGACCAAGTCCATAAAGGTGGCAATGTGCCTTCTTTTCTGCCTGGGCAGCACAACTTTGTTAACGAATTCGAAAAGCACTTTGTGGGCAGGCTTCATCTCACTTTTGTATACAACCTTGAGCTCTAGCTCTAACTTATTATCAGCAAACTTTCTTTTAATGGCAAGGGAGGTGGGGAGGTTCTCTAGGCTTGGCCATTTGAGCTTTTTGTAATCATTGTACCCTTCAGCAGGTACACCCAGAATCTCTCCCAATTCCTTATCGTCAAAGCTTACAGTCACCCCCTTCACCACACTGGTGACTGTCATTTTTTATCTCACAATTTGCCATTAACTCCACAATTTCAGTTCTGGCAAGCCTTCCATCCATCTGAAGGACCATGTCCTTCCAACCCTGCAGTTACAGTTTTTCCAGCAGCATCACCATGTCTTCCTCCACCAAGTCCCTAAGGAGTCTACCCTTCAAGATAGTTCTTTACCAAACTTCTCCTTCTTGTCCTGGTCTTCATCGGTTTTTTCTTCTTCTTCACTCTCATTTTCCTCCACTACATTCACTTTTCTAGATTTCATGCAGACCTCGTTCTTTTCGCCAATGTAGAAGGCTCTGCACACTTTGTCTTTGAAGGAGACTTCTTTTTGGAAGTCTTTCTTTTCTTTGTCTTAGGAGTCGTAACCTCTTCTTCCTTTGCCTTGTCTTCATCATGAAGTACCAGGTCTATCTCCTCAATTACAACTGCCTCAACATGCTCACTCACTTTCTTTTTTCCCTTTGCAACAGCTTTTCTTTTATTCTCTTCTAGGACTCTCTCCAGTTCAGCCTCACTTTGCTTCTTCTGACTCCTTGTAGCTCTTTCTCTTGTAGGAGGAGTCTCTACATGGATAGAATAGGCAGCCTTTCTCCTCTTGTTTGCCCGAGCAGTTTCAGGGATTTTAACTCCTGAACTCTTCTTCTTTTCGGATTGTAGCTATCAGACACCCATTTTAGCAGGTCTTCGAGGGGTCCCTGCACAGATGGAACATGTTATTGTAACCTCTTCCTCAACCTAACTAACCCCTCAGTTGCACTTTCATCTCCAGACCCACTACCCTCTTCTTCTCTAAAATTGTCTTCCTCCTCAACAACATCCTCACTCTATAACACCATAGCCCCAGTCTCCTTAGTCAACTCAGCAGGAGCAGGTGAAGATTCAACCACTCCTTCTTTTTCCTTTCCCCTCACATTACCTTGAGCACCCTCACTCTCCTTTTCTTTTCTCCTTTTATTTTTACCACCAGTTCTTCTAGATTCATCGGTTTCAACCCCAGCAATAGTTCCTACCAGAATAAACCTATCCTCTAAATTCTTAGTAAACTCAGAAATTTTCTCAGATGTAATCTTAAGACCAGATGTTACCTGCTCTATTTCAGATGAAAGGGTTTCTTCCCCCTCAGTTGCAGACTTAAAGGAATCTTTAATTTGTTGTGTCTCTTCTGCGTGGCTTGCTTTCAATTGTTTATTTATTTTCTTGATTTGTTCACTTCCAGCGATGTTCTTGCGAGCAAGCCTTTTGATCCTTTCTTTCTTAGAGATAGGTATGGTTGAGGGTATGGTTGAAGGGGTGGGTGTAGATTCTTTGGGTGGTGATGAAATATTTTCATAAAGGTTTTCCATTGATGATGGTAGAAGAAGTGTGTGTATGTGTTGAAAAGATGAGAGAAGATAGAGAGAATTATTTGGTGGCAGAAAATTAGAAGTGAAGAAATGTCTAAGGCCAAATTAATTTAAAGAGGGATAGTTTAATTGGGTAACGGTGGCTTTTCAGAAGCTCTGGAAAACATTGCCTAGAATCTAGGGAAGTCTCTAACGTCTTTTCAAACTGACTCCCAGTTTGATTATTGCGCTGGGGACTCTTTTTGGGTGAAACCGATTCTTATTGTAACTGATAAGCTTGAGGGAGATTAGGATTAAATGGGACTCTCCTAGTGATCATGATCCAAATACAATTATTTCAAAATATGCTGAGTGGAGAGTACATACCATGTAATCATGATAAATCAGGTTCTTCACTGAGAATTCTCTTGTGTAAGTCTGAATTTTCCAAGAAAATAGAGATAATATCATTAGAGATTAATGATACATTTTCGCACATGGCACAAGCGTATACTAGTGAAAGTATGAGACTGAGCAAAAATCTAATTTAATTATGTACAAAATTCACAAATTATCTAACTAATTTTTGAGTTAGAACTGATTCTTTTTAGGTGATCTTAATCATCCGTAAATCTAACCTATTCCTTTAAAAATGATCTCTACTTAGAGTTTTTGTGAAGATATCAGTTATTTGCTTGTTAGTAGCATAAAATTCCACAGTGATCAAACATTTTTCATAGTTATCCCTCAAAAGGTGATGCCTAACATCTATGTGCTTAGTTCTTTTGTGATGAACCGGGTTCTTGGTCATACTAATTGCACTGGTGTTGTCACAAAAATGGGGACACATCTTACATCAATTCCAAAGTTCATTAATTATTATTTGATCCACAACAATTGAGCACAATATGAGGCAGCAGCTACATACTCAGCTTCAGCAGTAGATAAGGCCACTGAATTTTGCTTTTTGATGGCCCCAAGACACAAGACATGAGCCAATAAAGTGTGCCATACCTGAGGTGCTCTTTCTATCCACAAGAAAACCTGCATAATCAGCATCAGCGTATCCCACAAGATTGAAATTACTACCCTTTGGATACCAAAGACAAAGATCAATGGTGCCTTTTAGATATCTCAAAATTCTTTTGACAGCAGTCAAGTGAATCCTTCGGATTTGCCTGAAATCTTGCACAAAGACCTACACTAAAAACAATGTCAGGTCTACTAGAAGTGAGATATAACAAAGAGCAAATCATTCCCCTATACAACTTCTGATCAACATATGAACCAGGTTCATCTATATCCAATTTTGTAGATGTTGCTATGGGAGTGTCAATTTCTTTAGAGTCTTCTATTTTAAACCTTTTAAGTAACTCTTTCACATACTTCTACTGATGGATCATAGTTCCATTTGAATTTTGCTTAATTTGTAAGCCTAAGAAATTAAGCTCACCCATCATACTCATTTCAAATTCACTCTCCATTAGTTTAACAAATTTTTTACTTAACTTATCAGTAGTTTCTCCAAAGATTATATCATCAACATATATGAACTACCAAGAGATCTTTACCTTTTTCTTTCAAGAACAAATAATTGTCAATTTTACCTCTCTTGTAGCCATGCTCAAGCAAGAATTTTGACAATCTTTCATACCATGTTCTTGGAGCCTGCTTGATCCCATAAAGTGCCTTGTCAAGCTTGTACACATGATCAGGACATTCCTTGCTTTCAAAGCCCGGAGGTTGCTTGACAAACACTTCTTTCTTTAGATAGCCATTGAGGAAGGCACTCTTGATATCCATCTGATTGAGAGTGAATTCCATGTAAGCAGCAAAGGCTATAATGAGTCTAATTACTTCCAATCTTGCAACTGGAGCAAAAGTCTCATCATAGTCTATGCCTTTCTCTTGACTATATCCTTAAACCACCAATCTTGCCTTGTTCCTTGTAACTATTCCATCTTCGTCAAGTTTGTTTCTAAAGACCCATTTTGTGACAATTACTGATATGTCCTTGGGTCTTGGTACCAGATGTCAAACTTGACTTCTCTCAAATTGGTTGAGTTCATATTGCATTGCATTCACCCATTCTGCATCCTGCAAAGCCTCAACAACATTTTTAGGTTCAATAAGAGATAAAAAAGCATCAAAAGCATAAAGATTCTTCAAAGAATATCTGGTTTTGATTCCAGAGGTTGGATCAGTGATTATGTTCTAAATGGGATGAGAACTTTGATACTTGTAAGGCTTCACAACCAGCTGGTTTCCCCTAGATGTTCTTTTAATGTTTTATTGCTGAGGAATAGGTTCATGGATAGGTTCCCTCGAGGTTTGAGGATCAGTTCCCCTTTGTTCAGTTCCCCCTGTCAGGTTGCCCTGGGTGGAAGGACCTGTTCCATTACTTGTTCCTTCCTCTGGTGTAGCTTCAGTCTGGGCTGTAGTTTCATTTGAGTTTCTTACTAGCCCAATTGCTTCATCACCCTGTTCCTGCCTCTTAGAAAGAATGTTAGTTTCATCAAAACCGACATGTACACTTTCTTCTATACACATAGTTCTTTTGTTATAAATCTTATAAGATTTACTATATGAAGAATATCCCAAGAATACTCCCTCATCACTTCTGGGATCAAACTTACCTAGGGAGCCTTTACCATTATTGTGCACAAAGCACTTGCATCCAAATGCCCTAAGATGGGATATATTTGGCTTTCTCCCTTTAAGCAACTCGTAGGGAGTCTTCTCAACAAGAGGTCTAGTCATGCACCTATTTATGATATAGTAAGCAGTGTTCACATCTTCTGCTCAGAAGCTATGGGGCAGTTTACTAGAAAGAAGCATAGTCCTAACCATTTCTTCCAATATCCTATTCTTTCTTTTAACTACTCCATTTTGTTGTGGAGTCCTAGGAGCAGAGAAGTTATGATTTATGCCATGCTCATCATAAAATTCAGCAAATTCAGCATTCTCAAATTCAGTACCATGATCATACATAATTGATGCAAGTTGATTACCTAGTTGTTTCTGAGTTTTTCTAACAAGAGAAATGAACATGTCAAATGATTCATATTTAGATGTTAAAAATAATGTCCAAGTAAACCTAGAGTAATCATCAACAAGCACCATAACATATCTCTTACCACCTCTGCTCAATGTTCTCATTGGCCCACAAAGGTCCATATGGACCAGTTCCATCGTCCTGGTAGTGCTTACCATTTTTTTACTTTTGAACGAGGATCTTACCTGCTTCCCCCTTGCACAAGCCTCACAAACTTTATCTTCCTTGAACTTAAGGTTAGGCAGCCCTATCACCAAGTCCTTGGAGACTAGTTTGTTGAGTTGACTTAGACTGGCATGTCCAAGTCTCTTGTGCCAAAGGAGGGGATCATTATCCAACACACTTAAGCAAGTGAGTTCATTATCTGAAAGTGTGGACAGATCCACCACATATATGTTGTTCACTCTTTTACTATCTTGTCAGTGGTAAGATTAATCACGAAGTATTTTGTAGAGGTGAAGGCTACCATATTACCTCTATCACACAATTGTGATACACTTATTAGACTGTACTTCAATCCATCTATCAAGTAAATATTCTTAATAGAGTAAAAATCAGTCTTACCTACCTTTTCAACCCCAATAATCTCACATTTTTTTCCATTTCAAAAGAAAGCATTACCTCATTTAAGGTCCTCAAGTGAAAGGAAGTGGTTCTTGCTTCCTGTCATGTGTTTTGAGAAGCCATTATCCATATACCATATTTGGTTGCTCCCCCTCACTTGGACCTGCAAAAAGAAAACAGGGGTTAGTTTTTGGATCCCAAACTAGTTTGGGTCCCTTTCTATAGGAAAAAGGATAAATTAAATTTTGTTTAGCCCAACTTGGCAGCCTATTTTTCCCTAGAATAAATTTTTTGTTCTTTTGACTTACCTTCTCTTTTGCAGTGCATTCCCTCTTATAGTGGCCAGTGTTACCACAGTATATGCAAATCTTGTTCTCAGGAAGTGTGAGGTACTTGCTTTTGGGATCCTACTTAGGTGCAGAGCTCCCAAAGCCAAGTCCTCTTCTGTTGCTATTATGATGTTCTTGTAGCCATGAAAGTGCATTAGAGGACCTGTTCCATTTACAAGTTCTGTCTAGCTCATGTTTGACCTTGTTTAGATCCTCCTTTAGGATTCTTACCTATTCACCACTCTTATACAACTCATCTTTCATTTTTCCTACATTTTCTTCTAAAGTGAATAGTGTGTGATCAACTGTCTTTTTACTTGTTCCTAATTTCAATTTTAGATTTTCAGATCTAAGTTCTAGGACAGTTGTGTCAAGTGCATGAACCTAGTTCTTCAACAAAATATTCTTACTTTTAGTTTCACAAGCCTTAAGTTCCAGGTTTTTGCACTTGGCTCTCAAGATCACACATTCTTTCGACAGCTGTTCTTTTTTATTATTTACATCTTTAGATTCATCAATTAGCTCTAGTAGTAACTCAGATAACCTTTCTTTAGACAAAAATTTAATCTTATCTTTGAGAGGGTATTCATATCCTTACTTCCTTTGTTCAGTTATCAGTTATCATTTCAGTTTCAGTTTCAGCAGTTATCATTTCAGTTCTCAGTTATCAGCTCAGTTTCAGTTTCAACATTTATAGTTCTTTCTTTTAGTTGTTTTACATACCAGTGTAGTTTAAATGTACTTACGTCCCTTTCACACGGAGCCTGCATCTCACGATGCAGGTAATGATTTACAGGTTGACTATTCAGAGCGCTAGAATTCTCGTACCAGCTATTTGGTGGGCCCCAGTTCTTTCGGGTCATTATCATACTTTATAGTCTTCAATATTTTTAGACAGACAGTGTTTTCAGTACTTCATTAGAGGCTTCATAGATAAGAATAACAGTTAGACAGAGTCACAGGCTTTTTATGTTAAGCAATGTTTGCTATAAATATGTTTCAGAATTATATTAGTATTGATTTATATCATTCAGACTTTCAATATATCAGCATGTGTTATCTTATCTTCCGCATTCAGTATGTCATAATATAACATGTTGATTCAGCCAGCCAGTTGGTTCGCTTGGTCGTATGTATTCAGACATCGGGTGCCATGTTACATCCAGGCCCAGACTCGGGGCATGACATTTTATTTCAGTTTGACTCAAATTTAAAGTTAAAATACTGTTAATATCAAATTTCACGTAAGCAAGTTCATTATTTTTCAATTTTCTGGCCATCTCTGCACCACCACCTCTTTTATTACTGAGCGGTCATTAAGGGGACTTAGTTTGTGACTCAAGTTGTTTCCGGCTCGACGATGAAGCTTATTGTACGCAAATGAATTTTGGTTATACAATTGTGTATTTTGAAAAAAGATATATAATAGCATCCCTTACTTATTGGTATGTTTTGATTTTGGTCCTTGATATATGACAAAACAGATTAATCTTCAACTGATTGAAATAAATATTTAGTCCTTTTACGTTAAAAATTAAGTCATAAATAGACTATTTCTAGACTATATATTATAGTCTCATTATGGAGTAGTAATACACCTTTAATACTATGACACGTGGGTAATCAAATGCTGTAACAGTAAATAATCCGGTAAAAATTTAAAGATTCATAATTAGAAGGACCAAAAGTGCAGGTTTCAATTAATAAGTTAAATATGCTTAAAAGTGAGACATTATAAGGGCCAAAATCAAATTTTGTCCATATTTGATCGAGGGACTAAAACGAAAATTTAGATGTTAATGTGTATGGATCGGACCAAGTTATTTCTAATGCTCATTATACTTGCTCGTTTTAGTATAGTATGCATGGGGGCAGGGAATATTTGAGAATTCGAAAAATATTATTAGGTATTTTGTGATGGAAACTTCTATAGCTATTAAGAAACCAATTTTTTTGCCATTAAAACATGTGAAAATTACATTAGGTAGCCATTTTTAAGCATGTTGTTTAAAATATATTTACAGTTTACAATGTATTTAAAGATTAGCCAATTTCGCTCAAATTTTAAGATACGGCATCCTAGAGTTTAAACCTCAAAATTCAAACTTCGGGACATCGTGTCTTAAAGTTCGAAAATTGTATCCTGAAGTTCGAATCTTATGTCCTGAATATTAAATTAGTAGTTCAAAAATTCAGGACATCATATCCTAAAGATCAAAAATTGTGTCCTGAAATTCGAATCTTATGTCCTGAATTTTAAATTAGTGGTTCAAAAATTCAGGACACTTAGTCCTGAATTTCAAATTAGCAACTCAAAAATTCAGGACACTAAGTCCTGAATTTCCAAATTCAGGATACTTAGTCTTGAAGTTTGGAAGAATTGGTTAATTTTTAAATACATTGTAAATTATGAATATATTTTAAATAGCGGGCTTAAAAATGACTATTGCTGCACTGCCCCTTAAAACATATAAGAAACCTAATCACATATTTCGAGATGAATGTAACTGTGAATTTTTGAATTTGCAGGCTAATATGTGAGCGCAATTACAGATTTAATTTTTTTGTTGCAACTATATTAAATTTTTGGGGCAATATATCACCTTGTAGCTACATTAACACTGTAAAGATGGCTACATATTTAATTCATCCTTAAAAGATAAAACCATTTGCTATAAGTGTATATTATTTGTGACAAGTTTTGCCATTAATATGGATACATGGCTACATGCCTCCACCATAACTCTTTTATAGCAATTAGTCTTATTAATGGGATCATGTAAAGTTTGTATTTCACTTTTCGTTACACTATTTATTGCTACGTCACATTATATTTTGCTAGTGTTTGGACATAAATTTGATTTGAAACTTAAAAAAAGAGCTTTTGAAGTTGTATTGAAAAATAATTTTTGAAAGTTCAAATTGTTAACACTATGTATTCAAAACCAGTAAATCAATAAACGTTAGTTTAAGAAAAAAATAAAGCAGAAAAAATTTCGAACTCACAAGTTTTTTGTGTTTCCTTAAGGAATTTAATCCTCTCACAATGCCCAAGGTTGAAGATTAATTCCTCTCATGATAGAACGGAATAACTATTCTATGATAGCGGCACTTCAAATCACAGAATTTAGGCGAACTCAAATGACGGAGCAAATCACACAAAATGCTTGCGTTTTGCTTTTGAAAAACCAATGCAATATGCAGAAAATTGAGGGGAGAGATTTCAGATTTTTCAGTAGTGGAAAATGAGGCTAAGCCTCTCTATTTATAGACAATGAAAGGGTAAGATGAAGAGGTGCCTCTTCCATTTCCCATTCACATCCCAATGAAAGGGTGAGATGAAGAAGTGCGATCTAAGATGTGCCTCTTCCATTTCCCATTCACACCCAAGAGGTGCCTCTTCTATTTTCCATTCACACCCCTTAATAAAAATGCAATAATCCCCCACATGAATGGGGAATGGACATATGTGGAAAAATATGCATGAAAATACTGTGTGATTCGCAATTAAGGATTAATCGCATCTGGATAAGTAGGTTTCCCTTTGAACTTTCCGTAGTGAGCTTATGTCGGATATACTCGATCAATCGGTAGATTTGATATATTTGAACCGTCGAACTTTGGTGTATACCTAGATAACCATAAGCCATACAATCAACCATTAACCGTCTTTGGTTCTCATTGTTGTATTCGTTTCAGGCATGAACACCACCTGGTTCATAAATACGTAGAGAATTGGCCTTACAGAATTCTCCTTGAAGCGGCTTACACTTCACACTTACATAGGTGATTCCTAAGCGTGTTATCCCGTAGATACACTATTTGATATACCCCGTATAAAATTTAGAAACCATTAAAAAGCCTTAACGCTTTATCCTTGGTACTGAACATTGTCTCATCACGAGAATGGACCAAAAAAAACTTTATTTGACAATGTTGGACCGTCATTAATGAATTTGTTTGATCTCCTTGAACCTAGATCTTGGGATCTCCAGTCTTCTAGGTAGAGTTACCGCCACAGTGACTTGTCCTCGGCCATAGTCCCATTCCCTTTGATGACTTCTCAACCGCCTCTCTAGGTAGGCCTTTTGTAAGCGGATCCGATACATTATCTTTTGACTTTACATAGTCAATTGTGATAATTCTACTAGAGAGTAGTTGTCTAACGGTATTATGCCTTCGTCGAATGTGACGAGATTTTCCGTTATACATAACGCTCCCAGCCCTTCCTATTGCTGCTTGACTGTCACACTGTATACATACAGGTGCCACAGGTTTGGGCCAAAATGGAATGTCTTCTAAGAAATTCTGGAGCTATTCAGCTTCTTCACCGGCCTTGTCTAAAGCTATAAACTCAGACTCCATTGTAGAGCGGGCGATACATGTCTGTTTGGACGACTTCCAAGACACTACTCCTCCATCAATGGTAAAAACGTATCCACTTGTGGATTTTGATTCCGGTGATCCAATTTGCATCACTATATCCCTCAACAACTGCATGATAATTATTGTAATGCAATGCATAGTCTTGGGTATATTTCAAATATCCCAAAACTCGTTTTATTGCTATCCAATGAGTTTGGTTGGGATTACTTGTGTATCGACTAAGTTTACTTAACGCACAAGCTATATCAGGTCGTGTATAATTCATAATGTACATCAAACTTTCCAACACTCGAGTATATTCCAATTGAGACTTGCTTTGACCTTTATTCTTTACAAGAGTATGGTTTAAATCAATTGGCGTTTTTGCTTCTTTAAAGTCCAAATATTTGAACTTTTCAAGTACCATTTTAATATAATTAGATTGAGACAAAGCTAGACCTTGAGGAGTTTGAAAGATCTTAATTCCCAAAATTAAATCGGCAACTCCTAAGTCTTTCATATCAAACTTACTAGTAAGCATGCACTTAGTAGCATTTATGTTAGCAAAGTTGTTACTCATTATTAATATATCGTCCACATATAAACAAACAATGACTATTTGATTTGGAGTATTCTTAATGTAAACACATTTGTCATACTCATTGATCTTGAAACAATTTGACAACATTGTTTGGTCAAATTTTGCATGCCATTATTTTGGTGCTTGTTTTAGTCCGAAAAGTGACTTAACAACTCGACACACCTTCTTTTCTTTTTCGAAAACTACAAACCCTTCAGATTGTTCCATATATATTTCTTCCTCTAAATCTCCATTTAAGAAGGCTGTCTTTACATCCATTTGATGGATTTGAAGGCCATACACGGCGGCTAATGCTATTAATACCCGGATAGATGTACTCCTTGTTACCGGCGAGTATGTGTCAAAGTAATCAAGACCTTCGCATTGTCTAAACCCTTTAACAACTAATCTTGCCTTATATTTGTCAATAGTACCATCAGCTTTCATTTTCCTTTTGAAAAATCATTTAGAACCCAAAGATTTATTTTCCGGAGGAAGATCAACCAATTCCCAAGTATGATTACTTAATATGGATTCTATCTCACTATTGACTGTCTCTTTCCAATATTGTGCTTCCGAGGAAGACGTTGCTTCTTTGAACATTTGAGACTCATTTTCCAACAAACATATCATATAGTCTGGTCCAAAGGAAATAGTTGTCCTTTGACGTTTACTACGTCTTGAATTTTCCTCATTAAACGTATTTCTTCTCGAGGTCGCTTAGATTTTTCAGTAGACGACTCAAATTCATTTTTATACGAATAAATATTTTTAAAAAATTCAGCATTATCAGGTTCGATTACTACATTAATATGAATGTCGGGATTTTCTGATTTATGAACCAAAAAATGATATGCTTTACTATTTCTTGCATATCCTATGAAAACGCAATCAACCGTTTTTGGTCCAATCTTCACCCTTTTGGGTTTAGAAATTTGCGCTTTAGTCAAACACCTCCATACTTTAAAATATTTTAAGTTGGGTTTCCTACCTTTTCATTTTTCATATGGAATAGATTGCGTTTTGTTATGGGAAACTCGGTTGAGTATTTGATTCGCCGTAAGAATAGCTTCCCTCCACAAGTTCTGGGGTAAACCCGAACTTATCAATAAGGCATTCATCATCTCCTTTAACGTTCTATTCGTTCTTTCCGCAATTCTATTAGATTGCGGTGAGTAAAGGGCAGTTGTTTGGTGAATAATACCATATTCCAAACATATTTCTTCACAAGGAGATTCATATTCACTACCCCTATCACATCTTATCATTTTGATCTTTTTGTTTAGTTGCGTTTCAACTTCATTTTTGTATTGCTTGAATGTCTCAATTGATTCATCTTTACTATTAAGTAAGTAAATATAGCAATATCTAGTACTGTCGTCAATAAAAGTTATGAAATACTTTTTCCCACCACGAAATGGTATTGACTTCATGTCGCAAATATCTGTGTGAATTAAGTCTAAAGGATTTGAATTCCTTTCAACTGACTTATAAGGATATTTAACATACCTTGATTCCACACATATTTGATATTTCGAGTTATTGCATTCAAACTTAGGCAATACTTCCAAATTAATCATTTTTCGCAAAGTTTTGAAGTTGATGTGGCCTAAACGTTCATGCCATAAATTATTTGACTCAAGCAAGTAAGAAGAAGCTGAAATTTTATTCATATCAATGGTAATTACATTGAGTTTGAAAAGGCCCTCCGTAAGGTAGCCTTTTCCTACATACATTTCATTCTTACTAACTACAACCTTGTCGGAAACAAAAACATACTTAAAGCCATTCTTGACTAGAAGTGATGTCGAGACTAAATTCTTCCGCATTTCAGAAATATGAAGGACATCATTTAGAGTCACAATCTTGCTAGAAGTCATCTTCAAAGCTATCTTGCCCATTCCTTCAATTTTTACAGTAGCGGAATTTGCCATAAAAACTGTCTCGTTGGGTCCAACGGGAGCATAAGAAGTAAACAACTCCTTGTTAGCACAAACATGACGAGTTGCCCCCGAATCAATCCACCATTCTCTAGGATTTCCGACTAGGTTGCACTCCGAAAGCATGGCACATAAATCATCTATTTCATCATTTTTCTCAATCATGTTCGCTAGACTTTCCTTTTTGTCCTTCTTTGGTGCATGACATTCAGTAGCCTTGTGTCCAATCTTTTCACAGTTGTGGCAATTACCTTTGAACTTCTTTTTACTTGGGTAATTCTTTGGACCAGACGACTTCTTTCTCTTTTTGCTCGTTGAAGCTTCCTCAACAACATTTGCACCCATAATTATTGAATTTTCACGAGACTTCTTCTCAATAGCCTTGTTGTCCTCTTCAATCCGTAGACGAATAATAAGGTCTTCAAGTGTCATCTCCTTGCGCTTATGTTTCAAGTAATTCTTAAAGTCCTTCAACAGCGGAGGCAGCTTTTCAATAAATGTCGCAACTTGAAACGCTTTATTTATGACCATACGTTCAATCATAAATTTATAATTAGTAGAAAATTATCAATATCTTGAATAAAAATATTGACTCGATTTATACCTTCAGCAAGGAGGTCATGAACAATAACTTGCAATTCTTGAACTTGCGTTATGATAGATTTACCCTCAACTATTTTGAAATCCAGAAATTTGGCGGCCACAAACTTCTTTAGTCCAGCATCTTTAGTCTTGTACTTCTTTTCAAGAGTATACCACAATTTTCTTGATGTTTTCATAACACTATAAACATTGGACAAGCCGTCTTCCAAGCGATTTAAATATAATTTTTGCATAAGAAGTCAGAATGCTTCCATGCCTCAGTGACCACAAATCGCTCATTTTCAGGAGTTTCTTCTCCTAGAACTGGAAGGTCTTTGCTGATAAAGCACTATAAACTGAGTGTGGTCAGGTAGAAGAATATTTTCTGCTGCCAATGCTTAAAGTCCACACCGAAAAACTTTTCGGGTTTTTCTGTCGGTGCCATCACCGGTGCAGGAGTTGTGCGATTTGAAGACGCAATTGCCATTGCAGCAGTAGTACCAACAGAACCATTCTGTTGTTCCGCACTTGTTATCATTTTTCTGTAAAAGAAATTGACAAACATAATTAGTATCTCGGTGAGGTTTTTATATCTTCAAACCGAATACAAGCAACCGAGTTTTTATATCTCGGATTGAGTAGAAAGTCACAAAGACTTTAATCTCAAACTGGAGTAGAAAATCCGAAGATTTTAATCTCCAAAACGGGAGTAGAAAATCAATAAGATTTTAGTCTCCCAAAATAAAATTTAAGATGAATACAGAAATAAATATTAAATTCCTTGAGCTTGTTAACACTCTGTATTCAAAACCAGTAAATCAATAAACGTTAGTTTAAGGAAAAAACAAAGCAGAAAAAATTCTGAGCCTACAAATTTCTTGTGTTTCCTTAAGAAATTTAATTTCCTCACAATGCCCAAGGTTACGGATTAATTCCTCCCAGGATAGAACGGAATAATTATTCTGTGATAGCGGCACTTCAAATCACAGAATTTCAGCGAACTCAAATGGCAGAGCAAATCACACAAAATACTTACATTTTGCTTTTGAAAAACCAATGCAGTATGTAGAAAATTGAGGGGAGAGATTTCAGATTTTTCAGTGGTGAAAAATGAGGCTAAGCCTCTCTATTTATAGACAATGAAAGGGTGAGATGAAGAGGTGCAATCCAAGAGGTGCCTCTTCCATTTTCCATTCACACCCTTATGAAAGGGTGAGATGAAGAGGTGCAATCCAAGAGGTGCATCTTCCATTTCCCATTCACACCCAAGAGGTGCCTCTTCTGTTTCCCATTCACACCCCTTAATAAACGCAACAAAAGTTGTATTCGGACATGCATTTTATTTGAAGAAAAGTTGAAGTATTGTGAGAAAAAGAAAAAAATTTACCCAAAAACTGCCCTAAATCAGTTTTTGGGAAGTTGAAAATTTTTGAATCTTTTTTCCCAAAACATGATCACATTTCATAAACAAACAAAGTTTTTAAATTTCTTTTTTTAAATGAAGCCAAAATCTATGGCCAAACGGGAGCTTTGTCATTATAACTAAAATGTTTAGCCACGTAATGTGTTACTCCCTCTGTTTCAATTCAGATGACACACTTTCTTTATTAGTCCGTTCCAGAAAGAATGACATATTTCTATAATTGGAAATAATTCTACTTTAAACGCTTCATTTTATCTTTAATGAGAAGTTTTTATAACCACACAAATGTCATAGTCCTACAAAGCTAGCTTTTACCGCTTAAGCTTTTAAGATCACAAGTTTCAAAATTTTCCTTTTTTTTAGACTAAAAGTTTCACAAGTCTTTTTCTTTTTTCTTAAACTCCGTGCCGAATCAAACTAATTCATATGAATTGAGACGGAGGGAGTATAATTTATGCATCCCCTAGCTGTTGCTAATTGAACCGTTAGCTAGCAATGATGTTACACCTTTCAATATATGTTATTCAATTCTTATTTGCGCCAAAATTAGGTCAAATTTTCTTCTTAATTAAACTCTTGAACTTTCTCAAATATAGAGGATTTGATCCGATTGAAAGACGTTTGTTTTTTTCAAGTTCGTCAACCCTTTGAAATGATTAATACAGATTAGCAAAATATATACATGTCCCTTCATAAAGTATTAAGACTATCGCAGATAACCTTTGGATTTTTCTCGATGTTCACGTAAGAATCATTTTACAAAATAAAACACAAGAAATTAATAAAGCAATTATCTCCACCACATGATAAATCTATGGACTGCTTCCTAGCTCGTTCCAAAAAGGTTATCTTTTAACCCTTTCATTATATTAATATAATAGAAAAATAACAAGATCGTACGGTCAAGAATGAAACAAATCAAACCAACGGATTACAATGTGACATACAACTACGTACTATGGCCAAATCTCACTTTAATTATTTTTTTTTTTCAATTTGTAACTCTCTCCACTATCTTTTCTTTATTTTTGAGTTGAAAACTAAACACAATTTTTATTCTGCATGTCTTTATTTTAGTGCACCGCACTGATTTAACACAATAATATTTGGTGAAACCAAGACAAGACACAATATAAAAACTTGTTCCAGCGATGGAGCAATTCTTTTTCAAGAACACAATCCTTTGTCACTATCATCGTTAAACGCTTCAAGAGCCTTACCAGCTAAACTCAAAACTCGAAAATCATCAGAAATTCTAGCACCCATTTGAGTGTAAAACTGAATTGCACTTTTATTCCATTCCGACGCGAGCCAATCAATGGAAGAAAACCCCATTCTTGCAGCCTTCGACGCAATGGTAGAAAACATCCATTTTCCAAACCCTTTCCCCCTATAACACTCCCTAATAAATAAGTCCTCCATGTGGAAAACCGGGTTGTCGAAAAAACTCGAGAAGCATGGGTAGAACATGACATATCCAGCAATAAAAACATCATCTTGCTGATTTTTGACATCTCTGAACTCCTCTGACTCCTCATCTATGAGGGGCATATTGCCGAGATCAATTTCCTTCACTCCGAGGAGAACACCCTGGAGATTTCCATCAAAGTCAGCAGACAGAGGTGGCTCAATGAAATTGATGACCTAAAATCATATACGAAGTAGGCAAAATGACTAACTTTCTATGGTTTAATCAAACGAGAATAGCTAGGTTTAGGAAAGTTGAGTTGAAAATAGATTTGTAGAGGAAACATGAGAATCCAAGATTTACTCTCTCATTCTAATAACAGCCTCAACCAAATTTAATTTATTGAAAGCATACAATTTGGAACCTTTTATTAACTTAATTACTTATACAAATTATATGTTAGATACAAATGCAGCTCTAATATTTTAATTATATGGGTTCAAGTAGGGTTCCAAGTTCCAACCACTAAACTCATCACCTTTTTTGAGTTCTGAATTCATAATTCAATATTTTCAAGCACTTCCAGTGGATTTTATACGGATAAAGTTAAATTTAGGCTAACAATTATGGGTTCAAATAAAAATAACTTTATACTACTGGATGTTCTTGGTTATGTATAAGACTTTGATCTCTTCGTCACAATTTATATGATGGTGTTAGATTGGGTGTGAAGTTTAACAAAAAAGGACAAACTTTTAAAATTTATAGTCTAAAACAAGGCATAAATATTTATAGGGTTATAAACCATCTCATTAATAGCAAAATGCGAAGTTTAAATTAAAGTTAAATTATTTTTAAATATAAAAAAATGTCATTCTTGTGCAAAAAGTAATCATTTCAATGGCCTTACATTGGAGTCGACCTTGCACGTGGAATAAGGAAACTGATAAGATGAGACTTCGAGTACAAGTGCAGTAACAGGACTAAGATGAGGGAATTTAGGCTTAAATAGCGCCGAGGCAATGGAGTTCTCAGTGGATTTAAGGAGATGAGTTATGTTGTGGTAAGCAAATAACTGTTGCATGAGTTTGTATATGTGTGGGACGTCGGATTCAGTGGCTACTCGAATTCTGGCAAAAAGTTTTTGGTCGAAGGTTTTTCCATTGTTAGGTGATGAAATAGGATCAGTTGGAAGGTGTGGAGCTGAAGCCATGGAATATGATATACTATGATATTTTTAATTTAGGATGTCGATCGTACGTGGTCGTGTACTTCAGGTTGTGATTGCCATCTTGATATATTGTAAGCCTTTTTATAGATTGCAAATGCATGAATGCGATTACCAAAATGATGCAGCTTAGCTTATCGTACAATTCCCAAATGGGAGATCATGTCCATTTCTGAATTTTCTATGCACCTTCATCTCGGACTGCCACGTCATGTAGTCATAGCAGTCAGATTTTGACGAAAAATAGTTCACCTTAGGTTTTAGCAAAGAGTTTACACTGGCTTAATTTGTTTCTATGCGGAAACGAAAATTACTTCAGCTTACTCTCTTTCGACTTTGGGTAGTCTAAGTGCATTGTAGTTCTGCCGCACTAGTAAATGGTCAACTGAGAAGAAATAGTACAATCACAAATTAGTGCCTTCATAAACCTGATAAATGAAAAAAGAGAAAAGATTAGAAAGAAAAAAAACAAAAAAAAAGAAAACTTCATGCAATTATTCCTACTTATTTAAATCATTTTTGCCCCCTTTCTTTCCACCACCTTTCCTTATACAAGACGGAAGGACGCAAGCACTTAAGAAATCGTATAACGACTCATGACAAAGGAAATAAAATTTAAGAAGCTAAAATAATGTTAAACCCACCTAAATAGTACTGTATTAATCATACAATCTTTCTTAAATTGTGTAATATTGGCTCGTAAAGTTAAGCTAAACGAGCAATTATGAGCTTAGTTCTATTGATATTTCACAACATATAAGGGGAAAATTAAACTAATTTATATATATCGTAAAATTTCACTTCATTCAAAATTTGATGTCCAAGTAAAATTTCAATAAAGGTTTAACTCGAAACCTACCTGTATACGGTCGAAATCAGGCACGTCCGATTTCATAGGCACGAGTAGCTGCCTCAAGAGTAAGCTCGTGATAAACCAGACTCGAGCTCAATGGCAGAGTATGGAGCATGAAGATCGAAGTGCTCGCTGAAGATCGAGACCGAGCATGACCGACTTCGAGTAAGGCATAATAACGGAATGGCGAGATATTAGCAACCGACCGAAGATCTCAGCAGAAATCCCGGAACAAATCGAATCAAGCGATTATTGATGCCAATCATGGAATTTGTTTCCGTTATTAGAATTGTACCTTATTTAGAATTCCTCTACTATATAAAGAGGGACCCCATTCATTTGAAGGAGGAAGATTTTGACTGATAAGAATATACACAAACTCTGCTCTCAATTTCATTTACTATCCATTATTGTACATCATTGTTTATTTTTTGTTCTTTACTGTTCTTGTTACCCAACCTCGAGACCATCCCGAATCGAGGTCGAAAGCACTGCTAGAACACTGGTTTGATTTATTTTACTATTCAGATTATCTATTCAATTCCTTGTTTATCAATTGGTATTGGATTAAATCATGTATCCTTAAAACCACTAAATAAGTTTAATTGTTACTCGAATTGTAGGGTAAACAGTTTGGCGCCCACCGTGAGGCTAAGGATAATAGTGATTGTTAAGTACTGATTCTGGTAAAATACATTATTTTACGCGTGTTCTTGTTGAGTGTCTTTGCTTTCAGGTTAAAATATATCAAACTCACAAAACGCATCCACACACGATGACAATGGCCTCGGATTCCACGATGAAAATGAAAATATGATCGCTCCAGGAGTCGAGGTGCCACAGGCTAATCTCGGGGCAGTACCGGTTGCCAACCCAGTTGATGTCAATTTGCACGTTGCTCTAAATGTGGACCTAGGCGCAGATCTCGATGGGAGTGTACGCAGAGAAGGACGATCTAGTGGCCAAGGAACACAGGGCAGAGGAGACGAAGGAGTCAGTCTCCTATTGATATTCGAGATGCTTCAGGCTCAGCAAGTCGGTATTGCTCAGTTACAAAATCAACATAGAGCTCCGAATAGAGTCGAGCCGGAAATTACTTGTCGTACCGAGCCAGTACCGGAAAAGTCGAATGGTAACGAATCGGGGACCAATCCTATGGTAATGAAAATGCTTGAGGAGCTCACCAAAATAATTGAATCAGGGAAGAAGAGAATCGAAGCCAATGATAAAAAAGTGGAGACATACAACTCTCGAGTTGATCAGATACCAGGGGCACCGCCAATCTTGAGAGGGATGGATTCAAAGAAGTTTTTACAAAAGTCGTTTCCTCCAAGTGCGGCTCCGAAGCCTATTCCAAAGAAGTTTCGTATGCCAGACATACCCAAATACAATGGGACTACCGATCCCAACGAGCATGTTACTTCATATACATGCGCCATCAAGGGTAACAATTTAGAGGAAATCGGAATTGAATCCGTGCTGTTGAAAAAATTCAGAGAGACCCTTTCGAAGGGAGCAATGAGTTGGTATCACAACCTGCCGCCAAATTCCATCGATTCATTTGCCATATTAGCAGATTCTTTCGTAAAGGCACATGCCGGGGCCATAAAGGTCGCAACGAGGAAATTAGACATTTTCAAGGTAAGACAAAGGGATAATGAAATACTAAGGGAGTTTTGTCCCGATTTCAAATGGAACGTATGGAGTTGCCACCGGTCACAGATGATTGGGCCATTCAAGCTTCACCCAAGGGTTGAACGAACGGAGTTCGATAGCATCATGGAAGTTGAAACAAAATTTGATCGAGTATCCAGCTATAACTTGGGCAGATGTGCACAATCGATATCAGTCGAAGATCAGGGTCGAGGACGACCAATTAGGAGCCCCTTCCGATTCAGTATATCCAAAAAGGTCGACAGTTAAAAACTAGATGGACGTCAACATGGAGTCAAGGTTGAACAGAGACCGATATCAAACATATACCGTAGATCGAAGGAACAATGGTTCAGGACGCAATTCCGCCCTGAACGATCGAAGAAGTGATCGAGG
Organism: Nicotiana otophora; assembly: GCA_000715115.1. Classification (NCBI taxonomy): domain Eukaryota; kingdom Viridiplantae; phylum Streptophyta; class Magnoliopsida; order Solanales; family Solanaceae; genus Nicotiana; species Nicotiana otophora. The sequence continues at coordinate 36,452 of AWOL01S0013719.1, forward strand.
ACAGAATTCTCGGGGACTTATAAGCAAAAGTGGTTTTGACAAGTATGCCGATCCCACAGAGGCACCTCGGTTATCGGAATATAACTTAAGCATCGATGCATCAAGCATTGTTTCGGCAATCGGAAGAATCAGAGATACTAGGTGGCCTAAATCCATACAAACTGATCCTTCCCAAAGAAACCAAAATTTGATGTGCAAGTATCATGGCACGCATGGTCACAAGACCGAGGATTGCATGCAATTAAGGGAGGAGGTAGCCCATCTATTCAATGAGGTCCATATTCAAGTGTTCCTCAACGATCGAGCAAAGAATCATTTCAAAGAAAGGGACGCAAACAGGAAAAATGAGCAGGAGGAACCCCAACATGTCATTCGTATGATCGTCGGTGGGGTCGACATCCCACGGGGACCCATATTCAAACGCACTAAGGTATCAATCTCTGGGGAAAAATGAACCCGAGATTATGTGCCCGAAGGAACTTTATCATTCAACAACGAAGAAGCAGAAGGCATTTCTCAGCCCCACAACGACGCTCTGGTAATTTCTATCTTATTAAATAAAGTTCAAGTTAAGCATGTTTTAGTGGATCCAGGTAGCTCGACAAATATCATCCGATCGAGGGTCGTGGAGCAACTCGGCCTACAAAGTCAAATCGTACCTGCAACTCGAGTCTTAAACGGCTTCAATATGTCTAGTAAAACAACTAAAGGGGAGATTATTCTACCAGTGAACGTGGCTGGAACCATTCAAGATACCAAGTTCCACGTAATCGAGGGCGACATGAGGTACAATGCCCTGCTTGAAAGGCCTTAGATCCACAATATGAGGGCAGTCCCTTCGACTCTCCACCAAATGATGAAATTCCCGATGTCGGACGGTGTAAAAACAGTATATGGGGAGCAGCATGCTAAAAAAGAAATATTTTCAGTCGATGAAGTGACACCGATATCGACACTATCAACCTCGGAAAGGTCGAGCATCAAAGATAAACAGGAAGTCAAATAGCAAGCACAACTACCAGCCTCGACCGAATCAGGGAAGCGAAATATAGAAGAAGAAGAGGAGGATTTTCTGACCCCTCGAACTTTTGTTGTTCCCGAAGATACTGACACCACCAAATCAACGGCCAAAGAGCTGGAACATGTTATATTGATCGAGTACCTACCCGAGCGAAAGGTATACCTGGGAATGGGATTAATCCCCAAACTCAAGAAAAAATTTATTTAGTTTCTTGTTGATAACATAGATTGTTTTGCTTGGTCCCATTTAGACATGACAGGGATTCCACCGGAGGTAACGACACATCGGCTAAGCCTGGACCCTAGATTCAAACCGATGAAGCAAAATAGAAGACCCCAGTCTGAGGTAAAGCACGCATTCATAAAGGACGAAGTAACTAAACTTCTCAAAATAGGATCCATTCGGGAGGTGAAATATCTCGAATGGTTAGCCAATGTAGTTGTAGTCCATAAAAAAGGGGACAAACTTAGAATGTGTGTAGATTATAAGGATTTAAACAAGGCGTGCCCCAAAGATTCTTTTCCACTGCCTAACATCGATCGCATGATCGATGCCACGGCCGGCCACAAGATCCTTACTTTTCTCGATGCCTATTCCGGGTACAATCAAATCCAAATGAACGTGGAAGACCAAGAAAAGACTTCATTTATCACCAAGTATGGAACATATTGTTATAATGTAATGCCCTTTGGGATAAAAAATGCACGAGCTACTTACCAATGCCTAGTGGATAAAATATTCGAAGAACAAATAGGTAAATCAATGGAGGTTTATATTGATGACATGCTAGTTAAGTCCTTGCGCGCAGAGGACCATTTGGCTTGCAGGAAACGTTCGAGATTTTAAGGAAATACAACATGAAGCTCAACCCCGAGAAATGTGCTTTGGGGGTTGGTTCGGTCAAGTTCCTTGTCTTTATGGTATCAAATCGGGGGATCGAGATCAACCCCGATAAAATCAAGGCCATCGAAGACATCGCCGTCGTGGATAGTGTAAAAGTCGTACAGAGGCTAACTGGATGGATAGTTGCCTTAGGCCGATTCATTTCGAGGTCATCTGATCGAAGCCACAGAATTTTCTCTTTACTCAAAAAGAAGAACGATTTCGCCTGGACCCCGGAATGTCAATAGGCATTGGAAGAGTTAAAGAGATACCTATCGAGCCCACCACTGCTTCACACTCCAAAGGCAGATGAGAAACTTTACTTGTACTTGGCAGTATCAAAAATCGCGGTAAGTGGTGTCCTAGTTCGAGAAGAGCAAGGTACGCAATTTTCCGTTTATTATGTAAGTCGAACCTTAGGAGAAGCAGAAACTAGATATCCACACTTAGAAAAATTGGCACTTGCACTGATAAGCGCCTCTAGAAAGTTATGACCATACTTTCAATGTCACCCCGTATGCGTATTAATCACTTACCTACTTCGTAATATTTTGCACAAGCCCGGACTGTCGGGCCGACTAGCCAAATGGGCCGTCGAACTCTGTGGGTACGACATCGAATATCAACCCCGAATGACAATCAAGTCTCAAATTTTAGCGGACTTCGTGGCCGATTTCACGCCAACCCTCATACCCGAAGTTGAAAAGGAACTCTTGTTAAACTCGGGTACGTTATCGGAGGTATGGACCCTTTTCACATACGGTGCTTCAAATGTAAAAGGGTCCGGGCTAGGCATCATTTTGAAGCCACCCACGGGTAGCACTATTAGGCAATCTATCAAAACTCTAGGTTAACTAACAATGAGGCCGAGTACGAGGCCATGATTGCAGGTCTCGAGCTAGCTAAAAGCTTGGGGGCAGAAGTCATTGAAGCCAAGTGTGACTCTTTACTGGTGGTGAACCAAGTAAACAAAACCTTCGAAGTTCGAGAGGATAGAATGCAAAGTTATTTGGACAAGTTGAAGGTAACTTTGCACCGTTTCAAGGAATGGACTTTACAGCATGTACCTCGAGAACAAAACAACGAGGCCGATGCACTTGCAAACTTGGGTTCATCGGTCGAGGAAGATGAGATCAGCTCGGGGACTGTCATTCAACTCTCGAGATATGTAATCGAGGAAGGTCATACCGAGATAAACTCTACAAACTTAACCTGGGATTAGAGGAATAAATATATTGAATACTTGAAGAATGGAAAACTCCCATCGGACCCTAAAGAGTCGAGGACCTTACGAACCAAAGATGCTCGATTCACATTGGCTGAAGATGGAACATTCGATGGACCATTGGCAGTGTGCTTAGGACTAGGAGGCACCGATTATGTTTTACGAGAGGTCCATGAAGGCACTTGTGGGAACCACTCTGGCTCTGAATCACTGATTCACAAATTCATTAGAGCAGGATACTACTGGGATAGCATGGAAAAGGATACTAAGGAGTTTGTTCGAAAATGTGATAAATGTCAAAGATTTGCACCGATGATCCATCAGCCCGGAGAACAACTTCATTCATTCCTATCTTCATGGACATTCATGAAATGGGGGATGGATATCGTCGGCCCTCTTCCATCGGCCCCAGGTAAAGCTAAGTTCATTTTATTTATGACTGACTATTTCTCTAAATGGGTTGAAGCACAGGCGTTCGAAAAAGTGAGAGAAAAAGAGGTTATAGACTTCATCTGGGATCACATCGTGTGTTGATTTGGGATACCCGCAGAAATAGTATGTGACAATGGTAAACAATTTATCGGCAGTAAAGTGACGAAATTTCTCGAAGACCATAAAATAAAAAGGATATTGTCAACACCATATCACCCTAGTGGGAACGGACAGGCCGAATCGACGAACAAGACTATCATCCAAAACTTGAAGAAAAGGTTGAACGAAGCTAAAGGGAAATGGAGAGAAATTCTGCCCGAAGTCCTTTGGGCATATCGAACAACATCGAAGTCCAGTACAGTGTCAACTCCGTTTTCCTTAGTGTATGGCTCCGAAGCCTTAATTCCAGTCGAAGTCGGAGAACCCAGTGCTAGGTTTCGACATGCATCGGAGGAATCGAACCACGAGGCTATGAATACTAACCTTGAATTATTAGATGATAATAAACAAGAAGCGACACTCGTTCGAATGGCTGCACAAAAGCAATGAATCGAAAGGTACTATAATAGAAGAGCCAACCTTCGCCACTTCAGGGTCGGGGACTTAGTCCTAAGGAAGTTCGCCATCAACACTCGAGATCCTAATGAAGGAAAGCTCGGCCCGAATTGGGAAAGACCCTATCAAGTCCTCGATATAGTCGGAAAAGGGTCTTATAAACTCGGAACGATGGACGGCAAGCCACTGCCAAACAACTGGAACATATCACTTCTCAAACGATATCATTGTTAAGGTATGACTTTCTCCCTTATTTCATTTATATTTATATATATTCGACGCTAACTCATTGCAGGAGTTCGACCAAAGACATCGAGACCTCATGTTTTAAAGTACGCATTGCACTCTTTTTCCCTTAGATCGATTTTTATCCCAACTGGGGTTTTCCAGCGAGGTTTTTAACGAGGAAACAATTATATGCTACCTGAGGACAATTCAATAATATCCAAGGCTTCTTTGCAATCAACCTCGAATACTGAAGGGCATTGCCCTCGGATGATGTATTCACGAGAATAGTACTTCATGTCAAAGGGCCTCGATAGGGAAGCTTTGTAATGGACCAAACGATCAAGTGAACCGTGTCTATATAAATTAGTCGAGCCCCGATGGCAAAACATGTGCTCATGTATAAACTATTCAAAGAAGCATTCTCTCTTCATTTAAACATTTTGTGTCTCAAAGAAAATTCTCTACTATACAAACCTCATGCTTATGATATTGTGAGAAACGGCTCAAGAGCCAAAGTGCAAATATACATTCGGGGACTACCATCTATGATAGGCATATTCGAGTTATCTAAACACAAATTCATAAGACCTCAAAGAGGCACCCCTCGATCTATAGGCCAAGGCCACCATTCTCGGGGACTAACATTTTAAACAAGTTCGAAATGTTATTGGAAAATAAGCCCAAAAGGCATACCCAAAAGCTACGGCCAAACTAAAGGCTACGGCCTAAATAACGCAGCTCGGAGACGTCTGAATTCCGCAATAACAATAGGCCTTCAAATTCTCCGAAAACCCAGTTAAAAAGGCTACCATCAGCAAATAATCAAAAGGGCTTCGATATAATCATCCCTCAAAAAACCTTAAGAGGTATCAAATTATTTTTAACACAAACGTGCTAAGGCACAAAAAGAAAAAGGGTTTTAACCAGCATCGGACCCTCAAAAAACCCAATGGGTAAATAAATACATACTAAGGCATAAAGAAATTTTTTACCAAGTCTTTTAAGCCGAAGGGGGAAATAATAGCCGTCTTTTAGAGGCCATATGGGCCCAACCTAAAAGGTCCTAAGGGCCAAAACATTTAGAGTTTGAGACTTTATTCTCACTCAACTCGGACTTAAGNCTCTTTTTCCCTTAGATCGATTTTTATCCCAACTGGGGTTTTCCAGCGAGGTTTTTAACGAGGAAACAATTATATGCTACCTGAGGACAATTCAATAATATCCAAGGCTTCTTTGCAATCAACCTCGAATACTGAAGGGCATTGCCCTCGGATGATGTATTCACGAGAATAGTACTTCATGTCAAAGGGCCTCGATAGGGAAGCTTTGTAATGGACCAAACGATCAAGTGAACCGTGTCTATATAAATTAGTCGAGCCCCGATGGCAAAACATGTGCTCATGTATAAACTATTCAAAGAAGCATTCTCTCTTCATTTAAACATTTTGTGTCTCAAAGAAAATTCTCTACTATACAAACCTCATGCTTATGATATTGTGAGAAACGGCTCAAGAGCCAAAGTGCAAATATACATTCGGGGACTACCATCTATGATAGGCATATTCGAGTTATCTAAACACAAATTCATAAGACCTCAAAGAGGCACCCCTCGATCTATAGGCCAAGGCCACCATTCTCGGGGACTAACATTTTAAACAAGTTCGAAATGTTATTGGAAAATAAGCCCAAAAGGCATACCCAAAAGCTACGGCCAAACTAAAGGCTACGGCCTAAATAACGCAGCTCGGAGACGTCTGAATTCCGCAATAACAATAGGCCTTCAAATTCTCCGAAAACCCAGTTAAAAAGGCTACCATCAGCAAATAATCAAAAGGGCTTCGATATAATCATCCCTCAAAAAACCTTAAGAGGTATCAAATTATTTTTAACACAAACGTGCTAAGGCACAAAAAGAAAAAGGGTTTTAACCAGCATCGGACCCTCAAAAAACCCAATGGGTAAATAAATACATACTAAGGCATAAAGAAATTTTTTACCAAGTCTTTTAAGCCGAAGGGGGAAATAATAGCCGTCTTTTAGAGGCCATATGGGCCCAACCTAAAAGGTCCTAAGGGCCAAAACATTTAGAGTTTGAGACTTTATTCTCACTCAACTCGGACTTAAGGGTTCCACTATTCCGAGTTCAAATAAAGTTGACTTGAATTTAGCTCAAGGATCAGCCATAAAACCTTAAGGGGTATGTTACTGTAAGTTCAAAAATTACCCATTATTTGATAAAAAAACCTATGGGTTTATTCTATTCTAAGTTCAAAACATACTCGAACTTAGATATAAAAATAGTGCAGTTATGGCATCGATCAAGCCATCCAAAATCTCAAATATATTATTGAGCTCGGGGACTCGCCTTTGCATGTCTAAAAAACCTAAGGGTTTTGTTCTAAGTTCGAACTAGTGTTCACTCAATTACAGAGGCTCCAACAACAAAATTTTCACAAGGTAAAAGCACAAAACACGTTTGAACATAAAACTGAGAAGACATTCAAAAGAAGTTTTTCTATTATATATTGATAAAAAAGGCTATGTACAAGAGACCGATCAAGGTCTTACAAAAAGAGAAACTAAGTCCTAACTATGACAGGTTTCGACCTCTTCTTCGGGAGCAACTTCTCATTCAGGCCCCTCATCGGATCCGCCTCGACTGCCTTCATCATCATCGTCTTCGTCATCGAAGGAGGCAAGATGCCTGGCTTCAGCCTCAAGCACCTTGGATCGGTCTATCTCCTCGTAGAGGTCAAAACCTAGAGTATGGATTTCCTCGAGGGTTTCCCTCCGGGATTGACACTTTGCCGAGTCAATGATCTATTTCTCTCGGTCAGAAGCCTCCCTTAGCTGCATTTGATCAGCCTCAACATTGGCCCGATACATGGCAATGGACTTGTCCGCCATGACTTTTGTCTTCTTGATCTCCGCCTTGGCCTCAGCAAGCCCGGTTTCAAGCACCTTTATCCTCTTGGCTTGGGCCGAACTTTTCTCTTTGATGCCCCAAAGTTGAACCTCAGTTGATGACAGTTTGGCCTAGGTAGTTTCTTTTTCTGCAGCCAGGTGGTCCATATTCTCCTTCCACCGATCACAATCGGCCTTGACCTGATCGACTTCTCCCCGAAGTAACTCGATCCTTTCAACCTTTTGTTGTAGCTGAGATAATGAAGTATTAGCCTCCACAGTTGGGTCGAGTCCATACTTTATCAAAAGGATGCTCACCTGCTTATCTAGCTCGGCCTCTTCCTCATGAGCCTTGGCCAAATCCGCTTGAAGGTCCTTTATAGTTTCGTCTTTTTAGCCGTAAAGAAGCTTTAAAGCGTTCCTCTCCTCCGAGACCTTTTGGAGCTCGGTTTCACACTGGCTGAGGTTAGCTCAAAACTTGGCGAAGGCCTATACGAAAAAGGAAAACATTAGTCAGATTTAGAAAAAACAGAGTAAAGAAAAGAAGTGCAGTAAACTGATTCTTACCCAAGATAAGAGACGTTGGGCCTCTTCTAAAAGAATAGAAGCGTCACTAATATCAGAGGCATCATCGACTCCAGTAAAGCAATCCCGAAAGGGATCACTTACACTAGAGCCTCAGCCTATATCAGGGGTCTTTAACTCTCGAGCTTACCTTAGTGCCTCCTCAGAAAAAGTCGGAAGAGAAGGCAAGTGACATGCTGTCATGGTCCCGAGCAAGTCGCTCGGGATGCTCTAATCGATTTTTGGGGTCTCAGAAATGGCCATGGCCTCGTCCGGTGTAGCTGCAGATGTTCGAGAAATAATCTCAACTTCTAGTAATTCGGGATCCTCACCTGATTTCTTTTTGGAAGCCTCCTCGACACAAGGCTTGATTTTAGCAGCCGCCGTCGGCTCAGAAGGTTTGGTGACCTTAACGGCTTTCCTAGTTCGGACCGTCAGTGCTGAGGCATTTTCCTCTTCTTCCTCTTCTTCGTCTCTCAGTGTTTGGACCGAGTCCATCGTGAGCGATTACTTTCCTCCTCACCCTTCGAGGTTTGGGCTTGGGGTCCTCAGACTGCGAGGCAATTTTCCTCTTCTTGTCTTCCCCTGGCTTCGGAACCGGGGACTTGGTTTCTTCCTCGCCACTTGGAGGCCTCAAAATGGCATCCTTGGTCAGGCCTGCATAAAAGAAAATTAGTGATCAATGAAATATAAAAAGTGTTTCAGAACATGAAAAAGGAGATCCTTACCGTAGTTCTTGGCCTCCCATCTGCCCCTTGCCAAATCACGCCATGTGCGTTCGACATAAGTGGAAGTTGAAGCTAACTTCCGAACCCAATCTTCGAGGTCAGGTACCCCTTGAGGCATCCAAGTAATTGTTGCATCTCGAAATGGGATATCAGGCGAAATCGAAGAAGGTACGAAGAACAAAGTTTAAAAGATCACTTACGGTCGAAGTTCCACTCCTCAGGGAACGACATCTTCTCTTCCGGGATAATGTCATGGGTCCTCACCCGTATAAAATGGATCATCCAACCCCGATCCTTGTCCTCATCGATGCTCGAGATCAAGGCCTTCGTTGCCCGTCATTTGAGCCTAATTAGTCCTCGATAGATTCGAGGCCGGTACAACCGCATGAGGTGATTTAGAGTAAACTCTAGCCCCCCTGCCTTGCTAGAGAAGAAGCGGAGCATGATTACTATGCGCCATAGAGAAGGGTGGATTTGGCCGAGGGTGACCTGATATCTTTTATAGAGATCAATAATCACTGGGTCGAGGGGACCCAATGTGAAGGGGTAAGTGTAAACACTTAGGAACCCCTCCACATAAGCGGTGATGCTCTCCTCGGGAGCAGGAATTTGCACCACGACCTCGGGACACCAGTTGCAGTCCCTCTTCACGACCTCGAGGTGGCTCTTCATTATCGAGCACATGTACATCGGCACATGATCACATTGGCTTAGGATCGATGAAGGGTTTTCGACATTGAAGTCAGATTTAGAGTACACGGGCCAAGAACATACTCGTGGGGAAGCGGCTCCACCGGTGCCTTGCCGTCGGACGGCCGGGAAGAGGAGCAATAAGCTTTCTCCTTCTGTGGTATGGTCTTTGAGGTTTTCTCCATTTGTATAAGTAAAGAAGAGCGAAAGAAGATGAAAAACTAGTGGTTTCAGTGCTAATGAAGGTGGCTCTACAGACGGCGAAAAGGAGGAGACGAAAAGGGTGAGAAGACTTAGAGGTTTGATTAGAGCAAAAGTAAAGTTTGATTCAATGAAGGAGCGGGTATTTATAGGCTCACGGCGACAGTTCGGTGGCGCTAGAGGCCGACCGCTAACTGACAGGAATTAATGATTTGGGGAACTGAACCGACGGGATATTTCGGTCACATCTGTCACTTATGTCATGAGGACGACGTCATGATCGAGGTTTCGGAAAATCAAGGCTCAAATCGTTTCTTATCATTTTATTCCAAGAAACGCGAGGACTATCTGTATACGGTCGAAATCAGGCATGTCCGATTTTATAGGCACGAGGAGCTGCCTCAAGAGTAAGCTTGTGATAGACCAGGCTCGAGCTCAATGGCAGAGTATGAGGCATAAAGATCGAAGTGCTCGTTGAAGATCAAGACCGAGCATGACCGACTTCGAGTAAGGCATAATAACGGAATGGCGAGATATTAGCAATTATAATTGTACCTTATTTAGGATTCCTCTACTATATAAAGAGGGACCCCATTCATTTGAAGGAGGAAGATTTTGACTGATAAGAATATACACAAACTCTGCTCTCAATTTCACTTACTATCCATTACTGTACATCATTGTTTATTTTCTGTTCTTTACTGTTCTTGTTACCCAACCTCGAGACCATCCCGAATCGAGGTCGAAAGCACTGCTAGAACACTAGTTTGATTTATTTTACTATTCAGATTATCTATTTAATTCCTTATTTATCAATTGGTATTGGATTAAATCACGTATCCTTAAAACTGCTAAATAAGTTTAATTGTTACTCGGATTTTAGGGTAAACACTACCAAAAACAGGTTTAATCAAATTTTGAAGGTTGAACTTGAGTTCTTGTAAAATATTGGGGGATTTGCAGCCATACCCTATATTTGTGTCACCTTTTAACATTTACCCTATTTTTAAAAATTATTGATTTGGTACCCGATTGACAAAACATCCGTAATAATATGACCATTATACCCCTGACAAAACATATAAAAGATGCATCACGCATAAATCACTTTACGGTTCTCCTCCATCACTTCGTCCCTCCTTAGATCTTCTCCCGCATATGCCACAATCACGAAACCAGAAAGTTGAACAAGATTCAAATTTCAAATTCAAAATCACAAAATACATTGTAAGTATTGCAAATCATCTTCAGAATCCAAATTAGTTCTTCATGAATCCATCATGCTTTTTAAGTTTTAATTCAATCAACCCATATATTTTAATCACACTTGCATGGAGTTATATAATAAATTTGTTTCTGGATACTGTTTAATGCATGACACATAGGCATTCAACAGTTTTATCATGAGGACAAACATGTTGAAGTTTTTGGTTTGTTTGCTAGAACATGATACTAAACAAGCTGAGTTTTTACATAATTTGCTAAACCTTCACACCAAAACGCTGAAGTCTTTATCTTGCAGTATAAAAAATCTGAAGTTTTTTAGTTCATTTGCTAATACTTCAGCACTAAAATATACTGAAGTTTTGTCCTGGATTCAATAGTTTTGTCATGAGCTTTTTCAGAAACTTCAGCAGAAGATGTTGAAGTTGTTTAGTTCATTTGTAAAAACTTCAGGACGAAACTGCTGAATTTTTCCTCCTGCACTATGTAATTTTTTAGTGAATTTAACTAGCTGAGTTTTTACATAATTTGCTAAACCTTCACACCAAAACGCTGAAGTCTTTGTCTTGCAGTATAAAAACCTGAAGTTTTTTAGTTCATTTGCTAATACTTCAGCACTAAAATATGCTGAAGTTTTGTCCTGGATTCAATAGTTTTGTCATGAGCTTTTTCAGAAACTTCAGCAGAAGATGCTAAAGTTGTTTAGTTCATTTGTAAAAACTTCAGGACGAAACTGCTGAAGTTTTCCTCCTGCACTATATAATTTCCTAGTGAATTTAATTAGCTGAGTTTTTACATAATTGCTAAACCTTCACACCAAAACGCTGAAGTCTTTGTCTTGCAGTATAAAAAACCTGAAGTTTTTTAGTTCATTTGCTAATACTTCAGCACTAAAATATACTGAAGTTTTGTCCTGGATTCAATAGTTTTGTCATGAGCTTTTTCAGAAACTTCAGCAGAAGATGCTAAAGTTGTTTAGTTTATTTGTAAAAACTTCAGGACGAAACTGCTGAAGTTTTCCTCCTGCACTATATAATTTCCTAGTGAATTTAATTAGCTGAGTTTTTACATAATTGCTAAACCTTCACACCAAAACGCTGAAGTCTTTGTCTTGCAGTATAAAAAACCTGAAGTTTTTTAGTTCATTTGCTAATACTTCAGCACTAAAATATACTGAAGTTTTGTCCTGGATTCAATAGTTTTGTCATGAGCTTTTTCACAAACTTCAGCAGAAGATGTAGAAGTTGTTTAGTTCATTTGTAAAAACTTCAGGACGAAACTACTGAAGTTTTTCTCCTGCACTATGTAATTATTTAGTGAATTTAACTAGCTGAGTTTTTACATAATTTGCTAAACCTTCACACCAAAATGCTGAAGTCTTTGTCTTGCAGTATAAAAAATCTGAAGTTTTTTAGTTCATTTGCTAATACTTCAACACTAAAATATGCTGAAGTTTTGTCCTGGATTTAATAGTTTTGTCATGAGCTTTTTCAGAAACTTTAGCAGAAGATGCTGAAGTTGTTTAGTTCATTTGTAAAAACTTCAGGACGAAACTGTTGAAGTTTTCCTCCTGCACTATGTAATTTTCTAGCGAATTTAACTGGTTGAGTTTTTACATAATTTGCTAAACCTTCACACCAAAACGCTGAAGTCTTTGTCTTGCAGTATAAACAAGCTGAAGTGTTTTTGTTCATTTGCTAATACTTTAGCATTCAATATGCTGAAGTTTTGTCCTGAATTCAATAGTTTTGTCATGAGCTTTTTCAGCAACTTCAGCAGAAGATGCTGAAGTTGTTTAGTTCATTTGTAAAAACTTCAGGACGAAACTGCTGAAGTTTTCCTCCTGCACTGTGTAATTTTCTCCTGCATGCTGAAGTTAAATTTCGTTCATGCTTAAGTTTTGTCCAGCATTAAACAACTTTTCATGAGCTTTTTTTCGAAAACTTCAGAATAAACAAGCTGAAGTATTCTAATACATTTGCTAAAACTTCAGCTTAAACGTACTTAAGTTTTTCTCCTACAGTATGTAATTTTCTAATGAATGTTTTATGAACTTCACACTTAAATTATTTTGTTCAGTTTTCTAATACTTGACACTAAACATGCTTCTGCAGGATGAGTTCGATTTGCCTTGTTATTACTTTCAATGGGAGGTAGACTTTTGATTTAAAATACTTGGATCATGATACAAAACTTGTTCTGCTTAATAAACAAGTATCATTCAATACTTTCCAAAAGAAAATTAGTGAAGTTATATATATTGATTCAACCAAATATTCACTAAAGATATGGTTTGATATCAAGCTAAATACAAGCAAAGGGATGCTTGTAAATTCATTTGAAGAACTCAGAACCTGTACACATTTGCTAACAACTGATTCAGCCTACAAGAATTGCCATTTTGTCGTCAAAAAAATACAACTCATTTCTGACAGTATAGCTTCTTCAGAATCTGCAACATTCAAACCATCTCTTGCATATACAATAGATTCAGAACAATTTACCGATTATCAACATGAACTAGAACAGTCAATAATGGAAGTAGACAATGAGCAACAACCTTCTAACATTACGGCTGCTTCAGAATATGGAATGCTACAATAATTATATGTCGCTACAATAAATTCATACCAGTTTGTTGACGATCAAGAAGAAGAAGGACAACTAATAATGCAAATAGACAACCAACACACGATCTAACAACGTTTTTTGTTACCTTTTGCAATGACAAGCAACAACAAAGATGAAGAAAACAAGGAATTTATACCAATAACAACAGATACAACTGAAGAAATTGCTGAAACTTCTACTGCTTCTAAGAAATCAAGAAAAAGAATGAGGAGAAAGCTGAAAGAATCTCCACCATGTAAAATACTTAGGCACGGTGCATTGCCTGAGGAAGTAAGAGTAGGATCAGTTTTTGACAACAAGAAGAACATGACTAAATTTTTCTGCAGCTTGGAGATAAACCAAAAAGTTGAATTCACTGCTGTTAGATCATTTTCAAAGAGATACGTGCTGAAATGCATCGTGGAGAAATGTGGTTGGAATGTACGTGCTACCAGAATAAAAAATTCCTCACTTTTCAAGGTGATAAAATATCATAACAACCATGAATGCTCGTTTGATGCAAGAAAATCAGATCAGAAGCATGCTACATCAAATTTTATAAGTGAACAAATTTTAGAACATGTTCGAGATAAAAAGATTGAGGTTACACCAGTCTTTGTAGAAAGTGAAATGAAAAAGAAATTTGGAATTGACATTGGATATCACAAGGCATGGCACGCTATTCAAAAAGCTATTGCTTCCATAAGGGGAACACCGGAAGAGAACTACCAGATTCTTCCTTCATACCTACACATGATGGTGCATAAAAATTCAGGAACGTACACTAGCATAAAAAGAGATGAGCAGAATCGATAAGCAAAACAATACTAACCATCAGCCTGAAGTTTCAAATATTCCTATCTGAAAAACTTCACACCTTATGATTTGTTTTTTTGTGTTTCACTGTACAGATTTGCTTACATGTTCTTTGCTCCTACGGCATCAATAGCTGGTTGGTGCTACTGTAGACCCGTGATTGCAGTAGATGCAACGTTTTTAAATTCAAAATATCGTGGCGTTATATTTATTGTTGTATCAAAGGATGCAAACAATCAAATCTTCCCTCTATCTTTTGGTGTAGCAGATTCAGAAAATAATGATGCATACATTTGGTTCTTCGGGGAAATGAGAAAAGCAATTCAAGTCCGTCGTGAACTAGTTTTCTTATCAGATAGAAACCAATTGATCGCAAATGAGATTAGAAAAGTTTATATTGAAGCTCACCATGGTATCTACCTCTATCACTTTGAGAAAAATTTAAAGCAAAGACATGCAAAAGTCACAGTAATAAATCTTTTTCAAAGCACTGCAAGGTCATACAAACGTGAAGATTTTAATCAGTTAATGTACCAAATAAAAAGTGTTGACAAGAAAATATATAATTACATAATGGAAGAGCCGCCAGAGAGATGGGCTCCATCGTGGTTCCCGCGGCGACGTTATGATATGTTGATAACAAACATGGTAGAATCAATGAATTCCGTGTTATTAAAAGCGAGAGAAATGCCTATTTTAAGAATGTTAGATTTCATCCAAGAAAAGTTGGGAGAGTGGTTTTACGAACGGAGAAAAACAACACATGAAACTTTTCACAAAGTATCAATATGGGCAGAAGAAAAGATGAACAAGAAGATGGAGTTGGCTTGCAAAATATTTGCGAGTATATTTATTAACTTCAGAATTTACTTCAACGTGTTTTCTCTGAAGTAATTAACTAATGCATAATCACTTCAGCTTTTTATATCTGCTGCAGTGATTTACTGGTTACATATAAAAAACTTCATACTATTTCTTTTTGAAGCAATAATACACTAATATAGTTTTTTTACTTTTTTATTCCTTCTTTGGTGTTCAACCTTGATTCAATATTGTTTAGAATAAATAGTGAAGGAATGGAATTCATTGTGGACTTAAAGAAGAGAACTTGTGACTGCTTGGAATTTCAACTTGATGAATTTCCCTCTCCACACGCAATTGCTGCTATTAATAAGAGATTTTTGCAGAAATCTGATTATTGCTCAAAATGGTATTCAAGGGAAACATGGTTCAAAATATATGAAGGACATGTGAATATTGTGGCAGATCAAAATACATGGGATATTCCACAAAATGTAGAATCTAAAATCACAAAACCTCCCGATGTAGAGATTTTACAAGGAAGAAGACAAAAGAAGAGGCATATCCCTGCGACTGAATCAGTACCATTGAAGTCTACCGAATGCAGTCGCTGTAAACAAATTGGGCATAACAGAATAACTTGCTTGTCTTCTCCAGCACCTCATCCATATTCCAAGAAACACGCTAAAAAATACTCCAACGTTCAATAATTCTTGGTCTGAATTTACACTTTCGTTATTGAATGATATATGTGAAATGTGATTGTTTTCGTAGAAATAAAAAAACAATAAGCTCTTGGATTGAAAAATACTCTTTTATATATTGCTTGAAGTACAAACCACTCATTTTTGTTTCGCGACTTACATGTTTGGTTGTATTTTTAAAAAGTACGCAATGACTTCAGCGAGAAATAACTGTAAGTGAAATACATTTCTTTAACACACACACAAAAAAAACATATGTATAACAAAACTTCGGCATATTTAGACTGAAGTTTTAGAAAATGAACTAAATAACTTTAGCATATTCTCTCTGAAGTTTGGAAAAAATCATTACAAAAAACG
Organism: Nicotiana otophora; assembly: GCA_000715115.1. Lineage (NCBI taxonomy): Eukaryota > Viridiplantae > Streptophyta > Magnoliopsida > Solanales > Solanaceae > Nicotiana > Nicotiana otophora. The sequence continues at coordinate 52,397 of AWOL01S0013719.1, forward strand.
TAACAAGATTTTCATTAATATAACAATATAAACATTAACAAAATATAACCATCATCAAAACATTGACAAAACAAAAAGAAGATCCATAAAAAACATTAACAAAAAACACAGAAGAAAAACATAAAAAAAAGGATTACAAAAACTAAGCATCATCACCATCATCAGAACAGTAATCTTCAATTTCTCGATATATCTCATCATCATCCGAATTAGAGATAACTATAGGATACTCGGGAAAAAGACCACAAAATCCAATGAGATCACACTTCAATTTATTGAATTCATCACGCAACTGACTTTGTTCAACTATTACCCTGTCCATAAGATAAGGAAGACTCTTCAAGCTGTTTTGCAGCTTAGCATAGTCGTCCTAGATGGGAAACTTAAAACAATCAAACTGCTGGACAACCTTGTCAAACGAGGTTGAATAACTTTCACAACTGCATTCGAGGTTCAGCCTGTTCTGGAATGATTCATCGGCAAAAACATGTGGTCTGATTCTTTCCCTATCAGCCTTTATTTGATCCCACGTCTGCATAAGATTAGCCATTGGTATGTTACTATTCCAATCAGACTTTAAACTCTCCCACTTCTGTATAAGTTCATCCATTGTAACCTTCCTACTTCCGCTAGCACCAGACATTATTTCTTTTAAAAAGCTAAAAAGCTAAGGATGAATATAAATTTAAAGAAATATGATAGAAGTCTATGGATGACTATGAAATTTTCAAGTGAAGAGATTGTTAATATAGCCAAAGAGTACACCTAATCAATTTAATATCTATAAATGCCAAGGTAACTTTTTGGGTCTATTTACTGTTTTACGTTCAGAGAAATTGAATGTAACAAGATAAGTAAGTGGTAAAAAACCAAGTAGATGGTAAATGGAAAAAGAAATATAAATTCATCCTAATAATTCCACAGTTTTTCTATAGTAAGAAAATATCTTCAACATGAAAAGTTTTCATTTATTATTTGTAAATTCAAAAGTAACTTTTCAGTTCATTTATTATATAGTCAAATAAATTTAAATGTAAGATGAAGTAGCTAATAAAAAATAAAAAGTAGCTAGTAAATGCAAAAAAGATAAGTATCAAGTTAAAAAAATACCAAAACATGCTGAAGTTTTGAAGGTTAGCAATGAGTTTCCCATAAAAACTTCAGTCTACAGATGTTGAAGTTAAAACTTCATGCTAATATGCTAATTCATGTGCTAATATGCTGAAGTTATTTAGTTCATGCGCTAAAACTTCAGTCTACAGATGCTGAAGTTATTTAGTTCATGTGTTACAACTTCAGACTGAACATGCTGAAGTTAAAACTTCATGCTAATATGCTAATATTTAGTTCATGTGCTAATATGCTGAAGTTATTTAGTTCATGTGCTAATATGCTGAAGTTTTTTAGTTCATGTGTTAAAACTTCAATCTACAGATGCTGAAGTTATTTAGTTCATGCGCTACAACTTCAGACTGAACATGCTGAAGTTAAAACTTCATGCTAATATGCTAATATTTAGTTCATGTGCTAATATGCTGAAGTTATTTAGTTCATGTGCTAATATGCTGAAGTTATTTAGTTCATGTGCTAAAACTTTAGACTGAACATGCTGAAGTTGTTTTGTTCATTTCCTAACACTTCATACTAAACATGCAGAAGTTAAAACTTCATGCAAATATGCTGAAGTTATTTAGTTCATGTGCTAATATGCTGAAGTTATTTAGTTCATGTGCTAAAACTTCAGACTGAACATGCTGAAGTTGTTTTGTTCATTTCCTAACACTTCATACTAAACATGCAGAAGTTAAAACTTCATGCAAATATGCTGAAGTTATTTAGTTCATGTGCTAATATGCTGAAGTTATTTAGTTCATGTGCTAAAACTTCAGACTGAACATGCTGAAGTTGTTTTGTTCATTTCCTAACACTTCATACTAAACATGCAGAAGTTAAAACTTCATGCAAATATGCTGAAGTTATTTAGTTCATGTGCTAATATGCTGAAGTTATTTAGTTCATGTGCTAAAACTTCAGACT
>AWOL01S0013719.1:55508-66139 GCA_000715115.1 Nicotiana otophora
AATATGCTGAAGTTATTTAGTTCATGTGCTAATATGCTGAAGTTATTTAGTTCATGTGCTAAAACTTCAGTCTACAGATGCTGAAGTTATTTAGTTCATGTGCTAAAACTTCAGACTGAACATGCTGAAGTTCTTTTGTTCATTTCCTAACACTTCACACTAAACATGCAGAACTTAAAACTTCATGCTAATATCCTAATATGCTAATATGCTAAATATGCTAATGAATTTTTTGTCCTACAGTCGACACTTTTTATCCAAAACTTCAGCCTAAACAAGAAGTTATTGAGTTCGTGCTGAAGTTTAGTGTGCTGAATTTTCACAAAAATATACTTAAATTCATGATAAAAGAGACAAAATTATTTGATACAATCTAAGACAACTAAAAGACTAATTAACGCGAATAGAACAAAAATTTAAAATACAGACATCATATAATTCACAAAAATTAATGTATATTCACAAATCCAATTTTGTTTTCACTTACATCCTTGAAAAAAAAGAAAAAAAATGTTTTTCATTTACAAGTTATTCTCTATCGAAAAAATTCACATAGAATGTCTTTATATTCTCCATAGTCATGTCCTTGTTGCTCTTCTGGAGTTTCATAACCGCTATCTTGTTTCCACTTTTCATGAGCCCAAAGATTTGCAGCCAATTCTCTCCTCAATATCAACGCATGACTCTGATTGAATTTGAAGACATTTTCTTGCTTCAACCGCATATCAAGGAACTTAAGAGCAAATATACCACAACCAACACTAAAAAAGGAACATGAAAAAGAATTGAAGAATAGTTAACACAAGAAGAAAAAATAATAAACATAATATGCATGGTAAACATATGCCAAACACATACTTGTTATCCTGTAGGTGTGTGTTCATCCACTTAATTGCAAATTTTTCCACATGATTTTCCCCATAAATTTTATTGTGTGTGTCAAAGTCCAAGCATTTGAGATAGTATGGGATCAACCGGGTATAATTTTGGACATGTTCAACCGCATGCTCATATGGCGTATTGCTCATGGAATCATACACATATATAGTTTTATCTTTAAAGTGCAGAATTCCAAGAAAGTAATGTGTAGATCTCTGGCCCGACCTTGGCTTAAGTCGAAATAGAAAGAATACTTTTTCGGCAGATGCCCATGTGATACCACATGAAAGGTCAATGCCTCTTACGTAGTTGGCCACCTTTTCACCAGTTGATTCTTCAATAAGCCAAGTAAACTCGGTAAGATCCTCAATCTCCACTTCTTATTCTTCATAATCCTCACATTCCTGTTTTTTGGCAGTCCTCTTTCTCTTTGATTTTCTCTTTTTCCCTTCCATTTTTTTCTCCTCCATTCTCTTTTCCTTCCTTATTCTAATTTTCTCCTTCTGTTCATCTGAAGGATGAACGCTAGCCAACTTAGTCATATACTGATCAAAAATTAAATTTGTTACTACACATCTTGATTTTGGATAACTTGAAAGGTGATAACAATATTTTTTGCACAAGAAATATACGTCCACTTTAATATGCTGCAAATGAACAACAACAAAAGAAAATATGTGAAATAAAAAACTTCAGCATGCATAAGTATGAAGTTTAGAAAAAAAATACATTACAAAACTACAAACTGCATGACAAAAACTTAAGCATATTTAGTATGAAGTGTTAGGAAATAACCTAAAAAACTTCAGCATGCATAAGTATGAAGTTTAGAAAAAAAATACATTACAAAACTACAAACTGCATGACAAAAACTTAAGCATATTTAGTATGAAGTGTTAGGAAATAACCTAAAAAACTTCAGCATGTTTGATTTAAAGTTTAGAAAAAACACTAGAGACTGCATGTCAAACACTTCAGCAAGTTTAGTCTAAAGTTTTAGAAAATAAGCTAAACAACTTCAGCAGTTTTACCATGCATAAAACTGAAGTTTACCAAATTATAGTACAAAAACTTTAAAACAAAAATAAACTGAAGTTTTGGAAAATATAGTTCAAAACCAATTCAAAAAACAAACTTAATAACTTACTTCACTCGAAAGACCAAAGGTAGGATCCACAAGCTCGGTAAAAAATGACTTTGGAATATCAATTCCAGCTAATCTGAATGGCTTGGAATTATATTCACTGGCATCGTCTTCAACCAGTCTGTAAATCTTTGCATCAATGCACTGTCTTGATTAACATAATGGAAGGGACACCTTCGTGTAGTCTTTCCTACTTTCCAATCTTGCCCCCTTCGCTTTTGTTTAGGAATGACGTAAGGAGATTTCAACCAAATACTCTCCATACGAATCCTTTTCCCTATTTTATCTGGTTTTCTTTTTTCTTGCTCTTCTTGCTGTTCCGTCACAACTAACTGTTGCGGTTCAGCAGCAGGGGAAAAATCCACAGCCATGGTGGAAGATACTTGACCAACTCCCTGCTGTTCACGATGTTCTTGTCTCTCTTCACCAACAACAATAGCAGCAGAATTACCTTCTGAACCAGTCCCTTCTGTACTATCCAGCGAAAATGAACATAACTTGAAGTTGGGAATATCACTGGTTTCACTCATAACATTAGGATAACTGGACATCTTCCTTCTCTTAGGATTCGGAAGAAGTTGTGATGCATCAGATGAGATCTGCAAAAGCAAGAAAAATATATACATAAAATATAACTGATATAAAATACACATTAGGCAAAAAACATACCTTGTAATCGAATTGCAGAAAATAACTACCTGGTCTAAGTGTTACGACACAGATTGTGTTTGTATTCCAATGGATCCACTTCCATTACCATCAGATATGCCTATATCTTCATGTAAAAAAATAATATACTCAATAATACTGACTAAATTTTAAAAATAATACAAACAGACTTCACACCAGTCTGTGAGCCAACAAGTATGAATAGATGTATTTCTCTTTTTTTATATAGCAGAATGATCTCACCAATTTATAATTCAGCTGCATTGAGTCTTTCTGAATAATCATCAAAAAGCATAAAAAAGGGAAAGAAAGTATGTAAAATTTCAAACTGAAAATATATAATTGGATCAAATGTAATAAATTCGTGATCTATAGAATACCTTGACGTTTGTCTTCCACTGCGGTTTCGCCAGACTGCATGCCTTTGTCAATCTTAGCAGCTCCAGCTTTATTTAATTGTGCAGCAACGACGTCGAAGAGCATTTGAGTATTCTCTAGAAGGATTTTTTCAACTCTATCTTCATGCAATGCAACATCATCAGAGAGTTTTTGAGTTGTATTACTTGAAGCACCACTATTTTTAACTTCCACTGCATATTCATAAAGACGGGGAAGGGATCAATGATTGATATATATATATATATATATATATATATATATAACATAAAAAATATTTATACCTGTAGTGAAAACTTCATGTGTCTCGACACCTAAAATTTCTTGGCAAATAGCTATTGCGTCCGCAAACGGATTGCCTTTCCCAATAGTGGTACACACATCACTCAGTGTCAGTTCTTCAGTACCAACAGGTTCATGATCTCCATCACCACACACATTTCCTTGTGCAATATCACTACCCAAAGCACAACTCGGTGCATGTTCTTCAGTATCGACGACTTCATCAGCTGCACCTTTCTTGCTTCCTACATTCTCAGTTGATAACTGTTCATCATATCCATCTTTGCTTAGTCTGTCATCACTGGTACATTCCTCTTCAACTTGTTGTTCAACATGTTGAACTTCCTCGAATACTTGAACATCGCCTTCAAGAGCCGCTTCCCCACCTATTACATTTTCATTTGCGACTTTATGCAGTGGATCATGAGCAACATTAATATCCGATAGAGGTTTGAACGAGTCGTTCATCCTATCATATTGTCTATAGTTCATCAAATCAAAATCTGCATCACCATCGCCCATTCTTTTTGATTTATCGACAATCTTAAATAACTTTTCTAACTTCTCATCAAAATATTCCTATAAAAAAATTACTAACAGTGATTAATCTGAATAACATTAGCAGAAAAAAAGATTTCTCTATAAATAAGCTTACCTTGACTTTTATCATAACCTCATCCACAATAGAAGATCGATTATCCTATTGAAACTCCTCAACAACTTTTTTCGCGATCATGTGTCTTTCTTCCTCTACATGTCTTTTAACCTCCCCCGTTACCCTCTAGTATAGAGACACAGAACAAAACTTCAGGTCTAAAAGAATGTTGAAGTTCAGCAAACACATAACAAAACTTCAGCTAAAACATGCTGAAGTTTAGCAAATACAGAACAAAGCTTCAGCTAGAACATGCTGAAGTTCAGCAAAATACAGAACAAAGCTTCAGCTAAAAACATGCTGAAGTTCAACAAATATAGAACAAAGCTTCAGTTGCTAGAATGTTGAAGTTCATCACAAACAGAACAAAGAACTTCAGCTAAAACATGCTGTAGTTTTACAAAACACAAAACAAAAAACTTCAGCTCAAAACTTACACGACATATTATGTTGACTAATTCATCATTGTCAAACGCCATTGTAGAACGGTTAGAACGACTCTGGTACGAGGTGATTCACCAATTATAGGAGTTCGATTGGCTTCTTTTGATCGACTCCGACTACGTGGTGATTCACCAGTTGATGGAACCGGATTCAGTACCTTTGAATGAATCCGGATGCATGGTAATTATCCAATTAAAGGCATTGAATTCAATTCCTCTTCGGTAGGAATTATATCCACTATCCTAAATGTTCGATATTTTTGTTTAACACAAAAAAGTATATTATGAAAATAAAATAAAACTGATACGTCAACATATCAACACAACTACAGAAAAAAAGGAAAAATAAAAAATATTAACTTACACCATGATTACTGAAGTAATCCTCATAAAGTTCTTTATATTTAGGCTCTCCCAAATATACATAACGTAATATCCTGGGAACTTGGGGGATATCAAGGAAGTCTTCCTCTTTTAAATACTTCTCCCGAATATCTGCGAAGCGCTCATAGAACCAAACACATAGTGGAAATGAAAATCCACCTACAGTATACTCAGTTGGTTTCTTTTTGTTCTGGTTGTTCAAAGAATGTTTCATTGAGGTAATGAGCTTCTCATAAGACGCATTACCCCAAGGATATCAGCACAAGCCTTATCGTCTTCAACAATAGCTGCATAATCCGCCGACACAGTTGATTAATTCTTTTTTCCAAACAAAACAGACTCCACAACAAGAATTTTCATAAGCTTTACAACATCTTCATCACTCTCGCATACGTGTTTGAAATTCACATCATCCTTTTGAATTTTATTCCGGGTCATATAATCTCGAATGTCCTTCAAGGTCACACCCTTAGACTTGCCAAAATAGCGCTTCAGAATCTTGCTCTCTTGTTTAACTGATTTTTCAACATTATGTGATGTGATCCTCAAACCGCACATAATATGAAAGTCTTCAAGAGTGAACGACACATTATGACCAAAAAATTTGAAACTAATGGAGTCTCGATCATTGGTGAATACGCGAGAAAGAATCAAATAATGATCCAACTTCATGCTGCAATGGAAATTCTCCATAGCCATAATATACTGAAATGTACCATTATTCAGCTTCTGCTGTTGTGTAGGAGTCAAGAAAGTTGCAATATAATGCTTCAATCTGTTGTTCCCCTTCCAATAAGTACGACAGTTAAACCAATCTCCAAACCCATAATATCCATCCCCTGGTTTTGTAGGTATAGCAATAGGGACTGAAGGAGATTTGAGTATTCTACGTGCTTTAGGTGCTTTAGGATTCGTAGATGCCATCTGTTCAAAAAAAATAAAAGATAGAAAAAATAACGTCAGAACATTATCAAAAATATCCGTTAAAACTTCAGGTCTAAGAAGGCTGAAGTTCAGCAAATATAAAACAAAAACTTCAACTCCTAAATGCTGAAATTCAGCAGATACAAAACAAAACTTCAGCTCCTAGAATGTTGAAAGTTCACCAATTATAAAACAAAAACTTCAGCATAAACTCGAAGTTCAGCAAACACAAAAACAAAAACTTCTGGACTATAATGCTGAAGTTCAACAGTTACAAAATAAAAACTTCAGCAAAAATTGTAACAGTCTTGGCATGGCTTTTAGAATGCTGAAGTTCAGCAAATACAAAACAAAACTTCAGCTCCTAGAATGCTGAAAGTTCACCAATTATAAAACAAAAACTTCAGCATAAACTCGAAGTTCAGTAAACACAAAAACAAAAACTTCAGGACTATAATGCTGAAGTTCAACAGTTACAAAACAAAAACTTTAGCAAAAACCCGAAGTTCAGCAAGCACAAAACAAAACTTCAGCTCCTAGAAATGTTGAAGTTACAAATGCAGAACACAAATTCAACTCCAAATAATGCTGAAGTTCATAAAATAATATAACAAAAACACAAAACACAAAACAAAACTTCAGCTCCTAGAATTAAGTTATCATTGAAGTATTATAAACTTCACACTTTAATAGCATCACCTATTTTACTTTCAAAATTGTTAAAAATATCAAAGTATCCAAAAATCACTAAAGAATTTATAGAGTTTTCATCAAAAATACAAACACACGTTCAAAAAACCTAAAAACACAATCGTAAAAGTAAAACCTAGAAAACTAATGCACTAATCAAAGTTAATGCAATGTACCTGTGATTAAACGTAATGTTATTGGGGAACAAACAGTTGAAAAATCAAGAAGAATTAAAAACCGTTTGATTTCAGAGGGAAACAAATCAAAAAACGCGAAGAACGGGAGAAAAGAGACAGAGACAGTAGAATGGCGTATATTTGGAGAGAAAGTAGTCTTTTAATATAGAAGGGCAAAATCGTCTTTTTAAAAGGCTTTTAACAAAAAAATGGGTACGGATGCAAACAGAAAAACAAAGCGGGTACATGTTAAAAAGGGGCGACCAAATAGGGCGCCCCATGCAATGTTTACTAAAATATCTCATGCGTACAATATCTAAAGTTTAGTTTGCGAATTTAGGATTTCCTGTACACTTAAATAGAAAATTAAATGAAGATTGATGACTTGTCGGAAGACTCGGAACTACTAGATGAAATAAAATTGGTCAAAGATTATTTTTAGCCCGCAACGAAAATTATTTATATTCGATACACGAAAAATATATAAAATTTATGTATTTTTTGTATACAATATATATATATATATATCTTTTAAACTATTATTTTAACGGATTTACAATGTCATTTTCCAATAAAATTACTAGTAGTATTTTACAGGAGGGAATAAATTGAGCCGAAAACGAGAAAATGAGACATCTTGGGCTTGTATAAAGGCCCAAACTTTGATGTACACTAATAAGAACCGACCCGGCTTCAAGTTATCCATAGTTTTTCTTTTTCTTTTTTTCCCTCGAAGTTATAACGAATTCGAGCTCTCCTATATATATTTTCCAGATATTTGGAATTCCCTCTTTCCTCAATCCCAATCCCAATCGCCCATCGGTTTAAAGCACGTTCCGGCGAACAAGCACAAAAGGGAAACTACTGATCAATCAATTAAACCGGCGATGGAGATGAAGGAAGGGTCTGTAATTCATCAAGTCCTCGTTAAACTTCTCGATGGGAAGCACAAAACCCTAAATTTCAGTACCCCATCCATCTCAACCCTAACCCTAAAGCAGAAAATCCAAGCCCTAACTTCAATCCCTTGTCACCTTCAGCTCCTGCTCCTTTCCAATTCATTCTACCCCCTACATGACGACCGCCAAACTCTAAATCTCTTTAACGGGTCTAATTTTCCAGTGGTGGTGAATTTGTTGGTGCGCCTGAGGGGAGGTAAAGGAGGATTCGGGTCATTGCTGAGAGGAGCGGCGACGAAGGCAGGGCAGAAGAAGACGAATAATTTCGACGCGTGCAGGGACATGAGTGGACGAAGGCTAAGGCATGTGAATGCGGAGAAGAGGCTGGAAGAGTGGAGGGCTGAAGCGGAGGAGAGGAAGTTGGAGAAGATGGCGGAGGATTTCCTTAAGAAAAATGCCAAGAAAGCAGCGAAAAAGGGTAATAAGAGTGGAGATAGTAACACGGATAAGTATGTGCAGAAGTATAGGGAGGATTCTGCTAAGTGTATGGAGGAAGTAGAGAGGTCTGTTAGGGAATCGCTTAAGGGGTTTGTTTCATCTAAAAGGAAAGGTGCTGCTGAGCTCAATGAATCTGATCCCAAGAAGCTCAAGATATGGTAAGGCCTGTCACTTTTCACTTGTTGCATTCATTTTTGCTCCATTTTGTTCAAGAACAACTATTTTGTTTGAAAGACTTAATATTTAGTATTGGAATGAAACCAGAGTGGATATTGAGGATTAGTAGCTGATGCCAACTACTTTGGGATTTTTTAGGTTTTGCTTTAGTGTTGTGTTGAATTGAGTTGCTATTTGGAAAGCCATTATCTTAGGTTGAACAGCTGAATATCATCTATAATTTTTCAGTGTCTGAAATGTATTTCAGTTTAATTTGGATGTGAGCACATGAACGCGTGCTTTGAGTTTTTCAAAGTGAAGTAGTTTTAAAAGGTTATACTTTTATGTTTAGTATGTTTTTGACTTATTTTGTATAGTTCTCCCCTTTTTATAGAGTTGTATTGCCTCAAGGCCACCTTCGACAACCATTGAAACTTGGTCAACAAGTGGAACACATTAGCTGATGGGCAATCAGGGACAGAGAAGGGTACAGTGGCGGAGCCGGAATTTTCACCAAGGGGTGTCAAAATATAAAAAATTAGATACATCGAAAAGTTTAGGGGAGTAACATATATTAAATATACAGAAAACAAAAAAGAATTATCTAGCAATACAATGTAATTTTCCGGCGACCATGATTGAATGTGGCTCCGCCACTGGAAGGGTAATGATTCATTCTTAAGATCAGCATTTTAAGACCAAATAATCTGGCAGAAAGGAGGGAAAGCACTGTTTTCCTGGTTTTCCTGTTTCTTTCTTTCTTTCTTTCTTTCTTTTTATTTATTTATTTATTTACTTATTTGGATAAAGGATGCTGGTTCTCTATAGTTGGACCATAAGAATCCTTAGCTAGAATTGATCTATTCAGTTTGTTCTTAGAAAGTGGTTCGCTTGAGTAATCAGTGTTCTGTATAATGATGTATTTATAAACACTCATAATTTTACGTGTTACCTGCCTGGTAGAAAACACATTAATTTATAAAATGGAAATGATTGAATGCTAGTTGGAGAGAATCACGCTTTTTCATGATGATTTTCCACTTTTTATACACATTTTGTATGCGGAAAATTCCCATTTTATTCAATAAAATTAGTACCTTGTAAAAGGGAATAATAACTTAAAGCTTGTGATTTTTGGTAGGTTGGGTAAGAGGATAATGGGCGACAGTGATAGCGAGGATCTAGATGATGATGACAGTGACAAAGACGAGGAAGAGAATGACAAATCCATTGTCATCGATAATGAGAATAATTCAGACTCCAATGGAGAAGCAGAGGGAAGTTTGGATTCTGTGATTGGCAGGAAAGTTGATGGTGTTGCATCTGAGAGCGGCTCCGAGGAAGAAAAGGATACTCCTCTGAAGAATTCTGAATCTGGTAAAGATGTCAGTGTAGTTTCAGTTCAGCATGAAGGTGAAAGTCCGTCCTCACTCACTCCGGACAATCAAGAAAGACCTGGACAGAATTGTGTTGCCTCTATTGTTGGCACTGATATTGCATCTGCAACTGAAAGTATTCAAACAGAAAAGGAAGTTTCTGGTAGTTCTGAGCCAATTGTTGTGGAAGCTAGCTCTGGTGAGAAAGAAAATGATGTTGCTGAAGCCAGCGATAGTTTAAGCCCTAAACCAGTTCCTCTGGAAGATGCAACATCAAAGGATTCAGACTTGAAAAAGCCTTTCAATTTTGAGGAATTTAGTTCAGCAGCAGAACTGGAGGTATGTATGCAGATTCTCTGATATTGTTATGATATAGTAGACATCATATGATTTCATTACGTAGAACATGTGTGTGGTTCATCTGTCATTACATACATATCCTTTAGGCCGTCCTCTATTTGCTACCTGTCACACCTCCTTTTTCCCGGGGATAGGGGATAGGGGAGTTTTTCCAATTTAAGTGATATTATTCGAAATGGGATTATTTATTTATTCAGAGTCGCCACTTGGAATAAGTTATGGTGTCCCAAGTCACCGATTTATTTTAAAATCCCAAATCGAGAACATTGACTCTATTTATGGTCCGCGAACACAGAAGACCGGGTAAGGAATTCTGTTAACCTGGGAGAAGGTGTGAGGCACTCCCGAGTTCCGTGGTTTTAGCACGGTCGCTTAACAATTAATACTTGGCGTAATTATCTGATTTATTACATGTTTTAAACCTATTGTGCATTTTTGTCTTTTACCGTTTTTTAATATTTATGGAATTTATTTGAACAAGTCGCGATGTCGCACACTTGTCGTTTTGGTAAACATTACAAACCGCGCCACATGAAACGCACCCGCGATTTACAACATGTTTATTTTTATTATTATTTGAAGTTATGGACAAGTCGCGTGAAACGCGCACTTGAATTGGGGTTTACGTATCATGACTATGTCACAGGAACCGTACCCATAGTCACGATGATTTATTATTAATCGCGCCTAAATCAAGCTA
>AWOL01S0013720.1:1409-16962 GCA_000715115.1 Nicotiana otophora
CACGCCGCAACAGACTTATTAAAAGTCCATATTGGAGGATCGGGTTGCACGCCGCAACAGACTTATTAAAAGTCCATATTGGACAATCGGGTTGCATGCCGCAACTGTAACGACCTGGCCGATCATTTTGAGTATTATAACCCAGTTTCCCTATTTACTGCTCAATGTATGCTTTACATTTGTTATGTGACTTGTCGGGGGTAATTGGTTCGAGTCCGGTGAGGTTTTTGAATGATTTGGAACACCTAGTTCCAAGGTTTCGAAATTCAGTTGAAAAGGTTGACCGGATGTTGACGTATGTGTAGTGACCGGGAGAATTTTTGCTAAGGAAATTAAGGTTTTGTGGTGTTGAGGTAGATCAATTAGTACAAACCACGGCTCGAACTTTTTGGGTTGAACAATGGACCGGGAAGTAAAGAAAATGTTTTGGAAGAAAAATGCATTTCTGCGGTCCATTATGCGACCACATAATCACTCTACGGGCCGCATAATGGCCGCAGAAGTGAGGCAGAAGAGGGCCAGTTTTGCTGAAATCTGCGGTCGACTATGCGACCGCATAACTGTTCTGCGGTCACTATGCGACCGCATAACTGTTCTGCGGTCACTATACGACCGCAGAACAGGTATACGGGCCGCATAGATACCACATACACAGACAGATGTTTGCCAGTTTTGGACACCGATTATGCGACCGATATGCGGTATGCATAACCATTATGCGGTCGCATATGCGACCGCAGAACCTGTTTCGGAGCTTTATTTTTCTGATTTTATAAACCCGGCCCCATTCTTATAAAACACTATTAGGGGTCATTTTGAAGGGTTTCATCTGATATTTTAGAGAGACGTGAGAGCATTTTCGAGAGACAAAGTGAACACTTATTCATTTATCCATCAATTTCTTGTTCAAGGTTTGAAGATTTCACAAGGATCTTGCTACGGCTTCAAAGAGGTAAGAATTTCTTTCCTCAATTCCTCAATTTCGGGTTTGGAGTAAAGATGGGTGATTTATAGTATGATTCTTGGGTGTAAGAGTATTATGTATACATACCAATAAGGTCATGGAAAGATTGTTAGGTTCAAATGGGTAAACATTGGGTTGACAATGGTAGAAATCTTCATAGACTTTAATTGAAGATTTGAGATTCGAGTTGATATCGTATTTTGGTGAAATTTGCATGGTTGGACTCGTGGTTGGATGGTCATTCATATTCTATAACTTTTCTCGGGTTTTGAGACATGGGCCCCACGAGCGATTTTGAGTTAATTTCGAAATTTTCATTAAAATGTTGATTTTGTTAATTAGATGAGTCTATTATTGTTGTATTTATGATATGTAATTATTTTTGGATAGATTTGGGCCATTCAGAGCCGGATATTTGTGGGAAAGGCATTATGACCGATTGATTGAGCTTGGTTCGAGGTAAGTGGCTTTCCTAACTTTGCGTGGGGGAAATCCCCCTAAGATTTGGAACTATTGTGCTATGTGAGCGCTGTGTACGTGAGGTGACGAGTAGGTACATAGGCTAGTTGTGGTAAAACCCAATTTTCTTACCGAGCAACAACATGTTTTTCTGTTATTTTGAGTTATACCATTTTAATGAATACTAATCTATTTTCATTCTTAATTGAGTTATTCCAATTTGTGTAGCTATCATGTTTAGTCTAATACAATATGTCTATGTGTCTTAATTGTTTATGTGAATTATGTCTAGCATGCTTAGTGAATTTCCTGCTTCTTCCCTGACTCGTACTTAGTCTAAAGTGTAAGAATTTCGTGATGTAGTTGTATTTCTATCATTCGCGCTGCATATTTACTTTGGGACTACGGAACGGTATTCCGGGAGATCCCCATGCTCATTTATGTTTGGGACTACGAGACGGTATCTCGGGAGATCCTTTGTTGTGTTTCTGTGTACTGAGTTGTTACCTTCTATGATTCCATTATTGTTAAATTCCAGCCTTTATTTTATTGCGGTATTACACTCTATATTATTTTATTATATATTTACCAGTAGGGCCCTGACCTGACCTCGTCACGACTCGACCGGGGTTAGGCTTGGCACTTACTGGGTACCGATTGTGGTATACTCATGCTACTCTCTGCACATGTTTTTCGTGTGCAGATCCAGGTGCACCTTATCAGCCGCACTATCAGTGAGCCAGGACAACTTTGGAGACTTCAAGGTATGTCTGCCGTGTCTGCAGACCTTAGAGTCCCCTTCTACTCTTTCTCATTTCTATCATCTTCTATATTTTTCCTTGTTAGACTCTGACGTATAGAGACACTAGAGTTTTTCTTATGTAATTTATGATTCACGATGTTCCGGGTTTTGGGATTTTTTGTGTATTTTTGAATAGTTGGTTAAATTTATATTTTAATTCATTATTGCGCAAAATGTTAGGCTTACCTAGTTGTAGAGACTAGGTGTCGTCACGACATCACATGGAGGGGAAATTGGGTCGTGACAAGTTGGTATCAGATCTCTAGGTTCATAGGTGTCGTGAGTCACAAGCCGGATTACTAGAATCTCACGGATCGGTATGGAGACGTCTGTACTTATCTTCGGGAGGCTATGAAACTGTTAGAAAAATTTCACTACTTTGATTCCTTGTCGTGCGAAAATTGTTGACTTCAGAGATTCTAAATTTCTATATTCCATTCTCTCACAGATGGTGAGTACACGTACAAGCGCATCTGATGAACAGGCACTCGCGCCCCCTGCTAGAGCTGCAAGAGGCCAGGGCCGGGGTAGAGGCTGAAGACGTCCACGTGGTGCAGCCAGAGCACCCGCACGAGCTGCTACAGAGGAGCCCTCATTAGCTGAAGCTGGAGGGCAGACACCTGAGATACCTGTTCCTACACCAGCCCTCCAGGAGACTCTAGCCCAGTTTCTGAGCATGTTCACCACCTTAGCTCAGGCTGGATTGATTCCACTTGCTCTTACCATATCTCAAGATGAGGGAGGAGCACAGACTCCCGTTGCCGGTACTTCAGAGTAGCAAGCTCAGGTCGACCAGGTTCCAGAGATTGTACCAATGCAGCCGGTAGCTCAAGCGCAGCCTGAGATTAGGGCAACAACTTTTGAGGCGGAACAACTCAGACTTGAGAGGAATAAGAAGTACCACCCACCTACTTTTAGAGGATTGGCTACAAATGATGCTCAGAGTTTTCTGAAGGAGTGTCATCATATTCTCCGTACTATGGGCGTAGCAGAGACGAGCGTGGTTTCTTTTACCATATTCCAGCTTAGAGGAGCAGCCTATCAGTGGTGGCGTGCTTATGAGTTAAGTAGTCTGGCTGAGGCAGCTTCACTTACATGGACTCAGTTCTCAGACATGTTTTTGAGAGAGTATGTCCCTCATTGCCTCAGGGACTCATGGCTCATAGAGTTTGAACATCTGCGCCAGGGTGCTATGACTGTGTGAGAATATGCAGTTCGCTTCAGTAATTTGGCCCGACATGCACCGGCCTTAGTTGACACAGTTCAAGAGAGGGTTTGATGATTTATTGAGGGTCTCCATCCTAGCATCTGGAGTAGTATGGCCAGGGAATTGGAGATGGATATTTCTTATCAGCAGGTTGAGGGTATTGTCAGGAGATTCGAGGGCATGTTTGCCCGGGATAGAGAGGACTGGGAGGCTAAGAGGTCTCGAGAGGCTAGATATTATTTGGGAGCTCGTGCCCCAGCAGCTCACCATGGTAGGGGTTATATGAGTCGCCTCGTTCATCCATCTCTTCCAGCCTCCAGCGGTGTGCCAGCTCCTTCTAGACCACATGAGCCTTATTATGCACCGCCAGTATCTAGTGTGCCTCCTGTATGGGGTGTTCCTAGCGGCCAGTCCAGCAGACCTGGCCCGAGCCAGTCACAGCAGCCACGCCCTCCTAGATCTTATTTTGAGTGTGGCGACACTCGCCACATGGTGAGGGATTGCCCCAGGATTAGGAGGGGTGCACCTCCACAGACTTTTCAGCCACAACGTGCTCCATCGAGTCCTTAGTCTATGATTACAGTACCAGCTGCCACCCCACCTGCTCAACTAGCTTGAGGTGGAGGTCGGGGAGGTAGAGGTTTTCCTAGAGGGGGAGTCCAGGCCAGATATTATGCACTTCCTGCTCGTACAGAGGCAATTGCTTTTGATTTTGTCCTTACGGGTATTGTTCCATTCCGTCATAGATATGCGCGGTATTATTTGACTCAGGCTCTACATATTCTTATGTGTCCTCTTATTTTGCCCCGTATTTAGGTGTATCCCGAGATTCTTTGAGTTCCCCTATTTATGTATCTACTCCTGTGGGAGATTTTCTTGCTGTGGACCGTGTGTATCGGTCATGTTTGATTGCTCTTAGTGGTTTTGAGACCAGAGCCGATTTATTATTGCTCAGCATGGTGGACTTTGATATTATTTTGGGCATGGACTGGTTGTTGCCCCATTATTTTATTCTTGATTGTCACGCTAAAACCGTGACGCTGGCTATGCCAGGTTTACCGGGATTATAGTGGAGAGGTACCTTAGAGTATACTCCCAGCAGAGTTATTTCTTTTCTTAAAACTCAACGAATGGTTGAGAAGAGGTGTGACGCATATCTAGCTTATATGAGAGATGTCAGTATTGATACCCCTATACTTGAGTTAGTTCCAATAGTGAGGAACTTTCCAGATGTGTTTCCAGCTGATCTTCCGGGCATGCCGCCCGACAGAGATATTGATTTTGGCATTTATTTGTTGCCGGGCACTCAACCCATCTCTATTCCTCCATATCGTATGGATCCTCCTGAATTGAAGGAGTTGAAAGAGCAGTTACAAGAACTGCTTGATAAAGGCTTCATTCGGTCCAGTGTGTCACCTTGGGGTGCTCTTGTCTTATTTGTGAAAAAGAAGGATGGTTCTATGCGGATGTGTATTGCTTACCGCCAGTTGAACAAAGTCACAGTGAAGAACATGTATCCATTGGCTCGTATTGATGACTTATTTGATCAGTTACAGGGTGCCAGAGTGTTTTCCAAGATTGACTTACGTTCAGGTTATCATTAGTTGAAGATTCGGGAGCCGGATATCCCGAAAACTGCTTTCAGGACCAGATATGGTCACTATGAGTTTCTTGTTATGTCTTTTGGGTTGACCAATGACCCAACATCTTTTATGCACTTGATGCACAGTGTGTTCCGGCCTTATCTTGACTCGTTCATCATTGTGTTTATTGACGATATTCTGGTATACTCTCGGAATCGGGAGGATCATGAGCAGCACCTGAGGACTGCACTTCAGACCTTGAGAGAAAAGAAGTTATATGCAATATTTTCAAAGTGTGAGTTTTGGCTAGACTCAGTGGCATTCTTAGGTAATATAGTATCGAGTGAGGGGATCCAAGTGGATCCGAAGAAGATTGAAGCAGTGTAGAGTTGGCCTAGGCCGTCCTCAGCTACAGAGATCCGGAGTTTTCTTGGTTTGGCGGGGTATTACCGTCGCTTTGTAGTGGGATTCTCATCTATTGTAGCACATATGACCAGGCTGACCCAGAAGGGTGCTCCGTTCAGGTGGACAGAGGAATGTGAGGAGAGCTTTCAAAAGCTTAAGACAACTTTGACTACAGCCCCAGTATTGGTATTACCTACAGGTTCGGGGTCTTATAATGTATATTGTGATGCATCGCGGATTGGTCTCATCGCGGTGTTGATGCAGGACGGTAGGGTGATTGCCTACACGTCCAAACAGCTGAAGGTGCACGAAAAGAACTATCCTATCCACAACCTTGAGTTAGCAGCTATTGTTCATGCCTTGAAGATATGCCGGCATTATTTGTACGGTGTTCCTTGTGAGATTTACACCGATCATCGGAGTTTGCAGCATCTGTTTAAGCAGAAAGATCATAACTTACGTCAGCGGATGTGGTTGGTGCTACTTAAGGATTATGATATCACTATTTTGTACCACCCTGGGAAGGCCAATGTGGTGGCCGATGCTTTGAGTCGCCGGGCAGAGAGTTTGGGGAGTTTAGCATATCTACCAGCAACAGAGAGGCCATGGGCGTTGGATGTTCAGGCCTTAGCAAGCCAGTTTATGAGATTGGATATTTCTGAGCCGAGTCGAGTATTGGATTGTGTGATCTCTCGGTCTTCTCTTTATGATCATATCAAGGAGCGTCAGTATGATGACCCCCATTTGCTTGTCCTTAAGGACACGGTCCAGCACGGTGATGCTAATGAGGTCACTATTGGAGATGATGGTGCATTGAGGATGCAGGGCAGGCTATGTTTGCCCAATGTAGATGGTTTGCGTGAGTTGATTCTCTAGGAGGCTCACAGTTCGTAGTACTCTATTCATTCGGGTGCCGCAAAGATGTATCAGGACTTGAAACAACATTACTACTGGAGGAGAATGAAGAAGAATATAGTAGAGTATGTGGCTTGATGTCTGAATTGCCAGTAGGTAAAATATGAGCATCAGCGACCAGGTGGATTGCTTTAGAAGTTAGAGATTCCGGAGTGGAAATGGGAGCGGATCACTATGGATTTTGTTGTTGGACTCCCACGGACTCAGCGGAGGTTTGATGTAGTTTAGGTGATTGTGGATAGGCTGACCAAGTCGGATCATTTCATTCATGCGATGACTACCTATTCTTCCGAGCAGCTAGCTTGAATCTACATCCGTGAGATCGTCAGGCTTCATGGCGTACCAGTGTCTATTATCTCTGACTGAGGTACACACTTTACATCGTGGTTTTGGAGAGCTGTACAACATGAATTGGGTACTAGGGTTGAGTTGAGCACAGTATTTTACCCTCAGACGGACGGGCAGTCCGAGCGCACTATTTAGATATTAGAGGATATGCTTCGTGCATGTGTGATAGATTTTGGGGGTGCTTGGGACCAACTCTTGCCACTTGCAGAGTTTGCTTACAACAACAGTTATCAGTCCAGCATTCAGATGGCACCATATGAGGCTCTGTACGGTAGGCGGTGTCGGTCCCCACTGGGTTGGTTCGTGCCCGGCGAGGCCAAACTATTGGGTACAGACTTGGCTCAGGATGCCTTGGCAAAGGTGAAGGTGATTCAGGATAGACTTCGCACAGTCCAGTCCAGACAGAAGAGTTATACGGATCGGAAGGTTCGCGAGGTGGCATTCATGATTGGAGAGCGAGTCTTGCTCCGGGTTTTGTCCTATGAAGGGCATTATAAGGTTCGGGAGAAAGGGAAAGTTGAGCACTCGGTATATTGTGCCTTTTGAGATACTTCAGAAAATTGGAGAGGTGGCTTATGAACTTGCTTTGCCACCTAGTCTATCAGGTGTTCATCCAGTGTTCCATGTATCCATGCTCCGAAAGTATGTCGGAGATCCGTCTCATATTCTAGATTTTAGTACAGTGCAGCTGGACGATAATTTAACTTATGATATGGAGCCGGTGGCTATTTTAGACCGGCAGGTTCGAGAGCTGAGGTCCAAGAACATAGCATCAGTGAAGGTGCAGTGGAGAGGCCAGCCAGTCGAAGAAGCTACTTGGGAGATTGAGCAGGAGATGCAGAGTAAATACCCACACTTATTTGAGACTCCGGGTATTATTCTAAACCCATTCGAGGATGAACGTTTGTTTAGGAGAGGGAGAATGTAACGACCCGGCCGGTCGTTTTGAGTATTATAACCCCGTTCCCTATTTCTTCTCAATTTATGCTTTACATTTGTTCTGTGACTTGCCGGGGGTAATTGGTTCGGGTTCAGTGAGGTTTTTGAATGATTTGGAACACCTAGTTCCAAGGTTTCCAAATTCAGTTGAAAAGGTTGACCAGATGTTGACATATGTGTAGTGACCCGGAGAATTTTTTCTAAGGAAATTAAGGTTTTGTGGTGTCGAGGTAGATCAATTAGTACAAACCGCGGTTCAGACTTTTTGGGTTGAACAATGCACCGGGAAGTAAAGGAACATATTTGGCAGAAAACTGCGTTTCTGCGGTCCATTATGCGACCGCATAATCACTCTGCGGGCCGCATAATGGCCGCAGAAGTGAGCAAGAAGAGGGCCAGTTTGTATNTGAGGTGGCATTCATGATTGGAGAGCGAGTCTTGCTCCGGGTTTCTCCTATGAAGGGCATTATAAGGTTCGGGAGAAAGGGAAAGTTGAGCCCTCGGTATATTGTGCCTTTTGAGATACTTCAGAAAATTGGAGAGGTGGCTTATGAACTTGCTTTGCCACCTAGTCTATCAGGTGTTCATCCAGTGTTCCATGTATCCATGCTCCGAAAGTATGTCGGAGATCCGTCTCATATTCTAGATTTTAGTACAGTGCAGCTGGACGATAATTTAACTTATGATATGGAGCCGGTGGCTATTTTAGACCGGCAGGTTCGAGAGCTGAGGTCCAAGAACATAGCATCAGTGAAGGTGCAGTGGAGAGGCCAGCCAGTCGAAGAAGCTACTTGGGAGATTGAGCAGGAGATGCAGAGTAAATACCCACACTTATTTGAGACTCCGGGTATTATTCTAAACCCATTCGAGGATGAACGTTTGTTTAGGAGGGGGAGAATGTAACGACCCGGCCGGTCGTTTTGAGTATTATAACCCCGTTCCCTATTTCTTCTCAATTTATGCTTTACATTTGTTCTGTGACTTGCCGGGGGTAATTGGTTCGGGTTCAGTGAGGTTTTTGAATGATTTGGAACACCTAGTTCCAAGGTTTCCAAATTCAGTTGAAAAGGTTGACCAGATGTTGACATATGTGTAGTGACCCGGAGAATTTTTTCTAAGGAAATTAAGGTTTTGTGGTGTCGAGGTAGATCAATTAGTACAAACCGCGGTTCAGACTTTTTGGGTTGAACAATGCACCGGGAAGTAAAGGAACATATTTGGCAGAAAACTGCGTTTCTGCGGTCCATTATGCGACCGCATAATCACTCTGCGGGCCGCATAATGGCCGCAGAAGTGAGCAAGAAGAGGGCCAGTTTGTATGAAATTTGCGGTCGACTATGCGACCACATAACTGTTCTGTGGTCACTATGCGACCGCAGAACAGGTATGCAGGCCGCATAGTGACCGCGTACACAGACAGATGTTTGCCAGTTTTGGACCCGATTATGCGACCGATATGTGGTCGCATATGCGACCGTAGAACCTGTTCCTGAGCTTCATTTTTCTGATTTTATAAACCCGGCCCCATTCTTATAAAACACTATTGGGGGTCATTTTGAAGGATATTTAGAGAGAGGTAAGAGCATTTCGAGAGAGAAAGTAAGGACTTAGTCATTTATCTATCAATTTCTTGTTCAAGGTTTGAAGATATCACAAGGATCTTGCTAGGGCTTCAAAGAGGTAAGAATTTCTTTCATCAATTCTTCAATTTCGGGTTTGGAGTAAAGATGGGTGATTTATAGTATGATTCTTGGGTGTAAGAGTATTATGTATACATACCAATAAGTTAATGGAAAGATTGTAAGGTTCAAATGGGTAAAGATTGGGTTGAAAATGGTAGAAATCTTCATAAACTTTAATTAAAGATTTGAGGTTCGAGTTGATGTCGGATTTTGGTGAAATTTGTATGGTTGGACTCGTGGTTGGATAGGCGTTCATATTCTGTAACTTTTGTCGGGTTCCGAGACATGGGCCCCACAAGCAATTTTGAGTTAATTTTGGAATTTTCGTTAAAATATTGATTTCGTTGATTAGATGAATCTATTACTGTTGTATTTATGATATGTAATTGCTTTTGGCTAGATTGGGCCATTCGGAGCCGAATTTTCATGGGAAAGGCATTTTAACCGATTGATTGAGCTTGGTTCTAGATAAGTGGCTTGCCTAACTTTGCGTGGGGAAATCCCCTTAAGATTTAGAACTATTGTGCTATGTGAGCGCCGTGTACGTGAGGTGATGAGTACGTACACGGGCTATTTGTGGTAAAACCCAATTTTCTTACCGAGCAGCAACATGTTTTCCTATTATATTGAGCTATGCCATTTTAATGAATACTAATCTATTTTCATTCTTAATTGAGTTATTCCAATATGTACAGCTATCATGTTTAGTCTAATACAACAAGTCTATGTGTCTTAATTGTTTATGTGAATTATGTGAAGCAAGCTTAGTGAATTTCATGCTTCTTCCCTGACTGGTACTTAGTCTAAATTATAATAATTTCATGATGTAGTTGCATTTATATCATTCACGCTGCATATTTACTTTTGGACTACGGAACGGTATTCCGGGAGATCCCTCTGCCCTGCACATTTACTTTGAGACTACGGAATGGTATTCCGGGTGATCCCCCTGCACATTTACTTTGGGACTATGGAACGGTATTCCGGTAGACCCCCCTGCACATTTACTTTGGGACTACGGAACGGTGTTCCGGGAGATCCCCCTGCACATTTACTTTGGGACTACATAACGGTATTCCGGGAGATTCCCCTGCACATTTACTTTGGGACTACGGAATGATATTCCGGGAGATCCCCCTGCTCATTTACGTTTGGGACTACGAGACGGTATCTGGGGAGATCCCCTGTTGTGTTTCTATGTACTGAGCTATTACCTTCTATGATTCCATTATTGTTAAATTTTAGCGTTTATTTTATTGCGGTATTATACTCTATATTATTTTATTATATATTTACCAGTAAGGCCCTGACCTGACCTCATCACTACTTGACGGAGGTTAGGCTTGGCACTTACTGGGTACCGATTATGGTGTACTCATGCTACTCTCTGCACATGTTTTTCGTGTGCAGATCAAGGTGCACCTTATCAGCCGCACTATCAGTGAGTCGAGACAGCTCTGGAGACTTTAAGGTATATATGCCGCGTCCGCAGACCCCGGAGTCCCCTTCTACTCTTTCTCATGTCCATCATCTTCTGTATTTTTCCTTGTTAGACTCTGACGCATAGAGGGACTAGATTTTTCCTTATGTAGTTTGTGATTCACGATGTTCCGGGTTTTGGGATATGTTGTGTATTTTTGAATAGTTGGTTAAATTTATATTTTTAATTCATTATTCCTCAAAATGTTAGGCTTACCTAGTTGTAGAGACTAGGTGTCGTCACGACGTCACACGGAGGGGAAATTGGGTCGTGACAGCAACAGACTTATTAAAAGTCAATATTGGAGGATCGGGTTGCACGCCATAACAGACTTATTAAAAGTCCATATTAGAGGATCGGCTTGCACGCCGCAACAGACTTATTTGAAAGTCGACATACATATATATATATATATTGGGGGATCGGGTTTCACGCTGCAACAGACTCAATTAAAATGAATATATTGTGAGAGTGGGTTGCATGCTACAACAGAACTAAATGTTAATATATTGTAAGAGCGGGTTGCACGCTGCAACAGAAGCAAATGTGAATATATTGTGAGAGTGGGTTGCACGCTGCAACAGAATTGAATGTGAATATATTGTGAGAGCGGGTTGCACGCTGCAACAGAACTGAATGTGAATATATTGTGAGAGCGGGTTGCACGCTGCAACAGAATTGAATGTGAATATATTGTGAGAGCGGGTTGCACGCTGCAACAGAATTGAATGTGAATATATTGTGAGAGCGGGTTGCACGCTGCAACAGAATTGAATGTGAATATATTGTGAGAGCGGGTTGCACGCTGCAACAGAATTGAATGTGAATATATTGTGAGAGCGGGTTGCACGCTGCAACAGAATTGAATGTGAATATATTGTGAGAGCGGGTTGCACGCTGCAACAGAATTGAATGTGAATATATTGTGAGAGCGGGTTGCACGCTGCAACAGAATTGAATGTGAATATATTGTGAGAGCGGGTTGCACGCTGCAACAGAATTGAATGTGAATATATTGTGAGAGCGGGTTGCACGCTGCAACAGAATTGAATGTGAATATATTGTGAGAGCGGGTTGCACGCTGCAACAGAATTGAATGTGAATATATTGTGAGAGCGGGTTGCACGCTGCAACAGAATTGAATGTGAATATATTGTGAGAGCGGGTTGCACGCTGCAACAGAATTGAATGTGAATATATTGTGAGAGCGGGTTGCACGCTGCAACAGAATTGAATGTGAATATATTGTGAGAGCGGGTTGCACGCTGCAACAGAATTGAATGTGAATATATTGTGAGAGCGGGTTGCACGCTGCAACAGAATTGAATGTGAATATATTGTGAGAGCGGGTTGCACGCTGCAACAGAATTGATGGAAATAATAATTGGTTATGACTGCTGAGTTGGCTTCAATTATTATAAATGAGTTACCTGATTTATTTCTATTATTGTTGTTGTTACTAATATTGCGTACAGGTTAATGTAAGTGAACCGCCTTAGCCTCGTCACTACTTCGTCGAGGTTAGGCTCAGCACTTACCAGTACATGGGGTCGGTTGTACTGATACTACACTCTGCACTTCTTGTGCAGATTTTGGAGTTGGTCCCAGCGGCGTACCATAGACTTGCTCGGATTTCAGCTACCAGAGGAGACTTGAGGTATAACTGCATGGCGTCCGCAGTTCTGAAGTCCCCGTCTATTTTACTTTAGCTGTGTGTTTATTTCCAGACAGCTTTATTTTATTCAGACCTTTATTTGTATTTATTCTAGAAGCTCGTGCACTTGTGACACCAATTCTGGGATGGTATTTAGACACCGTTGTTTTTATGGATTATTCACTATATTTCAAACTTTGCTTCCGTATTTGTTTCTTTGATTATTAATAATTTTAAAATTGTTAAAAATTGGTTAATATTATTCTAACGTTGGCTTGCCTAGAAAGTGAAATATTAGGCACCATCACGGCCCGAAGGTGGGAATTTCGGGTCTTGACAGTTGGTATCAGAGCACTAGGTTACATAGGTCGCACGAGTCACGAGCAAGCTTAGTAGAGTCTGAAGGATCGGTAAGGAGACATCTGTACTTATCTCTTAGAGGCTATGAAGTTTAGGAACAATATCACCTCTTTCATTCCTTATCGTGTGGCATTGATTTTTCTTGAAACCTATATCTCACATTCCTTTGTATCTACTCGTGTATGACATTGTGCACTCGGTATCAGTTGTGCATCGACAGTTCATGATGCCGCAAATGAACTACGAGGGAGCCAGAGATGCTCAAATATTGCCTCAACATGTGATTCCGACTGAAGATGCAGACGTATAAAGAGATCACCCAGTGAATAATGTGGGGGGGTGCAACGTACCTTGGCATCTGGTTGATTTATACGAGCTGTGAAGGTTAATATTGTGGACCATAAGACGTGGTGAACTATGACTTCGCGCCGAGTAGGGGAGTCCACTATCAATGAATGGATTGTGAGTCATGTGTTATATCAGTTTTGGCCTGAAATGTATATATGTGGTACTGAAAGGTTCTCCCAAAATTTACATGTGTTTAAGGCTTGAGATCTTGTAGAGAATAAGGTTGGGACTTACGGTATGTCCGCCTCCATAATAATCTTATACTTCAGTACCAAAGGAGTTGGAGAAACAACATTAAATTTACAGAAGGTCTACTCAGCGTGGACGTCACAGTTGTGGATTTTGGGGTGCTTCGGAGGAAGTAGAGTGGTTGACGAGATTCTGGACTAAGAATTGTCTGTATGGAGCTCTACTTTTGTGATCATTGTATATAAATAGGGGTAAAGTTTACCCCAAAAAAGAATCAAAGAGTATGTTAAGAAATGGGTCAGCTCAACAGTGTTGAGTCAGCATAAAAAAGAAGAAATTGGCCTTCGAAGAGATAATTCTCCACAGGTGTCTGTGGCAAGCCTATGAAGAGGGCAGACCAGCCAATACAACACCGCCCACTTAGCTCGGTTCTCAAAAATACTTTTGAAAGAGTTTGTTTCCTGGACTCCCGTAATGTATGGCGCATAGGGTTTGAACGATTGCGTCAGGTCACCATGACGGTGTCATAATATGCCATCAGGTGCAATAAGTTAGCCCGTCATATTCCTACTTTGCTTTCTACAGCCAGAGAGCAAGTCCCCAGACTCATTAAGGGACTTAATTATGATCGTAAAATTTTGTATGACTCGGGAGCTACAAGTTGATACTTCATTTCCACTAGTTGTGGAAATTGCCAAGATATTAGAGTGTGTTCGGGGTGAGGAAAAAGGAAACTAAAGAGCCCAGGACGTCTCGAGGATTCTGGGGGATTCAATGGATTCTACTCTGCGAGTATAAATCATTATGGTGGGGGTTCGGGTAGTCGGCCAGCCCAGTTCGCACATCGGATTAATCGAGGTACTCCAGTAAGTTCTTTTAATGCACTACTGGCATGAGTTTCTTACAATGGTTATTCTAGTTATATGGCACAGAGTCAATATGAGCAGCCAAACCCGCAAAGGGGTTGTTATGAATACGGCGATACTAGGCACATCATAAGACAATTGTCCCAAACTTGGGAGAGGCATATTTCATCAAAGCACTCAGGCTACATGCCCCATTGCAGTTACTACACCACCCACACGATCAGTTAAGGGTGGAGGACATGTGGGTAAAAGGCATCCTAGAGGTGGAGACCCAGCCGTTGTTAAATTTGTTTTATGGTATGGTGGAGGTCGTTACATCAGATGGTGTCATTATAGGTACGACCTCGATTTAAAATAAAGCAATAATTTCAGTAACTTGATTCGGTTCTGAGTATCAAGACGAGTCCTCCTATTGTGCTCCACTTATGAGTGAGCTTCGTAATTCTATAATCTACTTATATGTTTACTTCTGTTGGGAGGTTTTATGGAGATAACTACACCTATCATTCCATGATGGGCTCTAATAAGATCTGTGAGACTAAAGGTGCCTTTCTGGTACTTATTTCAGTATGTTTTGATGTATTTTCGGATAATTAATTATAAATTGTGAATTATATGCCTTACCGGTGTGGGGTTCATTATGTGTTGTGAATTATGTGCCCTACAGATGTGCATATTACTTGTGATTTAGAACTGAGGCCGAGGTCCTCGTATTTTAAAATAAATTGATATGTTTAAACCGGGCTATGAGCTGCGGTGGAAGTTATATAAAGATGAGATCTTTGTGATAAAAATTCTTGTGTTTAAATTCTCCCTTGTGAAATTAAATTTGTACTATAGTACTAATAGGGAGTCATGCCTGCTAGGCTTATTTAAAAATATTTGTATGTAATTCTCTGTGCATACTTGCCAAATTCATGTTGTAATATTGAGTTATAACCTACGAGGTAGGTGCCCACCTAGGTGGCGTTAAATGTGACTCGTTAATTCGGGTAAATAATTATGAGGTCTTCATGCCTCACATCTCGTTATTAGTATTGTGAATGTTTGAAATGAGATTTTTGTTAACATGGAGTTAATTGATGATTCTATAATTGAGTATGAACAACTATTAAGACCAGATTAACCCAGAAGGGTGTCCCATTTAGATGGTCAGACGAGTGTGAGTTGAGCTTTCAGAAGCTCAAGACCGCTTTGACTACGGCGCCAGTGTTGGTATTACCCACAGGTTCAGGATTGTATGCAGTATATTGTGACACATCTCACATTGGGCTTGGTGCAGTATTAAAGCAAGATGGCAAGGTAATTGCATATGCGTCGCAGCAGTTGAAAGTTCACGAGAAGAATTATCC
>AWOL01S0013722.1:0-37673 GCA_000715115.1 Nicotiana otophora
TTTCTCAAACTCGAAGTAATGTAGCCCGTATGCTTAATGACCGAGTGAGCGATGCTCGAACTCAAAGTAATGTAGCCCGTAGGCTTGGTGGCCGAGTGAGTGATGCTCAAACTCGAAGTAATGTAGCCCGTAGGCTTAATAATAGAGTGAGTGATTGCTCAAACTCGAAGTAAGGTAGCCCTTAGGCTTAATGGTCGAGTGAGTGATTGCTCGAACTCGAAGTAATGTAGCCCGTAGGCTTAATGACCGAGTGAGTGATTGCTCGAACTCAAAGTATTGTAGCCCGTAGGATTAATGACCGAGTGAGTGATGCTCGAACTCGAAGTAATGTAGCCCGTAGGCTTGGTGGCCAAGTGAGTGATGCTCGAACTCAAAATAATGTAGCCCGTAGACTTGGTGGCCGAGTGAGTGATTGCTCGAACTCGAAATAATGTAGCTCATAGGCTTGATGGTCGAGTGAGTGATGCTCGAACTGGAAGTATTGTAGCTCGTAGGCACAATGGCCGAGTGAGCATTGCTCGAACTCGAAATAAAAATAGCCCGTACGCTTAGTCGAGTGAATGATTCGAACTCGAAATAATGTGGCCCGTAGGCATCATGATCGAACGAGTGCTTGCTCGAACTCGATCCTGTTTGCATAATAAATCTTTAAACATAGGATATTGGTAAAGGAGAGAGCTTTCTTTGCAAGTCATCATACACGGGTTTGCATACTAAATTAGGGCTCAAGCCAACTACACAAGCATGGTTCGTTTCGACCATTCGGCTCTTACAATGTTTCCTTTCGAGACACTGTTTGTCATGAGATAACGAAATAACGTCCTTTGCACCGAACTTGATAATCGTCACTGATGCGTTCGATGATAAGATCCCCTAGTATATGCGGTTGAATTTAAAGAGGCCTTGGATACTCAACAGTAGTGTCGTTCCCGCCATATGGCTGGTATCGATCTCTGGTCGACTTTAGCCTTTTCGTAGCGGACCTATAAATCAGCTGGTCATCTTCGACTCTTACTTCGGATTGATATCGATTGTGCACATCGGTCCAAGTAATAGCTGGATACTCGATCAGATTTCGCTTCAACCGCTGTGAAGCCATCGAGCTCCGCCCGTTTAGACCTTGGGTGAAAGCTTGAACAGCCCAATCGTCTGTGACTGGTGGGAGATCCATTCGTTCCATTTGAAAACGAGCTACGAACTCCCTCAGCATCTCGTTATCCTTTTGTATTACCTTGAACAGGTCTGACTTCCTGGTTTCCACCTTTATTGCTCCGGCATGTGCTTTTACGAAGCAATCTGCAAGCATAGCAAAAGAATTAATAGAGTTAGACTATAAATTATGATACCATACCATTGCCCCTTTTGACAGGGTTTCACCGAATCTTTTCAATAATACAGATTCGATTTCATCATCTTCCAAATCATTGCCCTTGATGGCACATGTGTAAGAAGTGACGTGCTCGTTGGGGTCGGTCGTTCCATTGTATTTTAGAATTTCGGGCATACGGATTTTTTTGGGGATTGGCTTTGGTGCTGCACTTGACAGAAAAGGCTTTTGTATGAATTTTTTTGAATCAAGACCCTTTATCATTGGTGGAGCCCCCGGGATTTGATCGATCCTGGCATTATACGTTTCCACCCTCTTGTCGTTGGCTTCGACTCGTTTCATAAGTTCCTCAAGCAATTTGGTAATTTCGAGGGTAGTCCCCGATTCTTGCTCGTTAGATTTCACTACGGCGGGCTCTGTTCTGGGGTTAGATTCTTGAAGTGGATCGTACTCCGGCCCGCGTTGTGCGCGATTTTGGCTCTGTAGTTGAGCTATCGCTACTTGTTGGGCTTGTAGCATTTCGAAGATCATACGCAGGCTGGTCCCGATTTGCCCCGCATTTTGTGTGTCTCGGGCTACAGATCGAGCTCCGCCCTGAATGCCTCTTTCCTGTTCGGAACGTTGATTTGCCTCCAAAGCTATTTGTGAGTTGACATCCAATGGTATTTTGGCTCGAATCTCGGTGCCATTGTCAATTGGCCTCCCGGCCACGGGTGCCATATTATTGGTTTCATCTTAAAGGCCAGTTCCGTTATCGATTGGTGAAGCCATTTGATGGTTGTTTGTAGTGTTTTTTCAGATTTGTATCAAATAACCACTGTTATCCTCGGCCCCACGGTGGCGCCAAACTGTTTACCCGAAAAATGGATATAGTTGAATTTATGTATAGTTCCAAGGATATGTGGTTTAATCTAATACGAGAAATGTAATGATAAGTATCAGCGTAAATTTAGATAGGAGTAAATATGGGATAGACAAGATTATCTTGAACAAATGAATCTTAGAATTTCACCAACATAATCAATCTAAGAAAATTGGAAAAGAGACTTTCGCTTATAAAGAAATATCTTGCTTTCTATTACAATCTGTACTTTTGGAAAAAACCTGCCCCTAAGAGATGGTAGTCAAGCCCTTTTTATAATGGAGGGATTTGTCTCCAAGCATAATAAAATAATATTTAGTGGGAGACCCATGATAAGCCAGCTTTTCCGTGATTTATGCCAAGATTCTTTCTAGTGGGATTGTAACGGTTCTTATCTGTGAGCTCGATCTTGCTGAAAGACGTCGGCCTTGGTGTAAGCTCGATTTCGGTTCGAGGCCGATCTTGGTCCGAGCCCCCGAGTTGCTTCGAGGTCGAGGCCAGTGCTGGCCGGTATATCTATTCTGTGTCGATTTCCACTCGAGCTCGATAATGGTCTTAGCACGGGTCGGCCTGATCGGATTTGAATTTTGATTTGTTGCACCTTTGGTCATCGTTTGAACTCGATCGGCCATCGTTCGAACTCGATCGGTCGCGCTAAAGCCGAAATCTATTTCGACCGTACACACAAACTTTTTAGGATATGGCTAAATTTTAAAACACTTTATCTTTTAAAAATAGTATTGCTACTTGAATAATGCTAGTGAAGTAAAGGTTGTTTAAAGAAATAGGTCTTAGGTATTCCTTAAGGATTAATTCTCAAATATCACATTTTATTTGAAGGAGTCGTTTAAATCCTTTGGCATTAAAGCAGCGTTTGTTTATTTCTTTGTAGAAAAGCTCCATTTTAGAAGACCAATTTCCAATTTTGGTTCTTCTGGTTCTGAAAAGAGAGGACTGTTGACCTTCGCAAAGGCTGTTTTAGTTTCAAAAAACATCATGAAGATCATTAGCAAAGGTTTAGAGATGAATAATATAAGCGATTATCAGTCTAGAACTATCTACTACTAAGTCTTAATGTTTTTTTTATCCTATATTTTTAGGGCTTGCCTAGATTTTAACATAATTCAAAGATATAAAATAAAGCATTCAATCAGATTTTGTAAGTGTTATATACATGTGAAAAACAACAGTAAACTCAATAAAGCAATAGAGGAAAGGAATGGACTTTGGGTTTAGGCCCGAAAGAAAGTAGGCCCAGCAGGCAGTGAAGGCGGATAGTAGCAGCTCCAGACTCCAAACAGGCAGAGAACTTGGGCTTGAGTTCTTTGAGAACTCGGCATGCCCATTTTAAATACATATGCAAAAGAAAGAGAAAGTCATAAGACATGTGGCCCAACACACATAATTATATGTAAGTAACATTAATATAGATCCAAGATAAATTATAAAATCAACAGTAATTAAAAATGCAAGATTAGTATAAGGTCACATATAGCAATGCAATTTACAATGAAAATCTTTGTTTCCATTAAACACTAAACCTAAGAGATTAATAAATGTCAATAGACTAAAGGATAGGGGTGGAATTCCATTCATGGCCAAGGTACTCTTTGGATCTCTGGCACTTCAAAGTTCACATGGGTATCAAGGACCCTAATAAGTACTTGTGTCAGGGAGAGTAACTCAATCGAGAACTAAACTCTACTCCCAAATACCCTTAATTACTCACACTTACTCTTCTCTACAGGTTTAGGTTCTAATGAGGTATTCAATATAAACCCCAATGACATGGTGATAACAATCTACATGGATATATACATATTTCTCATAGCAACTATACAAGATATCATCAGGATTATAAGATAGCCAATCACATTGTTATAGCCACAATCCAAACATAAGTATATGATTCATTGCGAATATTTTCTACATGTTTAGGTATGCTCAAAGAAGTTAGTTTCAGGTACGCATAGGGAAAATAGCACTAGCAGATTACTTTAGAGACCCAGACATCTAAATCATATATCTTAAGAGTAGAAAAGGTACATAGTTCAAACCTATAAAAGTCCCTAATCACGACTACATACTCTTAGTAGATTACTCATCCTAGTCTCATTGGGAAATAAAGCATACTACTATACTCACACAGACCAGACAACAACATAAGGTTCATCTTAGATTCATAAACCAAGCCTAATTTATTTAGGTGAGCTTGATGAAGTTTTAAAGATAGTGAAGGTATTTACATGATTCTGAAAGGCAAGCAGAGTTTTTTAAGAACAAGGTGAGTGCAAGATATCCAAGAAAACACATACATGGAAAATTTAATAGGGTTACACCATCACAAACATGATAGGGTATTTGATATCATGAAATCAAACTAATAGTGTCACTACTTTATATTAAGGATCTGATATGCAGGTCAAGTATGGGAACTCAACTATGATGAAGCTTAATTTCAGCACTCTAGCACAACAGATGAAACATCAAAGCAACATAGACATATCTTAACCAAGCTTCATAGCTTAAGCCAAGTGTATGGTAACTACCAGAATACACAAAGGGATAAGTGCAGAAATCCACTTAGTTTAGGATATGTTTACATAGCAAGATCAAGACATGGTTATACAGCCATGAGGTTTAACAGAATCATAGAAGCATGTTAGAAAGGATGTCATTCTAATAATTGAGTATAATATGTCCAAACTAGGAATGGTAACTCTATCTTTTCTCTTAAAGATTCATATTCATTCAAACTAGTCTAACATCATGAAGTTTAGCAAATCCTAAACAACAATTGGTATTCAATCATAACAGATGTAACTTTATTCAGATTTCTAGCATGGCTGTAGGCTAAGTAGATAACATCAGACACACTTGGATGCATAGATTCATCAAAACCCATTCTAGTTACCTCCAGGCATTGTCTCATGCAATGAAACTCACAAATAGAACCAAGAAATTATAGGAGTTGAGAAAAGATTCTTACATTGGTTTCTTTGGAGTTAGAGAACCACAGAAGAACACACTAAAGAGGAAAAGCAATTCAAACATTTTTAAACTGCCATACTTAAGTTAAAGGAACAGTTCTATACTTGACCTTAGGTATTCATATCCATCCTTAATTTGTTTTATCAGACAAATAACTTCATGTATAGGTTAACAAATAACGCTAAGTAGGATCAATAAGGCGAACATGAAAGCCATAACAGAATAGTCAAAAATAAGTGTAATGAATAATCAAAAGTTTTTAGTTAATTACAATAGGTTGATTATATGGGTTGCTTAGAGCAGTATTCATTATAATCTAGCAACAAATGATTGGTATC
The DNA here is from genome assembly GCA_000715115.1 of Nicotiana otophora. Classification (NCBI taxonomy): domain Eukaryota; kingdom Viridiplantae; phylum Streptophyta; class Magnoliopsida; order Solanales; family Solanaceae; genus Nicotiana; species Nicotiana otophora. The sequence continues at coordinate 5,519 of AWOL01S0013722.1, forward strand.
CACTTGAATCATACAATGTTTGAGTATAACAGTTGACTATGAACACATCATGAATAGAAGTAACCAATTGCAAATTAACAACAAAAAAGATTATAACCTGAAACAACCAACAAAGGATAGCAGAATAGACAAAGTTTCAGCAATTAAAAGAAGAAGGAAAAAAAGGGTCGAGTGCACTGACCTTCTTTTGAGCATCAAACCAAACAAGAATCTTCCTTAGCCGTTAAGAATCAAGAATTCAAACTTCGGCTAGTGTGAAGCTTAGAATTCAGAAAGGAAAGGAAATCAAAACTAGTTAGGAACCCTAGTTTGATTTTGCTACTCAAGACTAAAATTAATGTTTTTCTATTTGTTAGATAGATCTCATATGTATCTTGATGTGTATTAGGTGAGAGCATTAAAATCCTCAATTTATAGTGGATATTAAAGCCTTAGGGTTTCATAGATTCAAATTGGTAGTGGAGAGTGACGGAGGAGTGGTGATGCAAGCACAATTAAGACAAATCAGAAATGAACAGAGGGGAAAGATTAGTGGGAGTTTTACCTGAGTGGGTGACAGCCATTACAGGCGAGAAGACCATTAGACAAAGACTGTAAATCTAGAGGTAATTGCATTTGACCTTTAGTTTCGAATAATCATCATGAGTTACTCATGCATGAGAGATTTTGTTGCAACATAGAAGGATTTGAAGACTTGATGATTCATGTTTGTGTCTAAGTTAGACAACCCGAGATGTCAAATTCGTTGACAAAATGGGGAGGTTTCGCGAGATTCACGGATAGGAAAACAAAAAGAATCATTTGGGGTCAGGATTTGTGACCTTGCACAAATTTGTGCAAGGTCTGTGATTGATTTCGTCATGGCTTTTGAGAAATAGAGAGAGGAAAGGGAAAGGAGGCGATGGAGTCTTAGGTGGAATGAATTAGGGTTTGGGGTTGGGGTAGTCCCTTTCTAGGGATAAAGTCAAGAGAAGGGATCTGGGTTGTTGATTCATTAGATCAACGGCCTTGATAATTGAAGGTTTAAAAGATTTTAGGGAGAAAATGTGGGGGCCATTGGATCACCTGGTTTCAACGGCTATGATTAAGTCTGATGGGGTACAGAAAATAAAGGGAAATGGAGATAAATTTGGAGTTGTTGATCTACAAGATGGACGACTTGGATTCATTGTGTTTGTTGTGTGAGTGATTGGGATGGGTGATGTGGCGCATTACTATTAGTTTAAAGGTAGTGGCATGGATTGCCAAAGTGGAAAGGAAGGGGTGTCTTGACTGCCCCTCTTTGACCTGAGACGATGAAAGAGTTCTCGGGCAAAGAAATCGAACAAAGGCCAATTTTGTCCTGACTTCAGGCATACATTGCAAAAATAGCATACGAGTTTATGAAAGATTACGAGTTGTAGAATTAGGAGTTAAGGAAGATTTTGAGAGGAATTTGGCGAGTTGGGGCCGAATTTTGGCTTTCAATTGCTTATATACCTCAGGCTTAAGGAGGATCAGTCCTCATGTAGTTTTTGAGTCAAGATTTTGTAGTGGTGATGCTTGTAGGAATTGCCCGGTATCGTATTATGAAGATACTACGAGATTGGGTACCCATGATAGTTTTGAATGTCGACTCAATTTGAATGATTTGAAGAATTAGAGTTCCACTTATCGTTTTTGAGTTTGAGCATGGATCTTTGGCCCGCTTACGAGTTTGTTATCCCTCATGGCATTGTAGCTTGGTTTGCTGCTTAGAAGAAGTTCTACGTTGTGATGTTTGTTCCTGCAAAAAATGAAATACACACACACCCATATATTGCGATGCAGAATATGCTAGGATGTGATGAAAATGATGCAAGAATGATGATGTTTGGTTACTGACTAGCCGTTATTTGGACTTGGGATGACGGGATACTTGAATTTGACTCGATTGTTAGCCGGACTGTGTACCCTTTTGCAGTTGTCGGAGAATTAAGTTTCTTCATGTTGGGAGTGTCTCCGTGCGATGGGAGTAATTGAATTGTAATGTAGAATGTATCTCCGCTTGATGGGAGCAGTTGTATTGAAACATAAAGTATCTCTGCGTGATGGGAGTGGTTGCATTTAAATGTAAAGTTTCTTCGCGTGATGTGAGCAGTTGCATTGAAATGTAAAGCATCTCCGCATGATGGGAGTATTTTACTTGAAAATGTAATCATGCATGTAAGCTGCATGAGCAAAATGTCAAAACGTTCGAGATAAAAGTAAAGCAATAAGGAGCATGCCCAAGAGGTACTCTTGAATGTGAAACTAAATTGCAGTCGTCGATTGGCAGAACATCAATGACGAGGTTTGCAGCTATCTACTCTAATCTCCTACGTGGCAGAGGGGTGGTGCAGAATGCTCCCGTTGGCGAAGTGAACAGTTTTCTATATACATGGCTTCGATTGGCGAAACAGACGACTCGATTTGTATAGGGTGCACCGATTGATTGAGTTGACGCTTCGTTATATACAACATGCTCTGTTTAGTTGAGAAGACGGTTTGCTATTTACATAATGCCCCGCCTGGGTGAGCAGATTGTTTGGTATTTATATTATGCTCTACCTGTTTGGCGACCTGATTTCGAAATACTTGCAAAGCACCCGAAAGTTAGTTTTTAAACATATAAGGAATAATTTGAATAAGGAAAGAGGGATAATAGTTTAGAGAGAGTGGCGGATACATCAGTTACCCTAGTGTGTTCCCGCATTACATTGTATCATGTTGGCTCTGCATTCAAAGAAAGATTCTTAGCAGGTGCTGATGAGTTTACACCATGAAGTTTGGTAGGTTGAACGGATTATAATATATATTATTTTGAAAAACATTTTGAAAATTTTTGTTCTATGGAAAATACCGTTGTTCCGGATTATGAAATATGCCGGAAGTCCCTCAAGCACAAACATTGTTTCGAAAAGACTTCGTCCCGTTGATGTCAATCCACTGAAATGCTTCTACAGACGTGGTTTCTTGCTGTTGCGATTGTATCCTAATCTATACTAATGCATTACAAAGGTTTCCTAGGGGTATGACTGAACCTTCTCAGATTGCCTACGTATCTGAAACAAAATTAGGTCTGGACGCAGTTCATGGGTAACGATAAAAGAAAATATGATGACGATGAACGAGCATGACTTTGGCAGCCTATGTATCCAAATGAAATTAAGTCAAAACATAGTTTCATTACAACATATGCAAAATGATGAGATTGAAAATGAAGTGTCCGAGTCTGACTCAGCACAAAAGATGACTGAATCCGATGAGGATTGCCTATGTATTCCTTCCAAAGGAAATCTTACGCAAAAGACCAAAATGGGAACTAAGGGCTAAGTTTCTTGGTTAACTCCGGGGGCAGTCTCCTCTTCATCGGGATCCTCCCCCGTCTCAGACCCACTCTCGCTCCCATCATCATCATCATCATCGGAAGCCAAGGCTTCAGCTTTCGCTTCGAGTTCTTTTGCCTTTTTTATCTCGAAGGTAAGGTCGAAGCCTCGAACGTGTATCTCCTCGAGGGTCTCCCTCCGAGACCTACACTTAGCAAGTTCGGCAGCCCAATGAGCTCGAATATCGGCGGTCTTCGCCGTTTCCCGGGCCTTCATCTGAGCGGCCTCGGCATCAGCCCGATATACAGCAATGGACTTATCCGCCAAACCTTTTGACGACTCAACTTCCGCCTTTAGCCTCAGCAAGTCATGTTTTAAGCTCCTCGATCCTCTTAGCTTGAACCGACCCCTTTTGCTTGACACTTCAAAGTTGAGCGTCGACCGATAATAATTGTGATAAAATGGTTTCTTTTTCCGCTGCCAGGCGGTCGAGGGTCTCCTTCCACCGATTGCATTCTGCCCGGATTTGATTGACTTCTTCTCGAAGTAACCCAATCTTTTCGATCTTTTGCTGCAACTGAGACAACGAAGGGTTAACCTCCACGGTTGAGACAGACCCATACTCTAACAGAACGAGACTCACCTGCTTATCGAGCTCAACCCTTTCTTCGCGAATCTTAGCCAAATCCGCTTGGAGGTCCTTCATAGCTTTGTCCTTTTGGCTGCAAAGAAGCCGCAGGGCATCTCTCTCATCTGAGACCTTCCGGAGCTCGGCCTCACATTGAGTAAGATCGACTCAAAACCTATTAATGGCCTGCACAGTAAAAAACACGAGTCAAGTATGGAAAAGAACAAAGAAACCAAGTATGGAGAAATCATTACCCGGGTAATGAAATGCTGAGCTTCCTCTAAAGGGAAGCGTCACCGATATCAGAACCATCGTTGACTCCGATAAAACAATCCCTAAAAGGATCCCCTGCGCTAGAGCCTGCGCCGATATCGAAAATCATCAACTCTGATCGAGTCGTTATGATATCATATAGTTTCTCTCCGCATCCTTTCCGAGAACCGAGGGGGCTATCTGTGTACGGTCAAAATAGATTTCGCCTTTAGCGCGACCGATCGAGTTCGAACGATGGCCGATCGAGTTCAAACGATGACCAAAGGTGTAACAAACCAAATTTTGAATCCGATCAGGCCGACCCGTGCTAAGACCATTATTGAGCTCAAGTGGAAATCGACATAGAATAGATATATCGGCCAACACTGGCCTCAACCTCGAAGCAACTCGGGGGCTCGGACCAAGATCGGCCTCGAACCGAAATCGAGCTTAAACCAAGGTCGACGTCTTTTAGCAAGATCGAGCTCATAGACAAGAACCGTTGCAATCCCACTAGAAAGAATCTTGGCATAAATCACGGAAATCCTGGCTTATCATGGGTCTCCTACTAAATATTATTTTATTATGCTTGGAGCCAAATCCCTCCATTATAAAAGGGGCTTGACTACCATCTCTTAGGGGCAGGTGTTTTCCAAAAGTACAGATTGCAATAGAAAGCAATATATTTCTTTATAAGCGAAAGTCTCTTTTCCAGTTTTCTTTGATTGATTCTGTTGGTGAAATTCTAAGATTCATTTGTTCTAGATAATCTTGTCTATCCCATATTTACTCCTATCTAAATTCACACTGATACTTATCGTTACATTTCTCGTATTAGATTAAATCACATATCCTTGGAACTACGCATAAATTCAACTATATCCATATTTTTGGGTAAACAGTTTGCAAATATAAACATTATATATATACTTCTAAAAAACTCTTTCAATCATATAGATCTAAAAATAATTCTTAAATGCTTTTATAAATCTATACCCCCTTTTCAAAATTACATATATTATTTTTTCAAGTAATAGGCTTTAAACTAGATATACAATAATCTATACTTTTAAAGAACTAATTAAGTAGAATATAGACATCTAATTCATTAAACCTAGTCTAAGTCATATGGAGCTACCTCAAGTAGATTTTAAGGGATACCTAACACCTTCCCCTTAGAAGAACAAGAACCTTTATCCAAAATCTCACCGGTTAGCAGGCTAATAAAAAATGATCTTAGTAATTAAACAGGTAACCTAGTATACCTTTAAATATTAGGTGGCGACTCTCTTTTATCATCAACAGGGAAACCACTAGTTGAATCTTATTTTGACTCGTGCAAAATAGGGTACACCAATGAGTGTGTACACGGTTTAATATATGTACAATTGACCGATTTTGACTCTTAGGTCACTTATAGGCATTTAATTGAAGTTGCTATTATTTTTCCTATCTTTCGTTGTCAAGTTTATTCTTACATGGCTTAGCTAAAGTTGCTATTACATGTTCTGTTTTTCATTTGTCGAGGTTACTCTTATATGAATTTAGTGGTAGTTGCTATTACATGCTATTTCACCCATTGTTGAGTTATTCTCATGCATTTATTTATAGTTGCTAGTTCGTGCTATCTCTTTCCTTGTTGAGCCTAAGTTATGCATTTGATTTGAAGTTGCTATTTCATAAAAATACCTTCATTGTTGAGTTGTTGAAGTTGCAGTTGTTGAAAGCTATTAACACGGTTGTGGTTGAGATGGTTGGTTGTTGGAATATCTTACCTCGTTGAGTTATTTCTCATTCATTTTGTTATTATTGAGATTCTTGTACACATTGTGGTTGAGCTGCGGGCTATGTGTTGTGGTAGCCATGTTATTGTTGATTTGGTAATGTTCTGGCATATGGGTGTATGTGGTGCGAGTTGATTATTGTATTATGATATTGATACACATGCGACGGTATAAGGATAGGGGTTAATGTGCATACGGCGACATAAGGTGGGATTTATGTGCTTGTTGCTAGTAAGGGAAGTACTTGAAGCCATACGACAACATAAGGGGGCTAAAGTGAATATAGCTATTTAGGGTTTTGTGTCTACTAAGTGTCTCGACTTACCTCGTCACTACTCCACCGGGGTTAATCTTGATACTTTCTGGATACCGCTGTGGTGTACTCATGTTACACTTCTGCACATCTTTGTGCAGCTCCAAGTACTTCGTGTCGTGTTGCTTTTGAATGTTGTGTCTGTGCGGCCAGAGAATTCAAGGTATACTTGCTTGACGCTCGCAGGCCTCGAAGTTACCTCTTGATATTATCTTTACTACTGTATATCTTCATTTTAAAGCAGTATTGTACCTAGAGATTCTAGTGTATTTCAGTAGAGCTTATGACTTCGTACTACCAGTTCTTGGGATTGGTATAACTATTGTTCAATTTTAATTACGTAATTTTATTTATTAGTTCAATTTTTATTTAGTTGAGTTGGTTATTTCTGTTAGATCTCTTCATGTATTAGTTTTATCTAGTCTTAGAGTCTAGGTGTCATCACGATTCCTAAGACGGGATTTTGGGGTCATGACAACTTGGTATCAAAGCTCTAGGTTCATAGGTTCTACGATTCATAAGCAAGTTTAGGAGAGTCTTGCGGATCAGTGCGAAGACGTTTGTACTTATCTTCGAGAGGCTATGAAACTATTAGGAAAATTTCATTTCTTTCATTCCTTATCGTGCGACATTAATTCAGCTTGAAGCATATATTTTATATTTCCTTACATCTACTCATATGTGATATTGCGTACTCGGTATCAGCTACGCACTGACGGTTTATGATGTTGCGAATGGGATACGAGGGGGCTATAGATGCTCGATCATTGTCTCGAGGTGTTTTATAGACTGAGGATGCGGATGTGTTGGTGGATATTGTAGTTGTTCACATATGGGATGCATCGGGTTCTGATATCTGGTTGGTGAGTGCGAGCTTCGGAGGATTTAATTAATTGCCTAGTTGTTGTGATAGTGATAGGGTCAAGGGGGAAGGTCGATTTAAGGCTAGTCTATGGTATTAGAGGTTATATGTTTTTTTATGGGACTTCTATTCAACAGAAGGTACATATTGTCATTGAAGGCACTTGAGGAAGCAAACTTGACTGTCCCGAGGATGGATATGCGCTTAGTAGATGATTTGAGGTATCTTATGATTGGTGATATATGCGCTTATGAATATTGGTATTGTGGATCATCAGATTTTATGTCATATGGCTTCGCACCAAGTGGGGGACTCTAATATCGAAGATCGAATTGTGTGATCATGTATTATATTAGTTTTGGACTGAGGTATATACGTGGTATTGGAGGGTTCCCCAAAATAGTGTTGAGACTTGCACTATTTATGTATTATTATTAATTCTACATTTCAGTATCATAGAGGTTATAAAAATAACTTCAGATTTACAGAAGGTCTCTTCAGATTAGGTATCTCGGTTGCAGCATTATTGGGTGCTTCAGAGGAAATATAGTGCTTTATGGCTTTCTGATGACGTGGTTCGTGCTAGGATCTCTTGGGGTGAGCTTTGTTATAGGATCATAATGTACCGGCAGTGAGAAGTGTTAACTTGAAGGCAAATCGTGGAGGATTTGAAGAAATGGGTCAGTTTGGTGGTGTTAGGGTCAACATAGTAATAATGGTAATTGGCTCCTTTGGTTTGGTAATGCATTACCGGTGTTTTGTGGTAATACTCCTGGATATGATGGTTTTCGTGACTTGGTTGAGTTGAGGAAATTTAGTTCTGATGGCTTGGTTATGTTAGGACGGATTTCAAAGAGTTCTTGACAGCGTCGACCACTACTTGAACCGGATGTTTGCTACTGGCTTAAGGAACATGTTGCATGTTGTGATCTTTTCTCTTATATGTGGTCACGAGTTCTAGATAGCAGGGATGATTTTAGGTGTTTAGAAAAAAATGCTAGCGTTATTTGATACCATCTAAGAAAGGTGTGCACTCGAGAAGGCTCACTATGCTTCGACTTGTGGATGCCTGATTGATATTATGGTAATCGCCTGATTGATTGACTGCTAATGTTCGGATTTTATTATGTGTCACTAACAATCCATGGATGTATTTCTCGTGGGATGATCGTGAATGGATATGGAGATTCTAGTATTCTGGGCATTTGAAGACTAAGAGGGTTCTCAAGGTAGATTGTTCCATGGTTGTGAACGGTGAAGATACGTTATGAGGTTGGAAATTGATGGTATGTACTATAGATATGTTATTGTGGGCTTTTCAGAGGCTATCTATCTACTATGGAATGATTGTCTAATAAGGATGTGTGCTCTAAATTAGGTCAGATTTATCTACTCAGTACAGTTATTGTGGAGGGGTATGTTTTCGGTTAGGGTGGATCACATTCATGTTTTGATATGTCTCATGTGTTACTCTCCTATACTAATTCGAGCGAGATTGCTCTTGGGGTGTTGAATGATTGATTATGCCTTGGTTAAGGTCTTCTTGTTTCTCGTATATAGTGTTATTCGTATGTCTATGGTCATGGTCATGCGCTTTGTATGTTTGTTGTTGATATGCTTATGGTTGTTGATTGTGAATATCATGGCTCGACATATTCCAGGTGGACCGGTTTCGAATTGGGTCATGCATCGCAGCGGCGTTATGTTAGGATACGAAAGTTGTGCTTATTGCTTGTGTTATGTTTCCCCTTGTGTGGTGTATTGATAGCATTGCACTTCGTGGTGGTATATTTTGAGCTGGCGGGACGGTTCATCATTAGGTATATCAGAGTTATTGTTCGTTGTGTGACAGGTCGGTCGAGTAGCTTGTACTGGACAAGGTGAGGTTATTAGGCCTGAAATGAGTGCCATCGGATTTGATTAAGGTATGTTAGAAGGATAATGTCACAAGCTGACTTAGAATTTTGGCTATGGTTCTTATCGGGCAAAAGATATCTATGACTTGTCGATGTGATTATGGGTTATGACTTTCAGCGTGTTTCTTTCATCATTGGCAGTGTATGAAGATTTGGAACAAGGTTTTTATTGATAAGAGGTTAGACACTGGTACCGGGTTTGCTATTTGAGCAGCTATTGTGGTTGGGAGCTATTGCTATTTGTATCTGGGTTATGTGGAATATCGTGTGATTATACTTGGGATGGTTATGGCTTGATGCAGCTTGATTCAGACTTATAAAGTGTATAGATGCGAGAATCGAGTATTATAAAAAATTTCAGAAGTTGGAGATTGGGTTCTAAGGGTTGTGAGCTAAGGTTGAGGCAAACGATCTTTGGTTAGATTGTGTTGTCAGACTTATATAGGTTGGGATGATGTGGGATCACTCATGGGAATGTGTATGGCAAGTTTATACAGCGATTTGATGGCTTTGGAACAACTCTTGGCATGTTCGAGGATGAACGTATGTTTAAGTGGGGAAACATGTAACGACCCGACAAGTCATTTTGAGTTTTAGCGTTCCATTCAGTGGTTTGAGACAGTAAGTAGCTTCAGAGCTTGCGCGTATGTGTAACGACCTGACCGGTCATTTTGATCATTTGCATTCCACTCTATGGTTCGAGGGCATGAGTAGCTTTGTATAAGGTATTATGACTTGTCTGTATTGTCGGTTTTCTTTTTCGGGTGATTTGGAATTGATTTGGAAGAATAATTCTTATCTTAGAAGCTTTAAGTTGGAAGAATTGACCAAGTTTGACTTTTGTGCATTTAACCCCATACCGAAGTTTTGATGGTTCCGTTAGGTCCGAATGGTGATTTTGGACTTGAGCATATGCCGGATTTGCATTTGGATGTTTCTAGAAGGTTTCGGCACTAATTAGCGAAAGTTGGAAATTTGAATGTTTGGAATGTTCATAAGTTTGATTGGGAGTTGACTTCGATGTTATCGAGTTTGGAATGTTGTTCCGGGAGTTTGAATAGATTCGTTATGTCATCTGGGACTTGTGTGCAATGTTTGATCATGTTTGGAGTTGGTTAGGCATGATTCGGGCACATGGTTGGATGTTTAGAAGTTTATGAACTTAAGAGGATTTAACATGTGATTTGTTCTTCAATCCTTTGATGTGATGTTTTCGTATGTGTTTGAGACGTTGGATTGGTCCATATAATGGTTATGGAGTTATTGGGATGATAAGACGAGGTCCCAAGTGGTTCGGGTGTGTTTTGAAATGTTTGAGCAATTCAGCCCCATGGTGATGTTCTGGAGATGTAGGAGTGCGAAGGGCGCGTTTTTTAGTGTTCAGGGAACTTTTAGAGTGCTGAGGCAAAGCTTCAAGTGCGGCCGCAAACCCCAGAGTGCGTAGGCATTGGTCAAAGTGCGTACCACATTGAGGGTTGTAACAGGAAATCTGTAGGTTTGTTGGTCCAATTTTGGGAGCTTATATCTTGCAATCTACAAGGAATTTGGAGTTGATCTAAAAACAAAAGTTGTATTGCTTTGAGTCTAGTTTCAAGAAAATCAAACCATTCATCATTTGGACATTTGTACAGAAAGTTATAGTCAATTTACTGAAGTCTAGTAGTGCAGTTGTTGCTGAAGTGCAGCAGCACAATATGGATTGCAGACGCAAAACTTAGAAGTGCAGACCACACAAATAAAAGTGCGATCAGCACTGTGGGAGATCACATCTTGTACTATATAAACGGGATTTTTGGACTTTTATTTCATTCTTCAACACTTTAGAGACTTGGGAGCTAGGGTTTGAAGGGTTTCAACCTAGTGCATCATCTACAAGCTTGGAGTGAGTAATTTTAACATATATCTATGAGATTCACATGAATCAGTCACTAGATTTAACATCAAAACAAGGGATTTAACAAGAGAAATTGGGGTTTTGTCAAACCTTTTTTAAACAGAATAATTGGGTTTTAAACATCGATTAGGAGCCGGATTTGGGTTAAATTAGCATGGTTGGGCTCATAATTCAATGGGTCATCGGATTTTATGTGTTTTGTCGGGTTCCGAGGTGCGGGTTCGGGTTTGACTTTTCACTTGACTTTGAGCAATTGATAAAATATTCGACCTTTATCGTTTGGGTTTGTTTCCTATGGCATTGCTTGATGTAATTGAGTTGCTTTTGGCTAGTTTCGAGCCATTCAAAGGTTGTTACGCGCGAGATGACATTTTGTATTATTGTTTGGCTTGCTCGGTATTGTATTTGGCTTGTGCGAGGTAAGTAACATATCTAAACTTGGATTTTAGGGTATTTAACCTTGGGAAATATGTTACAAGAGGTTTATTGAGGTGACACACATGCTAGGTAACGAGTGTGTGGGCGTGCACCGAGGGAAATCATAATTCTAGTTGACTATTAGACTATGACCGGACTTGTTTTGTTGTTATATCTTGTTACATCCATGTTCTCCCCACTTGTTTGATTGTATGAGCTGTGAACCGTGTTATAAATCATGTTTAGGTTATGTGCTTAACCGGTTGAGACCTAATGAGTCTATTTCTATTGTTTTAAGTTATCTGCTCTAACTTTAATCATATACTCAGTCATGATTCTTCATTTTCATATCATATCTCAATCTCTGTTCATCATTTATTATTACATCATGTTATCATTATTTGGGCTGATTGGCATGAGATTTGTGAGCCTGAGATACTGGAGAGATTGATGACTGAGTTGGGCCTGAGGGCCGGATTGTGAGTGATATTTATGGGATCGGGCTATACGCTATAACAGGTTTTATTGATTCATGATGGGATCGGGCTGCACGACGCAACATGTTTTATTGATTCATGATAGGATTGGGATGCACGCCACATCAGGTTTTATTGATTCATGAAGGGATCGGGTTGCACGCCGCAACAGGTTTTAGTGATTCATGGTGGGATCATGCTGCATGATGCAGCAAGCCATATTGGTTTTATATTAGCGCTTGGACAGGATCCACCCCTCCAGAGTCTGACATTCTAGCATTGAGCGCAAGTACCGTACATTGCTGATTTATTTAGTGTAATGAGTAAGAGTGTGAGATAGTGAGATTGAGTACTCTAAGAGTGTGAGTACATGGTATTATCACTGTGATACATTACATTTGACATGCATACTTGGCATGAAGGTATAGGGATGCATTTACTCATGCTATAGGGCATTGTGGCATTCATGACTTCACATGCACATTGATATGTAGGCATAGAGATGTACCTTCCACATGCTACCTGAGAATGAAATATCTTATCGGTTGTTGAAAAGTTTTGGGAAAAATCACAGTTGTGTGATATAGTCATATTTTGGTGATTTCGGTAAAAGATTTAGGTTTTACTGTTATACCTAAAACATATGCCTATTTTCTGTAACTGTGAATGAGCTGAGCATCATATCTTGGAGTTATTACTTGTACTGCTTTTATTTTATTGTTACGAGTTGTTATTGGCCATTGATGTTGGACTTTGACCGTTGTCCAAGCTCGTCACTGCTTTCAACCTAAGGTTAGGTTGGTTACTTATTGAGTGCATGGGGTCAGTTGTACTCATACTACACTTCTGCACCTTGCATGCAGATTTTGGAGCTAAAGTTGATGTGTATGGTGGGATATGGCATTGAAGATGTACCTGTATTCCAGTTATAGCTGCCTCTTGTTCTTTGTAGCTTTAGATTTATAAATCTGTTTATGTATACTTCGATCAGATGATGTATTTATTTCATACCATCTTTGTAAACTCTAAATCATAGAAGCACATGATTTGTACTACCAATCCTTGGGATTTTGTATAAAACTTCGATTATTGCATTATTTACTTTTTCCCAGTAAATCTCATTTACTTTGGATTCTTGTTAATTTGCCTACCTAGCGGGATGGGTTAGGTGCCATCACGACTAGTTGGATTTTGGGTCATGACAAGTTGGTATGAGAGCTCTAGGTTCATAGGTTTTACGGGTGATGGGCAAGTGTCTAGTAGAGTCTTGCGGATCGGTATGATGATGTCCATACCTATCTTTGAGAGGCTATAGGGCATTTAGGGTAAACTTCTCATCTTTCATTCCTAATTGTGCGACATTGATTCAGCTTGAAGCGTATCTCTTTGAATTCCTTCCACTCACTCATGTGTTGTGTTGAGCGCTCAGTATCAGCTGTGCATCGACGAGTTGTGATTCTATGGATGAGGTGCGAGATGTGCTTTTTGTGTTTTGGTAATGGGCTAGTCTGGAGGACTTGAGGCCAGGTTTAGACCGCAGCTTATGCTCGGTAGTTTCAGTTATGTGAGCATGTGCTTTTGGACTTATATTTTCGATAGTGTAAGGCCCAGTAAACTTTCACCTAAAACTCAGAGTTTCGTGGTGCCGGGCTAGGCTAATGTATTTGAGGGTTGTAGAAGATCTTAAGGAGTTATACTGGTGGAATGATATGAAGAGGAATGTAGGAGACTTTGTGGCAAGATATCCAAATTGTCAACAACTAAAGGCCAAACGTCAAAGGCCCGGTGAGTTGGCACAGAACATAGAAATTCCGATGTGAAAATGGGAGATGATCACTATGGAGTTTTTGGTGGGACAACCTCGCACGCCTCGCAAGTTCGACTCAATTTGAGTGATTGTGGACCGCCTCACGAAATCAACACACTTCTTACCTGTTAAGGCTACCGACATAGCAGAACAATATGCTTAGTTGTATATCAAGGAAATAGTCAGGTTGCATGGCACTCCACTTTCTATTATGTCCGACCGATGGGCACAGTTCACAGCTAATGTTTTGAAGACATTTCAGCAAGGGTTAGGTACTCAGGTGAATCTTAGTACAGATTTCCATCCACAGACCGACGGGCAAGTAGAGCGGACCATTCAGACGCTTGAGGATATGCTGCGCGCTTGTGTTTTGACTTCAAGGGTATCTGGGATGATCATTTTCCACTCAGAGAATTTGCCTACAACAACAGTTATCATGCTATCATTTGGATGGTGCCGTTCGAGGCTCTATACGACAGGATATGTAGGTCTCCAATTGGGTGGTTCGAGATTGGGGAATCGGACTTGATAGGGCCAGACCTCGTGCATCATGCTATGGAGAAGGTTCAGATCATTAAGGAAAGGTTGAAAACTACCCAGAGTCGTCAGAATTCCTATTCGGATGTACGTAGGATTTGGAGTTCCAAGATAATAATTGGGTATTCTTGAATGTTTTCCCCATAAAGGGTGTAATGCGGTTTGGTAATAAAGGAAAATTGAGTTTGCAGTATGTCGAATTGTACAGAATCATTTAGAGGATTGGTAAGGTGGCTTACAAGCTACAACTACCTCCAAAAATGGCTTTAGTCCACCTGGTGTTTCATGTATCCATGCTGAAGAAGGTGGTTGGAGATCCGTCACTTAATGTTCCGGTTGCGACTATACGTGTTAATGAGGAATTGACTTATGAAGAGATTCCAGTTACCATTCTTGATAGGCAAGTCTGAAAGCTGAGAAACAAAGAGATTGCCTCCGTGAAAGTGTTATGGCGAAACAACAGGTCGAAGAGGCCACCTGGGAAGCCGAGTAAGAGATGAAGAAGAAGTATCCTCATTTGTTTTAATAGCTATGTAGTTGTGTCCATGATGTCAAAAGCTAACTTTCTACAAATTATGTTTCCCTGTACTGCTTATGTTAAGGATACTCCATTCGGTAATGTAATATTTATGGAATTGTGGCCGGTGTTGTTTCCATGTTGTTTTTACATCGTTGTGTTATGGTTATGTTGTTAGGAATGGTTTTGGGACTCCTTGGCAGGTGCATAGGCCAAAATTATAGGGGAGACTCTGGCGAAATGTTTGGAAATTTAGGGAGTTAGTCAAAATTTGGAGCTGCTGGTGTGTGAAGTAACATTTGAGTCACATTGGATGCTAACGACGGATTTTGACCCTCATTCGTGGATGAATGATCCTAAGCGGGGGAGGATGTAAGGCCCAGTAAAATTTCACTTTAGACCCGAACTTTCGTGGTGCCGAGGTAGGCTAATGTATTTGAGGGTTGTAGCCACGGTACAGACTTTTTGGGTTGAATAGAGCATTGGGGAGTTTAAGAAACATTGGAGGTTGTTTTGCTGTCAACTATGCAATCGCATAATCATTTCGCTGACCGCATATCCATCGCAGAACCAGCATAAAGATTTTCGAAGGAAGATTCTGTGGTCAATTTTGTGGCTGCATAATTGATATGCAGGCTGCAGACCTGTCCGCAAACTGGACCAGACCAGCCCTGTTTTTGGGACTTATTCTGAGGTCCATTTTGCGGGCCGCAGACCTGATCTGCGGTGCGCTTTGCGACCGCAGAGTTGGGTTCGGAGGGTCCATTTTTTGATTTTTTAAACCCGGCCCCATTTTTATAAAACAACCTTAGGGGTCATTTTAGAAGGTTCAAACTGATATTTAAGAGAGAGGAAAGTAGTCTAGAGTGAGAAGAGGAATTCCTAAGCTATTTGTTCATCAATTTTTGCCCATGTCTGACAGAATTCACAAGGATCACTCACCAGGTTTTCATCCAAGAGGTAAGATTCCAGCCCTAGCCATCAATTTCGAAATTTGGGTTGGGAATAGGTAATGGGAAAGAAGGTTTTGAGAATAAGAGTTGTTATTTATGCATGCATTTCCTAATAAAGGTGGTAGGGAGGTTGTGGAGTATTTGTGGGTGAACCCACCATAGGAGGACCTTGAAATGTTAATGCATACCTAGTACTTGATAAAATGCTCAAATTAGTTGACACCCCGAGTATCTTCCTAATTATGGTTCAAATTTATCATGGTTCTAATAGATTGAAGTCACTAGGATTTTCAGAACATTGTAATAATTTAAGGAAGCTCAAGCAAGGTATGTTAGCTAAGCTCCTCTTGTAGAATCGATTTTCCATGATGTCCTCGTAAGTTGCGATTATGATTGGCTAAATTTCTTATGTCTCATGTTCCGAGTCCTTCCTAATAGATTTGATTATTCTAAAATAAGTGTTGTATTGAAAGATGTATATACCCAAAATGTGTTCCAAATGTTCCTAGCATATCATGATTCCCTCCGAGAATGTAATCTAGTATGATCAATATACCAAAGGTGTTGTGATTTAAAAGAATCATGTTTCAACTGCAGGTTAGTATGCCTAATTATGGAAAAGAAACTCAATGTGCCTTAGACTCTTGTTTGCTCATATCTGTACTTAGAGTTTTGATTTGAAATTCCCTTAATGATGCTAAAACCATGGTAATACTTGAAAGTTGTAGGGGTGAGTATGAAATTTGAAATGCGGCCGACGTGCCGAGAATGCTATTACAATTATGGCCGCTAGCGCCAATAAAATGAAAATATGTGTGAGAGATTATGAAATGAGTGGTAAATACTTTAAATAATAAATACTTTGGGAGTATCGTTTAGTCAGCGAGGAAGGGTAGGTCGAAATAACCCTAACCCCAAAACTACACATACTGGTATAGGAGTGATTGAGGGGTAGATCCCCGTGTTGATGTGATGAGATGCTTCCTCTTATATGGGATGAGATTATTACTAGCAAGATGTGATGTGATGTCGACCCACACGACATTATGGTTAGACGGCTTAGCCGGTCGGGCCGAGATCAGACGGCATGTCGTGCACATGATGGTGTTGTGATTGGATGTCTCGGGGTGAGATGGCCGATCGGGCTGAGATCGGACTCTGTGCTAAAAGCACAATGGTATATCGGTACTAAAGATCTCCCAACTTAAAAATATTGAAACTTACTTGAAATTTATCTTTCTCATAACTTGACACCTTGATACTGCTTGAGGCTTTCACTGATTTCATATTTCCTTCTTATTTTAATGTTATTCGTTCTATTGAGAGGGTGATTAGTTTTATATACTAGTACTATTCCATATGAACCAATGTTCCCTTTACCGGGGGCGCTGCATCTTTAATGGATTAAGGTCGTTCCATAGCAAGCGTTATTTATCATTGATAGTAGTAGACCCTCTCCTTAGCTAACTTGGTGAGCCCCACTTCATTTCAGGGTCATGTATCTCCTGTCCTCTATGTATTTGTTTTGAGGTATAGTCGGAGCCTTATTGCCGGCACCATCATGCTACTCTTTTGTATTTACTAGAGGGTACGTAGACCTAGCGTGGGTGGTACCTTTGTTTTTGGAAGTCAAATAGAAATATTGTATTTGTATCATATGTTTCCACTTCTAAACTATGAATGTGTAATGTAATATTTTGGGAAATTTTGAATGAAGTTTTAACAGTAATGAAATTTGGATTGTTCATGTAACCTTCTCATTATCTAATTAATGAAATATATATTCATGTGTGAGTTTGGGTAGAAGGCATTGTACAGGTTTGCTTGATCGGGTTATCTTGGTTGAGCACTGGTTGCGCTCCCCGAGATTGAGGCGTCACAGATAGTGTCCCTATGAGTGGAATTTATGGCTCGTTGAGCGGTTGGATGGATATATGATGCGTATGATGTGACTGCGGGATGTGTTCAGATAGTTTGAATGTGATGATAAGATTCTTCTTGAGATGCGAAAATGACAATTGAGAGATTCTTTCATGTTATTTCATTAGTGGAATGAAGTAGGTTCTCATGTCTTGTAAATGAGTTCAGACTCGGAAAGATTAAGTGATTGCGTAGTAGTTGTGGCCCTAAAAGGGCATAGAGAGATGTCAATTTGGGGCGAAGCAGGTAGGTTATCACTTGCGGGGTAATCTACGGATGTCTGATCCTTATGATGTTGTGTGGATGATTTCTTTCTACCAGTAGGTTATATGTGTTGCGATTTAAGATTGGAGTGGTTAAGGAAATTGACCTGGCTATCACGTGGATCAATGCGAGCTTAGTGTATGATTTGAGGTATTTTATGTTTTGTGTTGCGTGACCTCATGAAGAATTTGGTTAGATTTTAGTGCAGGATTATGGCAGTAATAGAGTATGGGTATTATGAGTTATCGAATGTTTTGTTGTATAGATTTGAGCCAAGTGGGGGAGCCTGCTATTGACAATATGATTGCCCGGTTATGTGTTATAATTGTTTTGGTTTAAGGCATACTTGTGAATCAGTCATGACTCGCAGAAGTTGGTTCTGAGGATGACTTAAACAGGGAAATTTTGGGATGCATGATGTATCACTGCTTATTGATATATGGACGTATTGTAATGATTTGGGTTTATTATGCGTGATGGATATAATGTACTAAGAAAACGGATTCACTCAGTTGCTTAGAGGTGTGGATTACTTCTTTGGGTGATATGGTGCTAATGGAGCACAGGTTGTTTGGCCCGTTTTGGCGGTGCGATTGAGAGTTGAGCTGAGGGGATAACCCTCGAGAAGGTTCTAAAGAGTTCAAGAGTCAAATTTGGCATTTGGAGGATTTCCCCGGATTTGTGTAATGGATAAGATATGAGATTTTCATTATATGTTGCCGGGGCTTGCGGTATTTCTGTATCACTATGGATTATACATTTCAGTATCAGAGAGGTTAAGGAAATGACTTTAGATTCACATAAAGTCTCATTAGAGTGGGTGTCTCGGTTGTGGTATTTTGGGGTGCTTAAGAGGGGATACAATGGCTTTTGGGAATTAAAGGGTGTGGTTTTATGCTAGGATCTCTGGTGGTGAGCTTTGGGTAAGAGTTAAGGTGTTCTGGCATGGAGAAGTGTTAACTTGAAGGCAATTCGGAAGGAACTCGGAGAAATAAGACAACTTGGTAGTAGGTTGGGTCAATGTTATAATGGATGTGATTGGTTATTTGGCTACTTAAGAGGTGGTGAGTTTCTACAGGTGTTTTATGGCAATAATCTTGGGTTTGGCAACCTGCGTGACTTGGTTGAGTTAGAGGGATTCAGTTTTGATGGCTTAGTTATGTGCAAGTGGGCTTCGTAGAGTTATCGATGATTTCTACCACAGCTTGGGATGTATATTTTCTAGAGGCATGGGGAGTTTGTTGTGCGTTGTGATTTTTCTCCTGAATAGGATCATGTGGAAGGTTTCTAGCTAATTTCGTATGTAATCTACTTTTGACTCATGGATGATAATGTGGTTCTCGTGTTTTCATATAATGACATGATAGATGCAGTACGTCCTGTGGGATTGAGAATTTTATGTACAAGGTGACGATTTAGATTTGGAGGGAAGGTCATGAATTTTGAACAATATGGACGGTTTTAGATGTTCAGATGAATTCTATTACTACTTGGTATTGTCTAAGAATGATGCGCATTTCAGAAGGGGGCATTGTGCTCCAGCCTCGGATGGTTCGTTAGTATTGCGGTATTCGCCTGGTTGAACAATGGATGATAGTCAGATTTTGCCATGTGGCATGGGGAAATTATAGAAGTATTTCTCATGGGATAATTCTGTATGGAGGATGTGTCAGTCATTTGAGAGGTCGAGTTGGGATTGTATACGGTGATTCTGGTATTCTAGGGATTTGGAGACTGTGAGTTCTCATAGGCAAATTGTTCCTTGGTTGCGTACTATGAAGGTATGACCAAAGTTATACAGCTAATAGTATGTGTTATGGTTAGGTCATTGTAGACTTTTGGAGGGTTATTTATCTATTTATGGATGACTGGAGTTGATTTGGGGGCCCATTGGTAGGCCTAATGATGACGCATAGTCTATACCGAGTCACATTTGTTGACTCAGAACTGTTATTGTTGAGGGGTGTGTCATTTAGTTGGAGTTGATCTTGTTCATGTTTCGAAATGTTATATTTGTTACTCTTTTTTCCTACAATGGGTTGTGATATGTTGGTTACTTGCACATAGGGTGCGTTCTGTCTGGGTCTTGTGGCAAAATTTGAGCGAGATGGTTCTTGGAGTGTTGAATTGTTAATTACACCTTGGTTGTGGTCTTTCCGGGTTATGGTATATTGTGTTATTCATTTTTTGACGGTTAGGGTCATGCACTTCGTGTACTTGATGTCTAATTGCGCGTGGTTGTTGATTTGGAGCATTGTGGCTTGAGGTATTTCATATGGACCAGTGTTCGGATATGGTCACACATTGCGGCTGGGTTATGTGTTGATATGATCCTTTGTGATAGATTCATGTGTTTTTGTTCTACTATGTGTGATGGGTTCATAGCATTGCGTTTGTGGTGGTACTTGTTGAGCTTGCAGGACTGTTCTCTCATTTGAGTCATTTTTCCATGTTTGAGTACATTTGAGTTGTTGCTTATTGGTGCACGGATTGCACTGTTTATGGCTCTAGGTAGTATTGGTGTGGCATGTCAATAGAGTAGCTTGTATTTGATGAGATGAAGTCTTTGGGTATGAAGTGATTGCTATCGGATTTCATTACAGCGTGTATGGAAGAATAATTTTAGACGTCGTCTTAGAATTTGGCTTTGGTTCTTGTCGGACGAGAGAGATATCCATGACTTGTTGATCTGACATGTGGTTATGAGTCTCTACGTGTTTCATTCATCATTGGCAGTGTACGAAGAGTTAGGACAAGGTTTTTATTAGAATTGAGGTTTGTTACCGGTACCAGATTCTTTATTGAGTGGCTAATATGGATGATAGTTATAGCTATTATGCATATCTGAGTTATGTGGTATATCATGTGATTACATCTTGGGTTATGGTTATGACTTGAAACAACTTGTTCAGACTTATACAGTGTGTAGATGCGAGATTCGAGTCTTATGAGGATTTTCGGATGCTGGAAATTGGGTTCCAAGGTTTATGGACTAACGTTGAAGGAAGAATCTTTGGTTGTGATGAGTTGACAGACTTATATGGATTAGGGTGACGTGGGACCACCTCCGGGTATATGAGGGAGAATGTAACGACCCGACGGTCGTTTAGAGCATTTGCATTCTATTCGATGGTTCGAGGGCATGAGTATCTTTGTATGAGGTATTATGACTTGTGTGTATTATCGGTTTTCGTTTTCGGGTGATTCAGAATTGAGTTGAAAGAATAATTCTCATCTTAGAAGCTTTAAGTTGGACAAATTGACCAAGTTCGAATTATGTGTATTTGACCTCGGACCAGAGTTTTGATGATTCCGTTAGGTCCGATTAGTGATTTTGGACTTGGACGTATGCCCGGTTTTTCATTTGGATGTTTCTAGAAGGTTTCGGCACTAATTGGCGAAACATGGATATTTGAAGGTTTAGAATGTTCATAAGTTTGACTCGGAGTCGACTTCGATGTTATCGAGTTCAAATTGTAGTTCCGGAATTTGGAATATGTTTGTTATGTCATTTGGAACATGTGTGCAAAGTTTGATTGATTTCCAAGTTGGTTAGGCATGAATCGGGCACTTGGTTAGAAGTTTAGAAGTTTATGAACTTAAGAGGATTTAACATGTGATTTGGCTATTGCTCCTTCGATGTGATGTTTCCGTATGTGTTTGACACTTTGGATAGGTCCAGATAATGGTTATGGACTTGTTGCGATGATAGGACGGGGTCCCAAGTGGTTCGGGTGTGTTTTGAACATGTTTTAGCATTTCAGCACCTTGGTGATGTATTGGAGATGTAGGAGTGCGGAGGGCACTTTTTTGAGTACCGGGGGCACTTTTGGAGTGCTGACGAAAAGTCGCAAGTGCGACAACAAACCCAGAGTGCTGAGGCATTGGTCAAAGTGCGGACCGCACTTTGGGCCGCAACAGGAAATCTGCAGGTTTGTTGGTCCAAATTTGGGAGCTTATATCTTGCAATCTATGAAGAATTTAGAGATGATCCAAATATGAAAGTTGTAGTCCTTTGAGTCTAGTTTCATGAAAATCAAACTATTCATCATTTGGAAATTTGTACAGAAAGTTATGGTCAATTTACTGAAGTTTAGTAGTGCAGTTGCTACTGAAGTGCGGCCGCACAATATGGATGGCGGCCGCAAAACTTAGAAGTGCAGACCACGCATATTAAAGTGCGGTCAACACTGTGGGAGACCAAAGCTTGTACTATATAAACAGGATTTTTGGACTTTTATTTCATTCTTCACCACTTTAGAGACTTGGGAGCTCGGGTTTGAAGGGTTTCAACCTAGAGCTTCATCTACAACCTTGGGGTAAGTGATTATAACATATATCTATGAGATTTACATGAATCCGTCACTAATGTAACATCAAAACATGGGATTTAACAAGAGAAATTGGGGTTATGTCAAAACCTTTCTAAAAAGAATAATAGGGTTTTGAACATCGATTTGGAACCAGATTTGGTTGAAATTAGCATGGTTGGACTCGTAATTGAATGGGTCGAATTTGTGAGTTTTGTCGGGTTTCGAGGTGCGGGTCCGGGTTTGACTTTTTGGTCGACTTTGAGTAACTGATTAAAGATTCAAACTTTATCATTTGGATTTGTTTCCTATGAGATTAGTTGATGTATTTGAGTTGCTTTTGGCTAGATTCGAGTCATTCGGAGGTTGTTACACGCGAGATGGCATTTCTAATTATTGTTTGGCTTGCTCGGTATTTGACTTGGCTTGTTCGAGGTAAGTAACATATCTAAAATTTGGTTTAAGGGTATTTAACCCTGGGAAATATATTATAAGAGTTGTATTGAGGTGACGCACATGCTAGGTGACGAGCGTGTGGGCGTGCACCGGGGAAATCATGATTGTAGTTGACTATTAGAGTATGACCGACTTGTTGTGCTATTATATCTTGTTACATCCATGTTCTCCCCACTTGTTTGATTGTATGAGTTGTGGACCGTGTTAGAAGTAATGTTTAGGCTATGTGTTTAACTTGTTGAGACCTAATGCGACTATTTTTGTTGGTTTGAGTTATCTGCTCGAACTGTAATCATATACTCGGTCATGATTCTTCATTTGCATATCATATCTCAGTCTCTGTTCATCATTCATTGTTACATCATGTTATCATTATTTAGGCTGATTAGCATGATATTCGTGTGCCCGAGAGACTGGAGAGATTGATGACTGAGTTGGGGCTTGAGGACCGAATTGTGAGTGATATTTATGGGATCGAGTTTCATGCTGTAGTAGGTTTCATTAATTGTTTCTAGGATCGGGCTACAAATCGCAATAGGTTTACTATTTCATGATGGGATCAGGCTGCATGCCGCAACAGGTTTTATTAATTCATAATGGATTGGAGTGCATGCCGTATCAGGTTTTATTGATTCATGATGGGATCAGGCTGCATGTCGTAGCAGGCCATATTGACTTTATATTAGCGCTTGGGCAGAATCCGCCCCTCCGGAGTCTAACATACCAGCAGAGAGCGCAGGTACCGTACAACGCTGAGTGATTCAGTGTGATGAGTAGGAGTGTGAGATAGTGAGATTGAGAACTATGAGAGTGTGAGTACATGGGATTTTCACTGTGATGCATTGCATTTGACATGCCTACTTGGCATGTAGGCATAGGGATGCATTTCCGCATGCTATACGATTTTGTGGTATTCATGACTTCACATGCACATTGACATGTAGGCATAGAGATGTACTTTCCACATGTTATCTGATAATGAAATATCTTATCTGTTGTTGAAATAGTTTGGGAAAAAACACATTTTTCTGAAATATACTCATATTTCTGTGATTTCGGTTAAAGATTTGGGTTTTACTATTATACTTGAAAAGCATGCCTATTTTTCGCAACTTTGAACGAGCTGAGAATCATATCTTAGAGTTATTACTTGTACTACTTTTATTATATTATTACGAGTTGTTCATGGCTATTGGTGTTGGACTCTGACAGTTGTCCAAGCTCGTCACTTCTTTCAACCTAAGGTTAGGTTTGTTACTTATTGAGTACATCGGGTCGCCTGTACTCATAATACACTTCTGTACCTTGTATAACGATTTTGGAGCTGAAGTTGTTGCGTATAGAGGGAGCTGGCATTGAAAATGTACCTGCATTCCGGTTATAGGTACCTCTTGTTCTCTGTAGCTTTTAGATTTATAAATCTGTTTATGCACATTTCATAAAACTGATGTATTTATTTCATACCAGCTTTGTAAACTCTAAATCTTAGAAGCTCATGATTTGTACTACCAATCCTTGGGATTTTGTATAAATATTCAGTTATAGCATTATTTACTTTTTCCGAGTAAATCTCATTTGCTTTGGATTGTTGTTTATTGGCTTACTTAGCGGGTTGGGTTAGGTGCCATCACGACTAGTGGGTTATTGGGTCATGAAAGTATGGTTTGTTTCGGGTTTTGACACTTGAGCATCAAGAGTTGACTTTATTTATCAAGGAAGCTCGCTCTCTCATATAGGTCATTGTGGATTCTAAACCTCTTCCTCCTCTACTCTCCATTTGCATAGCTCACTTAAGAATTGTATCACTCAATCCAAAGGCTTATGAAAGGTTCACTCATCTCTCTTAAGAGAATGTCGTAAGTACGGCTTTAAGTACCATAAGCTTGCCCCTCATGTAGATCTCCACAAATATAAGCTTACTCTGCTTGAGATTAGGTAAGACTTCTTTTAGGATGTAATGAAGGATTTTGGGTTAGGGTTGGATACAATATGGTTGAGTTATTACACCTTTCCTTAAGCACTCCATTTTCTTGTTCTCGGCTCATGCTTTGCCAATTCTTTGAGGCACTTTCTTTTCCTTGGGGAACTAGAAAGACTTAATATCACTCTATCTTGATCATGATATTCATTTTCTCCCTCTTTGATTTCTCCATATTTTGGATCATTACCTTTCTTTGAATTCCTTCAACTCTTCCACTTATTCACTTTCTTTTGCATTTTTCTTTTTTTTTGTTCTTTCCTTTTCTTGACTTTCCTTCTCATCATTTCTTTTCTCTTTTTGTGCCTTGATACCTCTTTCAAGTTCCTCGTCTCTCCCCCCAAACTTAAATTTTTAGCCAATTGTTTCACAAAAAGGGTTAAGGAAAGCTCGGGTGCTAAGAGAGGATCACGATGAAACGGGTAAAGGCTTGTAACATGGTTACCAAATGAGAAAGGATCAAGGCTCGAATGGGTTGACTAGGGATAACAACATTTGTAGGCAATGGAAAAATCAAGCGGGTCAAGGAAAACCTACAATGGATGTGATTGGTTATTTGGCTACTGAAGAGGTGGTGAGTTTCTACAGGTGTTTTGTGGCAATAATCTTGGGTTTGGCCACCTGCGTGACTTGGTTGAGTTAGAGGGATTCAGTTTTGATGGCTTATTTATGTGCAAGTGGGCTTCGTAGAGTTATCGATGATTTCTACCACAGCTTGGGATGTATATTTTCTAGAGGCATGGGGAGTTTGTTGTGCGTTATGATTTTTCTCCTGAATAGGATCATGTGGAAGGTTTCTAGCTAATTTCGTATGTAATCTACTTTTAACTCATGGTTGATAATGTGGTACTCGTGTTTTCATATGATGACATGATAGATGCGGTACGTACTGTGGGATTGAGAATTTTATGTACAAGGTGACGATTTAGATTTGGAGGGAAGGTCATGAATTTTGAACAATATGGACGGTTTTAGATGTTCAGATGAATTCTATTACTACTTGGTATTGTCTGAGAATGATGCACATTTCAGAAGGGGGCATTGTGTTCCAGCCTCGGATGGTTTGTTAGTATTGCGGTATCCGCCTGGTTGAACAATGGATGATGGTCAGATTTTGCCATGTGGCATGTGGGAATTATAGAAGTATTTCTCATGGGATAATTCCGTATGGAGGATGTGTCAGTCATTTGAGTGGTCGAGTTGGGATTGTATACGGTGATTCTGGTATTCTAGGGATTTGGAGACTGTGAGATGTCATAGGCAAATTGTTCCTTGGTTGCGTACTGTGAAGGTATGACCAAAGTTATACAGCTAATAGTATGTGTTATGGTTAGGGCATTGTAGTCTTTTGGAGGGTTATTTATCTATTTATGGATGACTGGAGTTGATTTGGGGGCCCATTGATAGGCCTAATGATGATGCATAGTCTATACCGAGTCACATTTGTTGACTCAGAACTTTTATTGTTGAGGGGTGTGTCATTTAATTAGAGTTGATCTTGTTCATGTTCCGAAATATTATATTTGTTACTCTTTTTTCCTACAATGGGTTGTGATATGTTGGTTACTTGCACATAGGGTGCGTTCTGTCTGGGTCTTGTGGCAAAATTTGAGCGAGATGGTTCTTGGAGTGTTGAATTGTTAATTACACCTTGGTTGTGGTCTTTCCGGGTTATGGTATATTGTGTTATTTATTTTTTGACGGTTAGGGTCATGCACTTCGTGTACTTGATGTCTAATTGCGCGTGGTTGTTGATTTGGAGCATTGTGGCTTGAGGTATTTCATATGGACCAGTGTTCGGATATGGTCACACATTGCGGCTGGGTTATGTGTTGATATGATCCTTTGTGATAGATTCATGTGTTTTTGTTCTACTATGTGTGATGGGTTCATAGCATTGCGTTTGTGGTGGTACTTGTTGAGCTTGCAGGACTGTTCTCTCATTTGAGTCATTTTTCCATGTTTGAGTACATTTGAGTTGTTGCTTATTGGTGCACGGATTGCACTGTTTATGGCTCTAGGTAGTATTGGTGTGGCATGTCAATAGAGTAGCTTGTATTTGATGAGATGATGTCTTTCGGTATTAAGTGATTGCTATCAGATTTCATTACAGCATGTATGGAAGAATAATTTTAGACGTCGTCTTAGAATTTGGCTTTGGTTCTTGTCGGACGAGAGAGATATCCATGACTTGTTGATCTGACATGTGGTTATGAGTCTCTACGTGTTTCATTCATCATTGGCAGTGTACGAAGAGTTAGGACAAGGTTTTTATTAGAAATGAGGTTTGTTACCGGTACCAGATTCTTTATTGAGTGGCTAATATGGACGATAGTTATAGCTATTATGCATATCTGAGTTATGGGGTATATTATGTGATTACATCTTGGGTTATGGTTATGACTTGAAATAACTTGTTCAGACTTATACAGTGTGTAGATGCGAGATTCCAGTCTTATGAGGATTTTCGGATGCTGGCAATTAGGTTCCAAGGTTTATGGACTAACGTTGTAGGAAGAATCTTTGGTTATGATGAGTTGACAGACTTATATGGATTAGGGTGACGTGGGACCACCTACGGGTATATGAGGGAGAATGTAACGACCCGACGGTCGTTTAGAGCATTTGCATTCCATTCGATGGTTCGAGGGCATGAGTATCTTTGTATGAGGTATTATGACTTGTGTGTATTATCGGTTTTCGTTTTCGGGTGATTCGGAATTGAGTTGGAAGAATAATTCTCATCTTAGAAGCTTTAAGTTGGACAAGTTGACCAAGTTCGAATTATGTGTATTTGACCTCGGACCGGAGTTTTGATGATTCCGTTAGGTCCGATTGGTGATTTTGGACTTGGACGTATGCCCGGTTTTTTATTTGGATGTTTCTAGAAGGTTTCGGCACTAATTGGCGAAACATGGATATTTGAAGGTTTAGAATGTTCATAAGTTTGACTGGGAGTCGACTTCGATGTTATCGAGTTCAAATTGTAGTTCCGAAATTTGGAATATGTTTGTTATGTCATTTGGAACATGTGTGCAAAGTTTGATTGTGTTCCGAGTTGGTTAGGCATGAATCGGGCACTTGGTTAGAAGTTTAGAAGTTTATGAACTTAAGAGGATTTAACATGTGATTTGGATATTGCTCCTTTGATGTGATGTTTCCGTATGTGTTTGACACTTTGGATAGGTCCAGATAATGGTTATGGACTTGTTGCGATGATAGGACGGGGTCCCAAGTGGTTCGGGTGTGTTTTGAACATGTTTTAGCATTTCAGCACCTTGGTGATGTATTGGAGATGTAGGAGTGCGGAGGGCACTTTTTTGAGTACCGGGGGCACTTTTGGAGTGCTGACAAAAAGTCTCAAGTGTGAATACAAACCCAGAGTGCGGAGGCATTGGTCAAAGTGCGGACCGCACTTTGGGCCGCAACCGGAAATCTGCAGGTTTGTTGGTCCAAATTCGGGAGCTTATATCTTGCAATCTATGAGGAATTTAGAGATGATCCAAATATGAAAGTTGTAGTCCTTTGAGTCTAGTTTCATGAAAATCAAACTATTCATCATTTGGAAATATGTACAGAAAGTTATGGTCAATGTACTGAAGTCTAGTAGTGCAGTTGCTGCTGAAGTGCGGCCGCACAATATGGATGGCGGCCGCAAAACTTAGAAGTGCAGACCACGCATATTAAAGTGCGGTCACCACTGTGGGAGACCAAATCTTGTACTATATAAACAGGATTTTTGGACTTTTATTTCTTTCTTCACCACTTTAGAGACTTGGGAGCTCGGGTTTGAAGGGTTTCAACCTAGAGCTTCATCTACAACCTTGGGGTAAGTGATTATAACATATATCTATGAGATTTGCATGAATCCGTCACTAGATTTAACATCAAAACATGGGATTTAACAAGAGAAATTGGGGTTTTGTCAAAACCTTTCTAAACAGAATAATAGGGTTTTGAACATCGATTCGGAACCAGATTTGGGTGAAATTAGCATGGTTGGACTCGTAATTGAATGGGTCGAATTTGTGAGTTTTGTCAGGTTTCGAGGTGCGGGTCCGGTTTGACTTTTTGGTCGACTTTGAGTAACTGATTAAAGATTCGAACTTTATCATTTGGATTTGTTTCCTATGGGATTACTTGATGTATTTGAGTTGCTTTTGGCTAGATGTGAGTCGTTCGGAGGTTGTTACACGCGAGATGGCATTTCTAATTATTGTTTGGCTTGCTCGGTATTTGACTTGGCTTGTTCGAGGTAAGTAACATATCTAAAATTTGGTTTAAGGGTATTTAACCCTGGGAAATATATTATAAGAGGTGTATTGAGATGACGCACATGCTAGGTGACGAGCGTGTGGGCGTGCACCGGGGAAATCATGATTCTAGTTGACTATTAGAGTATGACTGACTTGTTGTGCTATTATATCTTGTTACATCCATGTTCTCCCCACTTGTTTGATTTATGAGTTGTGGACCGTGTTAGAAGTAATGTTTAGGCTATGTGTTTAACCTGTTGAGACCTAATGCGACTATTTTTGTTGGTTTGAGTTATCTGCTCGAACTGTAATCATCTACTCAGTCATGATTCTTCATTTGCATATCATATCTCAGTCTCTGTTCATCATTCATTGTTACATCATGTTATCATTATTTGGGCTGATTAGCATGATATTCGTGTGCCCGGGAGACTTGAGAGATTGATGACTGAGTTGGGGCCTGAGGATCGGATTGTGAGTGATATGTTCGGGATCGAGTTTCATGCTGTAGTAGGTTTCATTAATCTTTTCTAGGATCGGGCTACAAATCGCAACAGGTTTACTATTTCATGATGGGATCAGGCTGCATGCCGCAACATATTTTATTAATTCATAATTGATTGGACTGCATGCCGTATCAAGTTTTATTGATTCATGATGGGATCAGGCTGCATGTCGCAGCAGGCCATATTGACTTTATATTAGTGCTTGGGCAGAATCCGCCCCTCCGGAGTCTAACATACCAGCAGAGAGCTCAGGTACCGTACAATGCTGAGTGATTCAGTGTGATGAGTAGGAGTGTGAGACAGTGAGATTGAGAACTATGAGAGTGTGAGTACATGGGATTTTCACTGTGATGCATTGCGTTTGACATGCCTACTTGGCATGTAGGCATAGGGATGCATTTCTGCATGCTATACGATTTTGTGGTATTCATGACTTCACATGCACATTGACATGTAGGCATAGAGATGTACTTTCCACATGTTATCTGAGAATGAAATATCTTATCTGTTGTTGAAATAGTTTGGGAAAAAACATATTTTCTGAAATATACTCATATTTCTGTGATTTCGGTGAAAGATTTGGGTTTTACTATTATACTTGAAAAGCATGCCTATTTTCCGTAACTGTGAACGAGTTGAGAATCATATCTTAGAGTTATTACTTGTACTGCTTTTATTATATTTTTATGAGTTGTTCATGGCTATTGGTGTTGGACTCTGACAGTTGTCCAAGCTCGTCACTTCTTTCAACCTAAGGTTAGGTTTGTTACTTATTGAGTACATCGGGTCGACTGTACTCATACTACACTTCTGTACCTTGTATGCAGATTTTGGAGCTGAAGTTGTTGCGTATAGAGGGAGATGGCATTGAAAATGTACCTGCATTCCGGTTATAGCTACCGCTTGTTCTCTGTAGCTTTTAGATTTATAAACCTGTTTATGCACATTTCGAAAAACTGATGTATTTATTTCATACCAGCTTTGTAAACTCTAAATCTTAGAAGCTCATGATTTGTACTACCTATCCTTGGGATTTTGTATAAACATTCAGTTATAGCATTATTTACTTTTTCCGAGTAAATCTCATTTGCTTTGGATTGTTGTTTATTGGCTTACCTAGCGGGTTGGGTTAGGTGCCATCACGACTAGTTGGTTATTGGGTCATGAAAGTATGGTTTGTTTCGGGTTTTGACACTTGAGCATCAAGAGTTGACTTTATTCATCAAGGAAGCTCGCTCTCTCATATAGGTCATTGTGGACTCTAAACCTCTTCCTCCTCTACTCTCCATTTGCATAGCTCACTTAAGAATTGTATCATTCAATCCAAAGGCTTATGAAAGGTTCACTCATCTCTCTTAAGAGAATGTCGCAAGTACGACTTTAAGTACCATAAGCTTGCCCCTCATGTAGATCTCCACAAATATAAGCTTACTCTGCTTGAGATTAGGTAAGTCTTCTTTTAGGATGTAATGGAGGATTTTGGTTTAGGGTTGGATACAATATGGTTGAGTTATTACACATTTCCTTAAGCACTCCATTTTCTTGTTCTCGGCTCATGCTTTGCCAATTCTTTGAGGCACTTTCTTTTCCTTGGGGAATTAGAAAGACTTAATATCACTCTATCTTGATCATGATATTCCTTTTCTCCCTCTTTGATTTCTCCATATTTTGGATCATTACCTTTCTTTGAATTCCTTCAACTCTTCCACTTATTCACTTTCTTTTGCATTTTTCTTTTCTTTTGTTCTTTCCTTTTCTTGACTTTCCTTCTTATCATTTCTTTTCTCTTTTTGTGCCTTGATAACTCTTTCAAGTTCCTCATCTCTCCCCCCAAACTTACGTTTTTAGCCAATTGTTTCACAAAAAGGGTTAAGGAAAGCTCGGGTGCTAAGAAAGGATCACGATGAAACGGGTAAAGGCTTGTAACATGGTTACCAAATGAGAAAGGATCAAGGCTCGAATGGGTTGACTAGGGATAACAACATTGGTAGGCAATGGAAAAATCAAGCGGGTCAAGGAAAACCTACAATCACTTCTGAAGCCAAGCAAAACTTAATATTTTGACTTGAGACACATTCGGGGCAAGTTCTAGACCATTCGCACGGGTACTTGGACTAGCAACAAAACATCTCACCCCTCACACAATTGGATTGTTAAAGAGGATAGAGTTGAGGGCCCACAACGACCACATTCAAGATTGAAAATCACCATAGTTCGATTAAACCACTCGATGATTGCCTGAGTCAACACAAGAGTCACAAAGTCACTAACTAGAGCTATTTCTTTCAAAAACCTTGTTTCTAACCATAAGCACGTAGTTAAGTGTGTTGGTACCAAGTGAAGCATGTTTGACTCTTCGTGAATGACTTAATTAGGTTTTTTTATTCATTACTACTACTATTATTATCTAAACACCAAAAGAGGACTCGGTCCCTTAAGAAGGCTGGCACGCCATCCATCATTGGGAAGAGTCACCCGGTTCACACAAAAACTACCTTTGGAAAGAACCGTGGAATGAAGACCACCAAAGGCTTATTATCTGCTAAAACATAAAAAGAAGCTACTAAATCGAAAATAAGCTACTTATTTAAACACCAACTAATAAGAAAATAAAAACAAAGAAGCTACAAAACAAAAACTGTTGAAAGCATGACGAATATACATAATGAGAGAAGAAAAGAGAGAATATATACATAATAGGGAAAAAGAAGAAAATACTGTCAAGTTATTACAAACCAATTGTCTCGGAATCATCAAATCAGATCAAATAAACTCCAACAGCC
>AWOL01S0013722.1:39944-126167 GCA_000715115.1 Nicotiana otophora
GAATAAAAATAAGCATTATCCTCAATGCATAAAAGGATACGAGTAAAGGAAGGGTAAGAGTGAAGAAAACTCCCTATGTCTCCTTGGCCATCTCTATGTCCACAGCAGCGTCACCACCCTTAGTCTCCTCTAACTGGATCTCATCATCCTCAATTCTGGGAGTAACTAGGTTGGTGAATATCTGATGCACTGCCTCAGCAGTGTCAGCAACAAAGTCTGGATCCTCAGACTGGCCAACTGGTGTTGTAGGTACTGTAAGAGCTGGGCCTGGATGGTGTGGGTCAATCAGCATATCAAATGGAATATCTCCGGCTGCCACAAGCTTGGTAACCTGTCTCCGGAGCTTGTCCACTAACTTCTTGGAGGCCTGGGACTTTCTTATTTTCTTAACTTCTTTTCCCAGCTCTTCGATTACTGAGCCATGCTGTACCAATGTAGCCATGATAGTGTTCTGGTTGTCCAGGAGCTTCTTTAGATTGTCTTCCACTGATGGGTGCATCTGAGGTGCCGGAATAGAGGATTATGCTGCAACAATACTGGATAAATCAAAAAACTTTGCAGTAGCTATCTGCATCCAGTTGTTGATGCTCACCAATGTCTGGGAGACTCACAGTGTAGAGAGTGAAGCAATAGGTATCGGCACCAGCTTCAAATCCGAGGTGGAACCCGTGACAGGTATTGTTGTAGGCACTGAGGGTGGTGGTGGAGGCATAGCTGTGGCACTAGATCAAGGATCGGCTGAAGTGGATGGAATGTAAACTGCCTCTGCAGCTACCACCGATGGCTCATCAGACTGCCATGTGGTGGTAGATGGCTGACCCTTTTTCTTAGGTTATTGAGTATCCATCAATGAGTACTATGAGAAGGGCTTCTTCGCCCGCACATTTGTATCAAAGTCCCTCGGCTCTACCCTCGCATCCGTAAGATACTCTGTAATGGTGTTGGGATACGGGTAGGATGTGTCAGCTTGCCGAGCGACCATAGAGATATTGGCCGACATCACGGTTCCCACATTGATGGGGTTCTCGGCCATGATGGAAGCTACTAGAACTGCCTGTGGGATAGGAAGATATGTCTCATTCTGGCTTGGGTCTAGTCGGCTGCATACAAAGGTCTGCCAACCCTTTGCCTCAAATCTCAGCGTACTTCTGTGAATAGACACCTCTGCTGTGATCCATGGTGGTGGTAGCCCAGGAGATGCTAAAATCTCAGCTAGCCAAGGCCGAGCTGCATCCCCAAGTGCACATTTCTTTAAGTACTCATTTGGCTTTGACATCATCAAAACCCAAGTAAGTGTTCAATGTGTGCTCATCAAATAGCACCTTGAGGTTCCTCACTTTAGTCACCTTTGTCCCTTTCTTTGGTGTGCACCACATTGGCGTAGCATTTTCGGACAATTTATTCCTTCGCATCCACCACGCTCTAGGTAAACCACATCCACATGCTCTAGGTAAACCACATCCACCCTTTGCACTCTCGAAACTATCTTAATACTGCAAGGTTATACCTTTCGAGATCTTTCAACTGAAACTGCCGCTCAAGAGTGAGTGACCTCACTGGCAACCATTGAAGAAAACTAGTAAAGGCAGCCAAACTGACAAATCGGTCCTCCCACACCTCCTTCTTCTTTGACCTATCGAGGCCGCTAGCAGTAGCATCTTGCCCTCTACCATCATCAGGGATGTCTTGAACTGATGTCTCTAGTGCCTGTTGGACAGGTGTAGTGGAAGTCTCAGAAGCCTAAGTGTCACTCTCCGTACCTCGGAGGTGCTATGAGATGATGACGGCTCATCCTTGAGCTGATATGTCCCTAGAAGCCTTGATTGGACGGCCGACTGCTCATGTACAGAGGCTGAGTTTCCCTCTGATATGTCCCTAGACGGGACATAAGAACTTGTCTCTGAGAGATTTGCACCTATCCCTCTTCCGACTACTGTCTTCTTTCTACTTTCTTGTTGTTGGGAACTAGGCAAGGGTCTCTTCCCTCATCCCCGAGAAGGGTCACCCCTTCCTTTCGTAGTGTCGCCTCAGCCTCAAGATCGAACCATTTTCTATACCAAGCAAAGGCGATAGTTAGTTGCACTTCAAGTTCAAACATAGAATGGATGTAAGGACACAGCAGAAGATCCAATGGAAAACACAGTAGAAACATGTTTGCAGGGTAGGGAGTTGCGGTCCGCAAGAATGTTCATTGCGGCCGCAGAATGGGCATTGCGAACCGCCCAATTTTTCATTGCGGCCACGGAAATGGATTGCGGTCCGCTCATTTCTCATTGAGGTCGCAACTCAAATAGCACCAATATACCAACTCTCTGATGACAGAGAATTGGTTGTTTTGCAGCCGCAAGCAGTTTTCTGCGGTCCGCACAAATTGTCTTGCGGCCACATATTAGAGTCACCAATTTGACAACTCTCTGATCACAGCAAATAGAGTGTTCTACGGCCTCAATGTGATTTTTGCGGTCCGCACATTTTTTATTGCGGCTGCAGAACCATGCCTTACTAAAGTACCCTACACTGAGCTTCTGCGGACCGCACAATTTCTTGTGCGACCGCAGATTTGAACCAATTAAGAACAAACCATCATTCTCGCTTAGGGCTTGAAATATTTGCACAATTTTGACATGGAAACAACATCTAAGCATGAAAATCTATTTACCCATTCCCCTTAGAGCATTGTCCAGTCTACCCACAACATATTTACCCCACATGGTTGTTCAAATAGGTTCAACAGACAAATGGTCTAAATTTTCACTACAAATCTAAAATTTAAAAGAAATTAACAAGATTATGAAGCATACCAGATGTTAATGAGTGCAAGAAATGAGTGATCACAATTGCTAGGCATGTGGAAAGATGATTCAAGAAGAAATTTCAAATTTGTGCAATTTGTAAGCTCAGCGATGGAAAAGGGTAACAGTAGCCCTAAGCCCTCTATTCATACTCAATGGTTTCTTCCAAGGGAAAGAGACGTGAGTGTGACGAGCTAAAAACACACACCTAAATATGCTCGCTAGTGAAAGATAGTATAGAAAAATATCGTATCCACATGAATTAGAGTTAAACAGTATTTTCTTAGCTTATAACTAGATTGCTATCCAAGATGATTAAAAATTGAGATTATATGATTAAGAACTAAAATTAACTAAGACTCTAGATCTAATTGACTAAAGACAATTAAACGAAATCAAGCAAAGAAGATATCAATAGGAGAAAATAGGGGTTGATTGATAGGTGCAAGATAATTGTCTGGGATTTAGCTCTCGTAAATTCACTTCTAATGTTCAAGTGAGTCTCTCGAATTCACTCAATTATTAGTTCAAACATTTAGTAGAAACTCCTCTCTCGATTTAGTCTCAACCTCACAATATGAACCAATTTATGCTACGTGAAGATATGCACGAATTCGTAGTGGACTGGTCTTTAGGAGAACCTCTTTTGATTATCCCCCTAACTAGGTCTAAATAATAATTCAACTAGCCTCTTTTGATTACTAAGAAGAATCAATGAATTCAACCAACAAGATGATGCAAAAACATCACAAGTTATGCCTCTCTCGATAACATGAACATATGAATATAGATGCAATAATTAAATCACCCAAAATAATTCAATACATAAAAAGTAGAGTTAATATCCACAAATAATCATCAAAATACCAAATCCATCAATCCATAAAGAGAACTACTCCATAGATATGGAGTAATACATAACAAATATAAAGAAAAGCATTAAACGATCCAAACTCTTGTCTTGAGTGAGGATTGAATGATGAATTCCTTGTGCTTTGGCTTCTCCACCTTCTCTCTAGCCTCCTTAGGTCTTAGATGTGTCAAAAAGTCTAGAAAATACTATTTTTCCATGTATTTATACCAAGTAGGGTCGGGCCCAAACGAAATCACCCTTTCTTAGATGAAATAGGAAAACTTGCAAACCTATTGCTTTTCATGCGTCGCACTGTGCGTCAGGGTGCGTAGCATTAGTGCTTTTTCCTGACAGACCCCAAAAACCCAGTCTATGAAGTTTGCTATTTTCTGACAAATTTTTATACTAATGCGTCGCCCGGTGCGTCGCACCAGTGCATTTTTTCAGCAGATTATTCTTCCTTGAATTTTGACACCAAGAAGTGATCCTCGACCCCTGAACATGATTCCAGCTTATTCCTTTGGGCGTTTACTCAGACTTCAAAGCTAGAATTAGCTCTAATTAGTTCCATAATACATACATAGCTCGGAATCACTCCTACAAGGCATAAAACACACAATTAGTGCAAAACACTAGCAATTAATGCTCAAACTCAATTAAAGTGCAGTAAATTGGAATGTAATAAGCGACTAAAACATAAGATTATAGCCTACCATCAACACCCTACACTTAAACCATTTCTCGTCCTCGAGCAGTCACACCATACTTTATATAGACACAACCTTACTAAGCAACTCTCCTAACTCATTACACCAAGAATATTTAAAATAGACTAAGCACAATAGTGTAACATCTTCACATCAAGAATTAACTCAAAAGCACCATGCATTATTTACAACTCACTCACTTACTCTAATATAGAGGTCAGCAATATTGCGTTTCCTTCATGAATCAAGTGCCCTCACAATAATAGAAGGTAGTTCCACGCACAAGAAAAGTTAAGAATAATTAGGAACTCAAGATAGAAAGAATTCACTCACTCTCAGAAACAACATTCATATGCCACAAAAGATGCCCCATAGGCTTGCCCGTAGTGTACTACTCAACTAGTCGAGCTCATTCAGTCAAGGATCAAATAGGACTTTCATTAGTTGTAATGTAAGTTGCGGGACGGGTAGGATACATTTAGATATAAGAGTGACTACACCTCCCTAAGAACTTTAATACATACATTTCATTGTTCGAAACTCCACACTTATGGCAAACCATAACTCCACCTTCACATCAATATACATGAACTCCGAACTTATTTAAGCACAATTACATCATAATAACCACTATTAAGGAATATTTTTCACAATCATACAATTAATCTCTTTCTTTTTTCTTTTTTATTTTCAATTCAAGTGGCTCTTAACTTTTACAAAGTTCATACCAAATTCAAATGCTCTCAAGAGTTAAATGGTTCAAATAGATGGTCAATTCAAACAAATGGGTAAGGCTTGTAATGTGGTTGCCAAAAGAAATAGGATTACAGGCTCAACGGGGTTAACTTAGATACATAATAATTAGGTGGGTAAAAGCATATAACTGGCTCAACAAAGAAATGCCTATATCACTTCCCAGACAAAACAAAACTACTATTTCACTTTGCAAACACACAGGGCAAATTCTAGACATCAAATGCAATGCACCGAATAACACAAAAAACCTCACACACACATGGAACATAACTCACTACAGATTCGATGATCAAGACTCTCTAGTCAAAGCAGTTAAGCAAAGTTAAATTTATACAATTTAAGGTGCTTATGCAAGAGTCAAAAACTGAGCCTAAGCATCACAACTAAAGCACTCACTATTCTCAAGGCATAATAAAGTCAAGAGACATTGCTTCTAATTTAAATCATAGCAAAAGGTTTCCTACTTCTAAAAACAAAAACTAACTACACATGGTTCAAACAAAACCCTTGGAAAAGAACCGCGGCACAAAAGAAACCAAGAGGGAATTATTACACTACCTAACAAAAGAAATTTTTTTTGTCTTTTTCTTTCGACTTAAATCCCTCAAGAAACTTGTCGAATGACATCCATCATCGGGAAAAATAGAAAATTTAAACATTTTATGTTTTTTTTCAATTTTACAATATAAAAACTAAAACTAACGTACATACAACATACAACATATAATTATCCCCCTACCGCACGCTTTAAGTTGTGGCATGTCCCCATGACACACATTAAAAAAGCATAAGGTAGAGGAAGCTTCCCTGAATATCTAGTCGGGGTCTGAGTCAAAGTTGGGCTCCATTCCACGCGCCCGAACTAGTACACAGATCCATGCAGACAACTTCTTCTCAGCCTTTTTGGGGTACACCCCACACTTATCTTTTTCACTCGTTGTAGCCTTTTCTTTCGAACTCTTCACCTTCCATTCCATATTTAATACAATAAAGTCCACAGGAAATACAAACATATCTACCCGCACTAAAACATCTTCCACTATCCCCTCAGGTATTAAAGTTGTTTGGTCTGCCACCTGCAAAGATATTGGTACCGACCTTATCTCTCCAATTTCACTCTCCAACTTCCTGTAAATAGACAAAGGCATTAAATTAATTGAGTTCCCAGAATCACATAAGGATTTATCAAATTTAATAGAGCCTAAAGAGCAAGGTATAGTAAAACTCCTTGAATCTCCACATTTTTGTGGGAGTTTGTTTTGAAAGATAACACTGCAATGCTCTGTGAGTTTGACCACTGATGTCTCCTCGACCTTCCTTTTCTTTGTAAGGATCTCCTTCAAGAATTTTGCATAAGCTGGCGTTTGGGAGAGCACCTATGTGAATGGCTCTCAAATTGTTTATCCAGCTTCTCTCTATAAAGATTTTGGGGAAAAGGTAAAGCAGGCATGTGCTTGCTCTAATTCATTAGATTCATCCCTTCTAAAAGTGTCCTCCTTCTTCTTCTTGTCAGCTCCCTTCTTTCCTATCTTCTTTTTATCAACTTTATTTTTCAACTGCTCCCCAATTTCCTTTTTAGGCACACTCTCATTTTGGATCGGAGTGGGCTCTTGCAACACTTGCCCGCTTCTCAGAGTTACATCATTTACAGTTTCTTTGGGGTTCCTTTCAGTGTCAGCTGGCAAAGTACCTGGGATCCTCTCAGACAATATGGTGGCAATTTGTACCACTTGCTTCTCCAAATTTCGCGACCCTGTGCCAAGTTCTGTGATAGCTGCACCATGAGCATCTAATCTCTCATCTGTCTTGACAATGAAGGACTTCATTAGATCTTCTAACCAAGACTGAATTGCCTGTTGAGTGTGAAATTGTTGCCTTTGCCGATTTTAGAAAACAGGCGCCCCTTGTCCCTGAGGTCTGGCATTATTTTGTTGCCATGCATTTTCTATACCCCCAGGTGAACTCCATGAAAACAGGGGGTGCTTTTGACCCATTTTATTGAAGTTGTAATTACCAACAGCATTAACTTCCTCGATCGAGGCTTGACACTCATGAGTAGGGTGCCATCTTCCACAAATATCACATGCTACATGAGTCTCACTCTTTATTGAGGCTAAGGTCAGCTTCCATATCTCCTTCGCCATATCATCAAGCTATACCTGCATAGATGTGTTAGCATCAATCGGGTGAACACCATTATCCCGTCTTCTCTTAGCACTTTCAGAGGGCCACTGATTTGCATCCTCAGATAACTCATCTATAATAGTGACTATCTCCTCTAGAGTCTTTTTCATCAATGGACCTCCAGCTGCGTTGCTCAATGTTCTGCGTGAAGTTGGTGTCAATCCATCCCAAAAATTCTGGAGTTGCATCCAGAGTTTTATTCCACTATGCTGACACTTATGCACTATTTCTTTGAACCTTTCCCAAGCTTCAAACATAATTTCAGTCTCATTCCAATAAAAGTTATGAATCTTCCTTCTAAACTTGCCCGTCTTAACTGATGATAAATATTTGTCAAGAATTTTTCTGGTTATCTCATCTCATGTTCTAATCAATCAATTAGGCAAGCTTCGAATCTAGTGCTTTGCATCGTATTTGATAGTGAAAGGGTATTCCCTTAAGTACACTGCATCTTGTGACACACCATTATATTGGAAGGTGTTCATAATCTCCTCGAAGTCCATCAGATGATTGTTTGGATCTTCAATCATCTTTTCTCTAAAGACACAACTGTTTTGGAGGGTTTGAAGCAACACTTGCTTCAGCTCTAAATTGTTTGCTGCAAAAGGAGGTGGTCTCATACTCGATAAGCCTTGGTTATATACCGGTCTAGCATAATCGCCGAGCGGTCTCCCAGCACCGGGAGCTATTTTTCCAAATTGGTCTATCCCCACAGGTCGATTCTGAGCCATTCTCCGAGCCCTCTCCTCCTCGAAGACAAGTTGTGCATTTCAAAGAGTTTTCTCCTCTAAAATTCGTTCGGCTTTTTCTCTTTGCTGGGCTGTCTCTCTTGCAGCCAAATCAACATTATCCTCATCTCCCGCCATAACTTCTTTGGTTGAGAATTTCTAAACCTTCTCTGTATTCTCGGGGAGGTTTATTTCTTTTCTCAGCTGTCGCAGATGCTTCTCAATTTTCAGATCGTAAGGTAGCACTTCCTTCCCTGAGGATCGAGTCATGCACCAATCTAACCTGTAGCACGCGCACAGTCAAGGAACACCAAACGTAAAAAGAGAAAAAGAAAATAAAAAGAAATATTCCTGAATTAACACTACAAACTATTTCCAACACTAATGATTTCTAATCCCCAGCAACGACGCCAAAATTTGATGAGCTCAAAACACACACCTAAATATGCTCGCTAGACAAAGATAGTATAGAAAATTATCGCATCCTCATGGATTGGAGTTAAACAGTATTTTCGTAGCTTGTAGCTAGATTGTTATCCAAGATGATCAACAATTGAGATTATATGATTAAGAACTAAAATAAACTAAGACTCTAGATCTAATTGACTAATGACAATTGAACAAAATTAAGCAAAGAGGATATCAATAGGAGAAAACATGGGTTAATTGGATAGGTGCAAGATAATTGTCTGGGATTTAACTCTCGTTAATTCACTTCTAATGTTAAAGTGAGTCTCTTTAATTCACTCAATTTCTACTTCAA
The DNA here is from genome assembly GCA_000715115.1 of Nicotiana otophora. Classification (NCBI taxonomy): domain Eukaryota; kingdom Viridiplantae; phylum Streptophyta; class Magnoliopsida; order Solanales; family Solanaceae; genus Nicotiana; species Nicotiana otophora. Next base: position 48,728 of record AWOL01S0013722.1, read on the forward strand.
ACATTTAGTAGAAACTCATCTCTCAATTAAGTCTCAACCTCACAATATGAACCAATTTATGCTCGATGAAGATATGCACGAATTCGTAATGGGCTGGTCTTTAGGAGAATCTCTTTCGATTATCCTCCTAACTAGGTCTAAACAATAATTCAACTATCCTCTTTTGATTACTAAGAAGAATCAATGAATTCAACCAACATGATGATGCAAAAACATCACAAGTTATTCCTCTCTCGATAACATGAACATGTGAATATAGATGCAATAATTAAATCACCCAAAACAATTCAGTACATAAAAACTAGAGTTAATATCCACAATTAATCATCAAAACACCAAATCCATCAATCCATAAAGAGAACTACTCCATAGATATGGAGCAATGCATCACAAATATAAAGAAAAGCATTAAACGATCCAAACTCTTGTCTTGAGTGTGGATTGAATGATGAATTTCTTGTGCTTTGGCTTCTCCACCTTCTCTCTAGCCTCCTTAGGTCTTAGATGTGTCAAACAGTCTAGAAAATACCAATTTTCCATGTATTTATACCAAGTGGGATCGGGCCCAAACGAAATCACCCTTTCCTAGCTGAAATAGGAAAACTTGCAAACTTATTGCTTTTCATGCGTCACACTGTGCGTCAGGGTGCGTAGCATTAGTGCTTTTTCCTGACAGACACCAAAAACCCAGTCTATGAAGTTTGCTATTTTCTGACAGATTTTTATACTAATGCGTCGCCCAGCGCGCCACACCAGTGCATTTTTTCAGCAGATTATTCTTCCTTGAATTTTGATGCAAAGAAGTGATCCTCGACCATCGAACACGATTCCATCTTATTCCTTTGGGCTTTTACTCAGACTTTAAAGCTAGAATTAGCTCGAATTAGTTCAATAATACCTACATAGCTCGGAATCACTCCTACAAGGTATAAAACACACAATTAGTGCAAAACACTAGCAATTAACACTCAAACTCAATTAAAGTACAGTAAATTGGAATGTAATAAGCGACTAAAACACAAGATTATAGCCTACCATCAGAGAGCGGCCGCAAAATTCCAATTGCATTTTACGGTCCGCAGAATTTGGTGTGCGGCTGCAGATTTTTGTTGCGGACTGCAGAATTCGTCTGGCGGCTGCAGTTTGGCCATATTTCTGAAAGATCAACTTCAGAGAATTATCATTTTCCACCTTCAATTTGTGCAGTCCGTAATGTAATTGTGCGGCCGCAAATGACCTTTTGCTATAGCAACCATAATTTTGTGGTCCGCACAATACAATTGCGGTCCGCAATTCTTTCAACACTTAACCAATTTGCTGGGAAAAATTCCTGTAAAGTACACGCATCTCTGCAACACACTACAAATCCAGTTAGCACGAAAAATAACACCCAACTACAAAAGAAGAAAAGAAAAGAAAAAGAAATATGGGTTGCCTCCCAAGAAGCGCCTGATTTAACGTCGCGGCAGACGCAGATTACCATCATTTGAAATGAATCACTGCCACAACGTGGCCATCACCAATTGTTCCCAAATAGTGCTTCACCCGGTGACCATTGACTCGGAATACCTCATTGTTTTTGTTCTTCAAGTCCAATGCACCAAAGGGCATCACACCCATAATTGCAAAGGGACCACTTCGTATAGACTTTATCTTTCTAGGAAACATCCTCAATCGTGAGTTGCAAAACAAAACAAGATCACCCACTTGGAACTCTTTGTTCTGAATGTATTTGTCATGTAGATATTTCTTCTTTTCTTTGTACAAGGACGAACTTGCATAAGCATGGAACCAGAACTCATCTAATTCATTCAAATATGCAACCCTCAAATTAGCGGCTACATCCCAATCAAGATTCCACTTCTTTAGAGCCCACATGGATTTGCACTCAAGTTCCACCAGAAGATGACAAGATTTCCCAAACACCATCCGGTATGGAGACATTCCGATAGCAGTTTTGAAACCAGTCTGATAAGCCCATAATGCATCATCAAGCTTCTTTCACCAATCTGTCCGGTTAGCATTCACTGTTTTGGACAAGATACTCTTTATCTCCCGGTTGGAGACTTCCACTTTACCGCTAACTTGTGGATGATTGGGAGTCGTAACTTTATGAGTAACACCATACTTGCTAAGTAAAGTGTCAAAAGCCTTGTTGCGAAAATGCGACCCTCCATCGTTTATGATAGACCGCGGCGTACCAAACCTTGTGAAAATATTCTTCTTCAAGAATGCCACCACACTTCTCACTTCATTGTTAGGTAGTGCAATGGCCTCAACCCATTTAGACACATAATCAACCGCGGCCAAGATGTAGGTGTTTCCATAAGAACTCACAAAAGGACCCATGAAATCAATACCCCACACATCAAAGATATCAATCTCTAAAATAGTAGTGAGAGGCATTTCATTCTTCTTCGAGATTCCACCGGCCTTTTGACATTCATCACATATTTTCACTAAACCACTTGCATCCTTGTAAAGAGTGGGCCAAAAGAAATTGCAACTTAGCACTTTGGCTGCCGTTCTTTCTCCATCATGGTGACCACCATATGGCGAAGAATGACAAGTCCCAAGAGTATTACTTTGCTCTTCTTCTGGTACACATCTTCTAATTACCCCATCCGTACAAATCCGAAAAAGGTATGGCTCATCCCAATAATAATCTTGAAAATCCCGTTTGAGCTTCTTCCTTTGGTTTGAAGAGAATTCATCCGGGATAATTCCACACAGAAGGAAATTTGCAAGATTTGCGTACCATGACGCATCCTTCATTGAAATAGCCAAGAGTTGCTCTTCAGGGAAGGAGTCATTGATTTTAAGGCCATCATGCAGCCTCCCCTCCTCCTCCAAATGAGCCAAGTAGTCCGCTTGATTTTCACTCCCTCTTCGATCTTGGATGTCAATATCAAACTCTTGCAACAAAAGCACCCATCTCATCAAACGAGCTTTTGAAGTCTTTCTTGCACATAAGATACTTGCTCATAATATAGGGAAGCGCTGCATTATCCGTGTGGACAATAACTTTCGCACCCATCAAGTACGGGCGGAAATTTTTAATTGAAAATACAATGGCAAGGAGCTCTTTCCCCGTAATGGTGGAGTTGACTTGGGCACCATTCATGGTCTTACTAGTATAGTAGACTGGATGAAAAATCTTGTTGATATGATGCCCCAAATAGCTCCAACCGCTACGTCACTAGCATCGCGCATGAGCTCAAAAGGGATGCTCCAATTAGAAGCGGTGATAATGGGAGTGGTTGTCAACTTGAACTTTAACAATTCTAAGGCTCTCATACAGTCGCCACTGAAGTGAAACTTAGCATCTTTTTCTAAAAGCTTGCACAACGGGTTCACCACTTTAGAGAAATCCTTGATGAAATGTCGGTAAATCCCCGCGTGGCCTAAGAAACTCTGCACGCCTTTCACCGGAGTTGGAGGTTGAAGTTTAGAAATCACCTCAATCTTTGCCTTGTCGACTTCAATGCCATTCTTAGAGATCTTTTGGCCAAGGACAATGCCTTCCTCGACCATGAAATGATACTTCTCCCAATTTAGCACCAAATTTGTTTCTTCACATCTTGTCAATACTTTATCCAAATTTGCCAAGCAATCATCAAAGGAATCCCCAAGCACCGAGAAGCATCCATGAAAACTTCAAGGTAGTCCTCCTCCATGTCCGTTAAGATAGCCATTATACACCATTGAAAAGTCGTCGGTGCATTACATAAACCGAATGGCATCCGCTTGAATGCGAAAGTACCATAGGGACATGTAAAAGCTTTTTTCTCTTGATCTTTCGGAGCAATAAGGATTTGGTTGTAGCCCCGAATATCCATCTAGAAAGCAATAGAAAGCATGGTCGGCCAACCTATCAAGCATTTGGTCAAGGAAAGAAAGTGGAAAAAGATCCTTCCTTGTGACTTTGTTGAGCTTGCGATAGTCCATACACACTCTCCACCCGGTCACCGTTCTTGTGGAAATCAATTAATTCTTATAATTGGTGATACCACCATCATGCCACCACTCTTTGGGACACATTGCATCGGAGAAGTCCACAAACTATCGGAAATGGGGTAGACAACCCTGACATCCAACCACTTGATAATCTCCTTCTTGACCACTTATTGCATAGCCTCATTGAGTCTCCTTTGATGTTCAATAGATAGTTTGCCGTCTTCCTCCATGTTGATCTTGTGCATACAAAATGCAGGGCTTATTCCATGAATATCCGCCAATGTCCATCCAATAGCCTTCCTCCTCTTATGTAGCACCGCTAATGTGGAGTCAACCTACACGTTAGTCAAACAAGAGGAAAGAATAACTGGCAAAGTAGAACAAGGGCCAATAAATTCATACCGAAGATGTGGAGGCAATGGCTTCAACTCCAAGGTCGGAGCCTCTTCAATTGAAGGCTTTGTAGGAGGAGTTTTGCTATTTTTAAGATCCAAGGAGAGTTTTCGGGGTGCATAGTTATACGAACCCATTCCTTGCAAAGAATTCACACATTTCATCCATCTCGTCATCATCAAAGTAATACGGCCTCCAATATATCACCCACATTGATCGTACCAATTGTATCATCAACAATCACATCCGTCACCAAGTCCACAAAAGAACACACTTTATTTCTGTTTGGTTGCCACATCGATTTGCACATATGGAATACCACCTTTTTGTCAACCACCCGGAAAGTGTGTTCTCCGGCCTCCACATCAACAAGAGCCTTCCCCATAGCAAGGAACGGTCTTCCAAGAATAATTGGAACCTCATAGTCCACTTCACAATCAATAATGACAAAATCCGCTGGAAGAATGAATTTATCAATACGAACCAATAAATTTTTAATCACTCCCAATGGTCTCTTCATGGTACGATCGGCCATTTGTAATCTCATAGATGTGGGTCTTGGTTGCCCAATTCCCAAAGTCTTGAAAATCAAATAGGGCATCAAATTGATACTTTCCCCAAGATCATAAAGAGCTTTAGGAAACTCGGCACTTTCAATAGTACAAGGGATTGTGAAAGCTCCAGGTGCTTCCAATATAGGAGCTATTGAATGCATAATTGCATTCTGTTGATGAGTGACTTTCATAATTTCAAATCTTATCGACTGCTTTTTTGTCACCAAATCCTTCATAAACTTTGCATAACCGGGCATTTGTTCTAAAGCTTCAACTAATGGCACATTGATCGAGAGACTATTCATCATGTCAATGAACTTTTTGAATTGATTCTTGCCATTTTTCATGGCAAGACTTTGAGGATATGGAGGGGAGGCTTAGGCAATGGTGCCTTAACCTAACTACCGGTTCCGGTATATTAATAATATGATCCCTAGACGGGTTCACCTCCTCTTGATTCTCTTCTACATTGTCATCAATATCAATCCGCACTTCATCATGTGCTTGCACCACATTGTTCGGGATCTCCTCTTCTTGTACTACTTGATCATCATCCACAAGTTGCATTTTCCACGTCTTGTCGTAACAGCCATGGCATGACCCGTGTTGTTCCCACCCTTTGGGTTCACCACTGTGTCACTTGGTAGTGCCTCCTTAGTACGAGAATTTAGAGCTTGAGAGATTTTCCCCATTTGCACTTATAAGTTGCGGATCGATGTGTTGTGTGAGGCAAGTTGAGCATCGGAATCAGCATTCTTCTCTATTATTTGCTTGAACATGTTCTCAATACGCCCCATTTCATTTTTGGAATAACTAGGCCCGTGGGAAGGATAAAGAGGTGTGTTACTCAGTTATTGATACATCAGGGGTCTTTGAAAATCCGACACCCGATTGCCGTGATTGTTACCTCCCCAATTGCCTTGGTTATTGTTGTTATGCCAATTCTCTTGATTATTGCCACCACTCCAATTTCCTTGATTTTTGTTGTTATTCCAATTGCTTTGGTTGTTCTAACTACTCCAATTACCTTGGTTGTGAGAATTCCAATTTCCTTGATTGTTTTAATGTTGCCATTGTTGTTGACTTAGGCCTTGGAAGTTGTTTCTTTGCCCTTGAAAGTTTTTCACATATTGGACCTCTTCTTCTTGGTCATTATAAGAGTCATCTTGATAAAACCCACTATATTCTTGCACAAAATTGTCCACTCTTTGTTGCACTTGTGAACCCTTTGTTCTCCGTTTGTTCCCCATTATGCTTACTCCCTCCATTGCATTGCCTTGCTTCGGGTTTTGCAGTTGTTGAAGTTGAGCCTTTGCAGTTGGTTCATGGTGGTAATAAATTCGGCTATGGCTTGCCCACGATCATGCAAAGCTTTGTGAAGCTGAATCATATTGGGATCACCTTGTGGAACATTAGCTCGGGATTCCCGCGCCGATGAAGTATCCGCTATTTCATCAAAAATATCACACGCCTCCATATAAGGTGTAGTCATGAATTTCCCACCGGAAAGTTCATTCACCACATATTGGTTGGTTGTGTTGATCCCCCGATATAAAGTTTGTTGAATCATGTTCTCCGTCATACCGTTGTTGGGACACTCTTTAACCATTGTTCTATGTCATTACCATATCTCGTATAGTGGTTCATTAGGCTCTTGCTTGAATGCTAGAATTTCATTTCGAAGTATAGCCATGTGCCTGGGAGAGAAGTACTTAGAAATAAAATTCTCCACCAATTCATGCCAAGTATGAATGGAATAGTTTGGCAAACGTTCCAACCAATCTAAAGCTTTCCCCCATAGAGAGAAGGGAAAAAGCCTTAGCTTCAAAGCATCCTCGGAGACATTTGTTTGTTTACTCCCCCAACAGGTATCCACGACCCCCTTCAAATAATTGTATGCATTTTGACTCGGAGCACCGGTGAAGAACCCGCGTTGCTTAAGTAAGGCGAGTATCATGTTGGTTATTTGAAAGTTTCCCACCCTAATACGGGGAGGGACTATTGCACTTTCATATCCATCATTCGGCAACACCCGGTGTGGAGTCACTCGTGGTGGAGGTGGGGGTGGAGCGGGCACATTGTCATGAGGCACTCGGCCTCGTCTATTGGCTTGAGGTTCAAGAGGAACCTCATCCATTTGATAATTCTCAATATCCACATCCCCCTAAGCAATGTTTCTGAGCTCATTGTTTGCCAAGGTTGCACCTATAATTTCCCAACACGTTAGTAACACGGAAGGAAAAGAAGATATTCCAAAACCACACCCAAATATATAGCTAACACCGTTTTTAACTCACCGGCAACGACGCCAAATATTTACTATTGCGCATAATTCACACCTCAAAACAAGGTATGAAACGGTCGATTGCAATTATAGTAACCCAAAAAAGAGTTGGGATCGAATCCATAGAGAGCTAGATGGGAGTTAGAAATATTTATTCTAATGCGTCAATTTGAACTATCTTAATTTGCACTTCCACAAAATAGTTCTGTTGCTATTTCTATTTTAAAACTAAAGATTGCAAAGTAAAGAAATAAAACTAGGATAATTGTTTTTGTTGTTTTTCAAGGTTGTAAAAATCCTAGGGCTATGACAATCATCTAGGTGTTCGCCTAATGGGATAAAAACCTTAATACTTGTTTTGCTGATCGGAGTGCATTATAGCTATCAACTCTCAAATACCCACTCAATACCTCTCGGTCAGAGAGTGATTTTGCTCAATTTGGCTTTCATAAGTCCAAATGGGTATCACACAAAATGGTTGATAAAAGCTCAAGTCGGGTTATTACTATCTCTAGGTTGAACCCTTTAATTGGGTTAATCAATCTCTCGATCGAACCAATTTCTTATTTGCCAAGTTTTCCTAAACTAAGTCTCTCTTTCTCAAGTAAAGACTAAGTCAAATAGGCATGAACTAATATTTGCAACCATTAATTCCACAAATGGAAGCATAAACAAGGCTAAATAATAAATACCCAATCATAAACAAGCACTAAATTAGATAACCATAAGGTTTGCACACTAGGGTTGGGTCAACCCCCTAGCAAACATCTAGCTACTCGTGCTTGAAAGTGAAGAAATAGAAGAAGAAATACTAATTAAACTAATATTGTAAAGTTACAATGATAAAATCTATAGTAAAATACTCTAAACTGTAGAAAACTTCCAAAAGAGGCAAAGAAAAATGGCTATAGGACTTGCTGATGTCAAAAGTTGACCTAATTTTATGAAACTCGTCTATTTATACAAGACTGGATATTTTAGACAAAAATGCCCTTCGGGAGGTTCTGTGGACGCATAATTCTATTGAGATGGTGTTTAGTTTTACATACTAGTACTATTCGACAATACTAACGTCCTTTTTGCCGGGGGCGCTGCATCTTTAAATGGATATATGTGGTTCTATAGCAGGCAGTGTTGATCAGCGATAGTGGTACATCCTCTTCCCAATAAACTTGGTGAGCCCCACTTCATAACGGGGTCATGTATTGTATCTTTTGTTCATATTATTATCACGTTTTGAGGTATAGCCAGGGCCTTGTTGCCGGCACTATCATAATACTCTTTTGTATCGTTTAAAGGCTCCGTATATACTATGTGGGTTGTACATGGGTGCTAGAAAAGTCAAACAGATTATATTGTGTTTTGATCTCTTGTTCCACTCGATTCATAAGAGAGTGTGTGTGTCTTGAACCTTAAAAATAATGTAATCAATGAGACAATTTAGTATTGTATATATGATCTTCCTGCTGTCTAAATTAATGAAATCATGTCTTCTCTTGATCATGGGTGAGTTGGGTAGAAAGTATATAACAGGCTTACTCAACCAGGTTCACTCGGTTAAGCGTCGGTCGCGCTCCTCGAGGTTGGGGGCGTGACAAACTTGGTATCAGAGCCTAAGGTTTTAAAGTGTCCTAGGAAGTCTCGGAGCCATGTCTAGTAGAGTCCTCCTTATTGGTGTGTTGTCGACCACAGCTATAAGTTAGAGGCTACTTGGACATTTAGGAATAATACCCTTCTTTGATATTCTAGATCGTACGATGAAACTGATTTTGAAACTGTTCCTCCTCTAATTAGTGCATTCCTTACACTTTCAGTACATGGCACCTAAGAAGAGAGCAAGAACTGGCCATGGAGCCAATGTCGCCTCAGGAGTGGCAGTTAAACCTTTATTTGGTGATGCAGGTGAGTACCCGAGGGGTGAGGATAATCCTCCGACTACTACACTGCCTGATTCCACTACACCTGACCAGGACACACCAGTTCCTGCACCTACTGAGGGTGCAGCGGTTCCTCCAACCGATATTCCGGTTCTACCTCCAGCCCCATCTTCCGATACTGGTATTTTCGAGAGGGTTCTTAGGGAAGCCATCCAAATGTTGACACGGATAGTGGCTTCTCAGGCCTAGAGATCAAATGTTACACCCACTTCTTCTAGCTAACAAGGGGATTCTAGTGGTTCCAGGGTGAACAGGTTTCTTCAGTTGGATCCTCCGGTGTTCATGTGTGCTAATGCCGAGGAGGACCCACATGACTTCATTGATGAGATGCGTAAGACTCTCCAAGTTATGCGCGCTACTAAGATGGAGGGAGTGGAGTTGGCCGCCTATCGCCTGAAAGGGGTGGCCTATTCTTGGTTTGAGTTGTGGGACGACTCTCGCGAGGAAGGGAGCCCTCCAGCGAGGTGGAGTGAGATTGCTGACACTTTCATAGACCATTGTTTGCCGGCCGAGACTAGGTCAGCTCATGCCGCAGAGTTTGAGAACCTTAAACAAGGTAGTAAGAGTGTGTGGGAGTATCACATGGAGTTTGCGCGTCTATCTAAATATGCCATTCTCATATTGCCTACTATGGAGGGTAGAGTGTGCCGGTTTGTGCAGGGCCTTAGCCCCTTGGTTATCAATGAGGTCGTTATAGCTGCCTTTAATTCGGATATGAACTATGGGAATATGGTAGCATTTTCTCAAGCTACAGAGAACCGTAAGTTGAAAAACAGAATGGAGCGAGAGGGTACCAGCAAGGCCCGGCCCACGAGCAACTGTAGGGAGTCGTTTGGTGGGGAAAGATCAGCTTTTAGGGGAGGGTCATCATGGCATCCTAGTCTTTTGCTCAGTCTTCAGCCAGTGCACCACTAGCAGGGCCCAGTCAGAAGCAGGGGAGTCGTTTCAGGCCCAATCAGGGCAGCAGGGGACCCCACCCGCAGGGCCGATCAGGAGGGAGATTCCAGTAGCAGCGGAGGACCCCATGCCCCAGGTATAGGAAGATGCACTAGGGGATCTGCTACATGGACCTACCTATATGTTACGGGTGCAGATTGAGGGGTCATATTCAGAGGGAGTGTCGTTCATCCCACCAGGGTGCGGTAAGGGGCACAACACAACCATCTAGTTCTGCAGTTGCTACATCTTCAGCACCCCCTCCAACTCGAGGTACTCCAGCACTAGCAGGGTGTGGTACAGCTAGGGGTGGTGTGCAGCGTTCAGGAGGACCAAGCCGTTTCTATGCTATGAGTGATTGCCAAAGTGCAGAGGCTTCTCCAGATGTTGTCACAAGTATATTTAGAATTTTGAGGTTTGAATTTCCATATGAGCCGATTGTTGAATGGAAGGGGGATAATGTGATGCCAAAAAGGTAGGTTTATTTCTTACCTTAAGGCCATGAAGATGATTAATAAGGGGTGTATCTATCATTTGGTCCGGGTTACGGATACTGGTGCTGAGGTGCCTACACTCGAGTCTGTGCCAGTTGTGAATGAATTTCCAGATGTCTTTCTTGATAAGCTCCCTGGGATTCTGCCAGACAGGGAGATTGATTTTGGGGTTGATGTGATGCCAGGCACACAACCTATATCTATTATGCCCTACAGGATGGCACCAGTAGAATTGAAGGAGATAAAGAAACAATTGAAGGATTTGTTAGCGAAGGGTTTCATCTGATCGAGTGTGTTACCATGGGTCACATCGGTTCTCTTTGTGAGGAAGAAAGATGGATCACTGAGGATGTGTATTGACTACTGATAACTCAAGAAAGTCAAAATCAAAAACAAATACCCATTACCAAGAATAGATGATTTGTTTGATCAGTTACATGGTGCTAGGTACTTCTCCAAAATTGATTTATGGCCCGAGTACCACTAATTGAAGATCAGGGAGTATGATATTCCGAAAACAGCTTTCAGGATCCGGTATGGGCATTTTGAATTTCTGATAATGTCTTTTGGGCTAACAAATGCCCTGATAGCTTTCATGGATCTTATGAATTGGGTTTTCAAGCATTTTCTCGATTCCTTTGTGATAGTGTTCATTGATGATATTCTTGTGTATTCGCAAGGTCGAGAAGACCATGCCGATCATCTCAGGGTAGTTTTGCAGACTCTTCATCAGCACCAATTGTACGTGAAATTATCAAAATGTGAATTTTTACTCGAGTCTGTCTCATTCTTGGGTCATGTTGTCTCCAGAGAAGAAATTAAGGTTGACCCTCAAAAGATTGTAGCGGTGAAGAATTGGCCTAGACCTACAACACCAACCGAGATTCACAATTTCTTAGGCTTAGCTGGGTATTACAAAAAGTTTGTGGAGGGGTTTCTATTCTTGCCTCTCCGTTGACTAAATTGACGCAAATGGCAATTAAGTTCCAATGGTAAGATGCTTGTGAAAGGAGCTTCCAGGAGTTGAAATTGAGGTTGACTACGGCACCAGTGTTGACTCTACCAGACAGTACAGATGGGTTTGTAGTATATTGTGATGCTTCGAGAATCAGGCTTGATTGTGTTTTAATGCGACACGGCAAGGTTATAGCTTATGCCTCTAGGAAACTCAAGAATCATGAAAAGAACTATCCAACACATGACTTAGAACTTGCGGCGGTGGTTTTTGCATTGAAGATTTGGCGTCACTATTTATATGGGGTCCATGTGGATGTATTCACAGACCACAAGAGTCTTCAATATATTTTCAAACAAAAGGAGCTGAATCTGATGCAGAGAAGATGGCTTGAGTTACTCAAGGATTACGACATCAATATTCTATATCACCCGGAGAAAGCCAATGTGGTGGCGGATTCTCTTAGCCGAAAATCTATGGGTAATTTGGCTCACTTGGAGGCATGTCAGAGGCCGTTGGCCAGGGAGGTTCACCAGTTAGCTAGTTTTGGAGTTCGTCTTGCGAAATCTAGTGAAGGAGGGGTAAATGTGCAAAATAGGGCTGAATCATTGCTTGTTGTGGAAGTCAAAGAGAAGCAATATGATGATCCATTGTTGGTACAATTGAAGGAGGGGATTTACAAACATAAAACTATGGCTTTTACTCTTGGCACAGATGATGGTACACTAAGGTACCAAGGGCGGCTATGTGTTGCAAATGTAGTTGGTCTCCGGGAAAGAATCATGACTGAGGCTCACACTTCCAAGTATTCCGTGCACCCAGGTTCTATGAAAAATGTATCATGATCTTAAGGAAGTATATTGGTGGAATGATATGAAGAGAAATGTAGCGGACTTTGTGGCAAGATGTCCGAATTGTCAGCAAGTGAAGGCCGAACACCAATGGCCTGGTGGGTTGGAACAGAACATAGAAATTCCAATATGGAAATGGGAAATGATTAATATGGATTTTGTGTTAGGACTACCACGTAATTCGTGCAAGTTTGATTCAATTTGGGTGATTGTGGATCGACTCACGAAATCAGCACACTTCTTGCCGGTTAAATATACCGACACAGTGGAACATTATGCTCAGTTGTATATTAAGGAAATAGTCAGGCTTCATGGCAGTCCAGTTACTATCATTTCCGATCGAGGGGTTCGGTTCACTGCAAATTTTGGGAAGACATTTCAGAAAGGTTTGGGTACTCAGGTGAATCTTTGTACATCCTTCCATCCACAGACCGACGGGCAAGCAGAGTGGACTATTCAGACACTTGAGGACATGTTGCGTGCTTGTGTTCTTGACTTCAAGGGTAGCTGGGATGATCATTTTCTACTCATAGAGTTTTCTTATAACAACAGCTTTCATGCTAGTATTCAGATGGCACCATTTGAGGAATTATATGGTAGGAGATGTAGATCTCCCATTGGATGGTTCGAGATTGGGGAAGCTGAGTTGATAGGGCCAGACCTCGTGCATTAGGCTATGGAAAAAGTTAAAATCGTCAAGGAGCAGCTGAAGACTACTCAGAGTCGTCAGAAATCCTATTCGGATGTTCGTCGCAGAGACTTAGAGTTCAAAGAAGATGATTGGGTATTCTTGAAGGTTTCCCCCATGAAGGGTATAATGCGGTAAGGAAAGGGAAATTGAGTCTGAGGTATGCCGGACCGTACAGATCATTCAGAGGATTGGTGAGGTAGCATACAAGCTTGAGCTACTACCCGAGATGTCATTAGTGCACCCGGTGTTCCATGTGTCTATGTTGAAGAAGGTAGTTGGGGATCCGTTAGCTATTGTGGCGGTTGAGACCTTTGAAGTTAATGGGGAACTGTCATATGAAGAAATTCTAGTTTCTATTATTGATCGGCAAGTCCGAAAGTTGAGAAATAAAGAAATTGCCTCCGTGAAGGTGTTATGGCGAAACCGGAAGGTTAAAGAGGCTACTTGGGAAGCCGAGGAAGAAATGAAGAAAAAGCATCTTTATTTTTTTGAATAGCCATATATTTATAAAGTTGTGTTCTATGAAAATTCTAAAAGTTACCTTCTACGAATTATGTATCCTTTGTAAAGTTGATGTTAAGGGTGTTCTGTTTCTTATAATATATTGCTCATGAGGCAACAGTAGGTGTTGTTATTGTGTTATATTGCATCATTGGGTTATATATATATTTTGAGGATGTGTTTCTGGGGCTCTCTGACAGGTGGATAGGCCTAGTTATAGGGCAAACTCTGGCGAAATATTTGGAAATTTAGGGAGAGTCAAATTTGGGTTACTGGTGTGTGGTATGCAAACCGAGTTGCATAATATGCTAATAGTGAACCTTGACCCTCATTCAAGAAAGAATGATCTTAAGTGGCGGAGTATGTAAGGCGTCGTGAGATATTTCCAAAGAAAATTGGGGTTCCGTGATGCCGGGGTAGGCGTAGAGGTTAATAATAGTAGATATTCTTGTGGAATTTCTGTGGCATATTATGTGGCCGCATAATCACTATGCGGGCCGCAAAATGGAGCAGCTACTTGGGCCATTTTTTTTGTCACTTTCGCGGCCAATTACGCGACCGCATAACCATTTCACGGGCCGCACTTTTGTCGCACAATCAGCCATAGAAGTTTTAAGGAGGGAGGTTCTGCGGCGCAATATGCGACCGCAGAACAGGTCTGCGGGCTGCATAACTACCGCAGACCCAGGCAACTTTTTTCCAGTTTTTTGCACCAAATTGTGCGGCCGATATGCTGACCGCATATCCATTCTGTGGTCGCATATGCGACCGCATACCCTGTTCCGGAGCTTCATTTTTGGATTTTTAAACCCGACCCTATTTCGTTAAACCATATGCCATAGTACATTGTTTAGCATATTTCTGATATTTTTAGAGTGAGAAAGTGTTCTTAGATAGGAGAAGTAACCTTAAACCTAATATCCAACAATTCTTGCTTAATCCTTGAATATTATCAATAAAGTCTTCATCTTTGAGGTAAGAATCTATGCCCTAGCTCTTAATTTCGAAAATCTACAAAACATGGGATAATTTGAAAGACAATATTTGGGTGTGGGAGTTGTTATCTTGCATACATGTGTTAACAAATAATGTAGGAAGGTTGTGAGCTACAAATGATAGAGAATGGGTTGAGGGATGATGGAATCTTTCGAAAAAGGGCCTTAAAAACCTTAATGCACACCTAGTGCTTGATAATATGCTCAAATGATCTAGAATCATGATCATCTTCCTAATTTTGGTCCAACTTGTTATATTTCTAAAATAGATCGAAGTTGCTATGAATTCCGGAACATTTTAAAGTTTAAAGGAAGCTCAATTGAGGTATGCTGGCTAAACCCTCTTCTTTTTAGAATCGAATCCCATGGCGTTCATGTAATTGGTGTAAGTCCCAAATTGATTATTATAAAATTGGCTATTCCTAATGTGTTTGTGTTGAAGGATGTATGTTCAATATTTATTCTAAATGCTTCATCATGTCATCTTGCCATTTGAGGATGTGTTCAAAATGTGGAATATGTGTTAGAAATGTTAAGACTTCATGTCAAGATCGAATAAAGGTTGTTATGCCAAATTGTATGAAAAGCCTCTATGTGCTTAGGATTCCCAAATTGCTCATATGTATACTAATGCCTTAAATGGTAGGCCTATTGTTGTTGATGATAATAATGATGTTTGAATGTGGAAAGGGGAAACTGGAATTATAAAATACGGCCAAGTGCCAAGAATGACTTCATAATTGTGGCCATTAGTGCCAATGAATTGAAAAGATGTAGAAAATGTATGATGTGAGATGATTGACTAAAAACGGTAATGTCTCGGGTGAGACGGCCTAGCCGATCGGGCCGTGATCGGACTCCATGCCGCACACATGGTGGTAACTGTGCTGGAAAGTATAATGAAATTGTGGTTATGGTTGATGTCTCAAACAATGAGACGACCTAGCCGATCGGGTTGAGATCGGACTCCATGTAAGAATACGGAGGTATTGTGAATTATGGTATATTGACTCTAAAGAT
The DNA here is from genome assembly GCA_000715115.1 of Nicotiana otophora. Classification (NCBI taxonomy): domain Eukaryota; kingdom Viridiplantae; phylum Streptophyta; class Magnoliopsida; order Solanales; family Solanaceae; genus Nicotiana; species Nicotiana otophora. The sequence continues at coordinate 64,296 of AWOL01S0013722.1, forward strand.
CACCCAACCTAATAACATGGAAATTTACTTGAGAACTTATGTGATCCTTACTTGATGGTTTAGTATTATTTGGAGCTCTTATTGAACTCGTGACTGTTTTTCCCCTTGTATTATTATTCTTTCTATTGAGATGGTGTTTAGTTTTACATACTAGTACTATTCGATAATACTAACATCCATTTTGACGGGGGCGCTGCATCTTTAAATGGATGCAGGTGGTTCCATAGCAGGCAGTGTTGATCAGCGATAGTGGTACATCCTCTTCCCAACAGACTTGGTGAGCCCCACTTTATCCTAGGATCATGTAGTGTATCTTTTGTTCATATTATTATCACATTTTGAGGTATAGCTGGGGCCTTGTTGCCGGCACTATCATAACACTCTTTTATATCGTTTAGAGGCCCCGTAGACACTATGAGGGTTATACATGGGTGCTAGAAAAGTCAAACATATTATGTTGTGTTTTGATCTCTTGTTCCACTCGATTCATAAGAATGTGTGTGTGTCTTGAAACTTAAAAATGCTGTAACCAATGAGACGATTTAGTATTATATATATGATCTTCCTACTGTCTATACTAATGAAATGATGTCTTCTCTTGATCATGGGTGAGTTGGGTAGAAAGTATCTAACATGCTTGCTTGACCGAGTTCACTCGATTGAGCGCCGGTCGCGCTCCACGAGGTTGGGGGCATGACATTTCTAAGTACAACTGTTCTGGAACAGAAATAAGTTGTACAAAAGAACTTCAAAAGGTGACTCCGAGGCTTGCGAACACGATGACAGGTATACCTTGAGTCTCCATAGCAATGCCCGATCAGCTAGCTAACGATCAACAAACTCTGAAGTGCCTGTATCTACACAAAATGTGCAGAAATCGTAGCATGAGTACACCATGGCGGTACCCAGTAAGTATCAAGACTAACCTCGGTAGAGTAGTGATGAGGGACTGTCAAGACACCTACTAGTCTTAATAATCTGTACAAGTATGAATGTGAAGCTAATAGGGAACAATATCAATATAAACCTAAGCATGGTGTAAATAACAATACAATACTTGCAATAGAAAACTAGAAACAACGATTCGCAACAAGGCACAATATGTAATAACATCGTAGAGTAAACCGAATACAGTTAAGTCCGGAGAAACCAAGTAAGGAAAACAAGTAACAACTCAATAAGAACAACCACTTTCACACAAGATTTATTCAAGAATTTCCCATAGATACCACACCTCATAATCACAAATTACGGGTCCCAATTCACGAACCCTAATCACTTGGTATCTTATGCCCACATTAAAATTCACAACCACACGGACAACTCACATGTCAATACCATTAGAACCTCATATATGCATGGACAACTCACGTACTATAAGGGTGACAATACCTTATATCCGCACGGACAACTCACATGCTAACAAAAATAATACCTCCTAACTGCATGGGCAACTCATATGCCAATATCAGAAATATCTCATATCTGCACGAATAGCTCACATTCCATTAGTAAAACTTTCACACAGAAGGGAAATATACGAGAATACAAATAAATGATCGATAAACATCAGGGTTCATCTTCTTAAACTGATATGAGTGAATAATTACATGTATGCTTGTGCAAGTGTTCTATCCCAACTCGAGATAACAAATAAGAGCAGAGACAACGAATGGCACATAGGAACGACACAACAAAACGTAAAATGCATGACTCACACAAGGTAGGCACACCACTATACAAATGTCATCAATAACAATGCCCCAGGCCATAACTAGCCATCACAAATCATCCCCGACATAGCCCCCTTGTTTCACCACGTGCATAACAATAAAGTAAATGCCCACCTTGTCTCACCGTACACGCATAATAATAATTTTATCACCTTGTCTCGCCACATGCACAAACCCACATATATATAGCCCACCTTGTCACGCCGCATGTGCAAATATGAATGATAACAATAGCACGGACAACTCACATGCGAACACCCGGACAATCCTTTAAACAATATCCCGTGTACCAAAAACATAACAACACAAAATAACAACCCGTACCATATGTGCCCATATGCCACAATATTTCCTCAAAAACATTACAATACCATAACCACGCATAGCCTTCGGCTCAACAACATTGATTACAATAATAAAAATAACAATAACACGAGAGTACGACAAGTAAATCAACACGAAGAAACGGAAGAACGAGCTCATAATAAAATACATAACAAGTAATAATGGTTTCAAACAAGAATAACTCAACAATGGCAGAGATAATGTGTAACAACAATATCCAATAAGAGTAACTCAACAATTGAAGGGATAATATGTAACAATGATTCCAAATAAGTATAACTCGACGATAAGATAGATAACATGTAACAATGATTTCAAATAGGTACAACTCAACCATAAGAGAGATAACATGTAACGATGACTCCAAATAAGGATAAGTCAACAATGGAAGGGATAACAATAACTTCAATTAAGATTAAGAAATTACGAAAGAGATAACATGGCAATAAAAGAGGCAACAACGTCAATTAAGGCATATAAGAGTATATTTGGCAACAAGGGTAGAACATGAATCAATCAACTTCAAATAAGACACGTAACGGTAAATTTAGCAGTGAAGGATTTAACAGGATAAGACAACTTCATTTTTAACGTACATAAGAACCTAAGAGTCAAAGCCGGTCAAATTTCCACATATAAGCTATTGTCACGCCCCAAAATCCCTACTCGTCATGATGGCACCTAAAATGAGATAACGAAGGCAATCAGAATAATGAAATTTATAGAAATAGCATAAGTCTGAGGTCTCAATACAATATAACTGCTAATACCAAGTAAATTCCCAAACACTGGTAAAATACGGAGTCATGAGCTTCTACAACGGAATACAAGTCTGAAATTGAACAATAAATACACTGTTTGAAATGTAACAACAGTATAAAGGAAAAAAAAAAGACAAGTCAAACTGTGACCAAGGATGCAGCTCTACCTCGTCTTTAGATCCCCTCAACACGCAAGCCTACTGCTGATAACTGGTCCCCACACCTGGATCTACACAATTAAGTGTAGTATGAGTACAACCAACCCAATGTACTCAATAAGTACCGTAAATAAACATGGCGAGGTAAGAGACACACGAATTATCAAATGATGCTAGCTATCACCTGTTTAGTTTCATATTTTAAACTGATATAGAACAATATTTGAATCAATCATAAAGTTTAGTAAGAAACCATCCATGTGTGTATGTGTATAGTTTCTCGAATACCCTGCTCAGTCAACCACTTGACATATAGAGATGATTTGCAGTTAAATCAGATAAATGATCAAGGAAATTGCAAGTAAAGATGAAAAGCAAAATCCAAACAAAACGCTGGCCAGATTTACTCAACCTTTCCATATACGTACCAAACCACTGATTAGTTCATCAATAAAAGCGTGTACACCATCAAGAGAGAAACATGAGAGGGTGACCCTAGGGGATGGATCTGTATCCACGTGCTGCACGGACAACTCACGTAGTGCACGGACAACTCACGTGCTAATAATAGAACTCACACGGACATTTCACGTGTTGCACAGACAACATACGTGCTAGTAACATTAATATATTTTTATCCGTACGAATAACTCACGTGCCAACAAACACAATTCGCTCGACATGGCACAACAACACAATCCGCCCGGCGTGGTCATCTGAACCCAATCCAATCATATCATACAGGAGCAAATAAACAAGTATACATGTATAAAATGAGTGAATAACAATTCTCATGCTCCTGGACTGGTATAAACGACATGCTAAAGTGTAGGCATGTGCAAGTGTACTAACATAGCTCAAAGTGCAATTTCATCAAAGAATAACATTTATCAGTTCATTCAGGGGATTAAACCCCTATGTAGCCTCAGACATGGCTCAAATAGTTCACAACAATAAATGTGTGAAGCATCATAGCTTAAGGTTTAACAGTCAAATTCTAGGCTTATTAGAGCTTGAGCACAACCCGAACATGAATAAATAACCTCGGTGTCCGCACGTGGGTTCAACCCCATGTATGTGCGCACCCAAAAGCACGTAGCTATCACAATAATTCATGCAACTAGTGCCTTAACCGAGTTTAGATAAGATACTTACCTTAAGCAAATCAAACCACTTCGCTAGCAAGCCCTTCCCACGTGTATCAATCTCCGGAAGGCACAAATCTAGCAAAAAATAACTTAATACTATCAATAAAAGCTATAGGAATTGATTCCAAATGATAAAGCTAAGATATTTAACAAAAGTCAAAAAGTAAACCCAAAAAGTCAACCCGGGGCACACGTCTCGAAATTCGGCAAAATTTACAAAGTTTGGATACCCATTCAATAACGGCGTCGTTTCCGGGGATATGTCTATGGAACTAGAACTAACAAGAATGCATGTATAATTCTTGTACATCAACAAAAAAACTAGTTACATGCGGCCAAATGCACACGCAAGTATACGCGATCGTCAAGTAATAAAGTGACTAGAAGTCGGATGTCGAACCCATGAGGACTTGTGAATAATTATAAACTAAATTAGACTATCCTAATTATCTAAACAAGAATTAAACCTAGAAGTATTTGACTCTAAACTAATTAAAATAAAGAAAACCACATAATGAACTTTGAACAGAGGAAGAGCAAATTTTTATGTTATCAATATTATGAAAACGATCTAGGGTTATGGGCTATCTAACATTCCGATTGTATTCTTCAATTAAATTGACTAACTAATTTATCTATCTTATTGGTTGACAGGGTTAATAACGCTCATAAGAATCTGTCAAGTTCTTACTCGCCTATTCAAGTTAACCTAACGCCTATATGTCTATGAAATTAGAACTAACAAGAACGCATATATAATTCATGTACATCAATAAAGCAAGGCAATTAGGTATATGTCTATCCTAACCACGAATCTGTTCCCCGATGCCCAGGTTCAAGAACTTGCTCTACTCAATCCTATGTGCAATCTAGAATTCCCACTTTCAAGTTCAATTCTAGATTCGTAGATAGATTTCAGTTGGTGATCATGCAATTAAATAATTAAGAACAAGATTGAATAAACAAACCAATATAATAAATCAAGAAAGCAAAATCAATATCCGAATAACAATCATCATGAAAGAACCACAACACTAGAACGTGAAGTTTAGCTCCACATAGATATGGTACCCAAACAACAAATCATACAAAGAAACATAAAAATTATTATGTTTGGCGGAAGAAAAGATGAAACCTGGCCTCCACAGCGGCTCTGTGCTCTCCCCTTGTCAAAAGTTACTCTCAAAAATGTCCTCCCTCAAAAATATGTTAGATCCCCTCCAAATTAGGTTTAGGACCCCTTTTATACGAGTTTTATACAAACTCTAATTTATCAAATTTAAACTCGCTCACCTACTATGTAAAAGAAATCTAAATAACATCACCTATCTATCATAAAACGAGTGCCCTCACACGAATAAATAGTCCATATACTCAAATCAAAGAATGAATATAATTTAAGGACTTAGCATCAAAGGAAAACTATTTCACTCACAAACGAATTCACATGTAAGCACAAAGAACCATAGGCTTTCCCATTATGTACATCTCTACTAATTAAGTGCTCGAATAAAATCAAATAGGACTTTAACTAGTTGTGATGTTGGCCAAGGGAAGGGTAGGAAAACTATATAATAGTGACTTATACTTCCCTAAGCACTTTGCACTTTTAGACTTCATCGTCCATTATTTTCTACTCTTCACTTTATTATTTAGCCATCTCTTCATCTATTGTTTCACAAGTATTTCCCTCATATCAAGAACGTTTTTTAAGCAATTTTTCTTTTCTCTTTTTTTCATATCACATTCATTTCAAAAGGGCCTTTTCATCTCTTTTCAGCTATCATTGGTCACCATTTTTCACTTAATCATCCATTTCTTCAAATTTCACAATTACTATCACGGTCTAAGCAATAGTGTTCAAAGAAGTAGGGTGCAAAAACTAGGAATTCAACAAAATAATCAAGGCAAAAATACGGCTTCCAAACAAAAGGCTACAGGCTCAAAGGGCTAACTAGTGGTACAATATCTGAATAGGTTAAACTTCAAAAGACATATCACAGAAAGTCTATTATCATCTTCTAAACAGAGAAACACTTGTATTTCACTTCAATAACATGCAGCGTAAGTTCTAGACTAATATACAAAACATAGAATATATGTAAGAAATACTCACCCCACATGGCACAAGTATCAATCAAGATGGATCAATTCTACTCTAAGACAGACAGGATCATAGCGAACGACAAAATGAGAATAAGCTATATACAGAGTCACAACCCTGAGCCTAGGTGTTAGAAAGTCTGCTATTTTATTTATTACTCAAGCAATCACAGGAAAGTACTACTTAAGCTCGGGCCTAAATATGCTAGTATCAAACAAGTCACAAATTATTTTTCTCCTCCCTCTTCTACTACTCCTAAAACAAAGAAACAATAATAATCTAATCCTAAAACAATTACCCGATTCAAGTTACATCACATGAAAAATAACCAATGCACAAAGAAAAACCAACTAAAACTAGCTAGAACAAAAAGAAAATATTTCTGACTTTTTTTCATTGGACCTTACTCCCTCAAGACAGCTATCCACAAAATTCATCGTTGGGAAAAGTCCCAATTTTCTGATTTTGTTTTTTCAAATTTTTTTTAAAATCAATAACTATTACACTAAAAAGGAATATTACAATTAAGCTACAGTAGCACAGAAAATCACTCAGACAATCTCCTTGCCCCACACTTAAAATTGTGCAATGTCCTCAATGCACACTGTAAATAACAAGAGGATAAAAGAGACTCCCTGGTAGGCCAAAGGCTGAAGCATTAGCAGCTCACGGATACTCAGACTCTTCCCAGGTATGATCCTTTGTGCGGGCAACCCACACTTAGTTTCAACCACTTGCTTGATTTTTCACACGCCTATTGGCTTTATTCCCTTATCCTACACCTACAAAACACAAAAACAATACTACAAAAATAATACAATAATAAATAAAAAATAAAGAAAATATAAAGAAATGGTAGAATGGTTTTCCTTGCAACAAGCACCCTATTTATAGTCGCGGCACGAGGCCATCACTTTCACCACTTTTTCTTTCACTTTGAGGATATAAATTGTGCCTCTAATTTTGCATCAACTTTTCTGTCACGTTCATGGGGCGGTGGTGTGAAAATAGATGAACCAAGCAATAGATATCGCATCTTGCACTTCCTGGCACTTAAGTGAGGTATGTCATTTTGCCTTTTTGGTGTGGCAAATTTTAGAATGTAAGGGTCTTGGTCTTCATCTATACAACTCTCCAAAAGCTCGATCTCCATGTCTCCATCCAAACATAATGTAGAAAAATATTAGAATGAGGACCAACACACCCAACTCCAAAATTACATTATTTTTGACATCCTCAATACTATATACTACCTCAGCCTCTGCATGATCAACAAGAACTTGGTCTAATGATTGGTATTCTCATTTTAGCTCCTCAATTTAGCCTAGAAGAGCTTTTTCAGATTCACACAACTCATCGCTAATTTGTTGGGCGTTATACGCATCAACCTTTGCACTCAAATCTGCATCCAAGTTGCGCACAACTAAGCCAAACCCGTCAATTTCATGTGCAAGATCAACTATCTCCTTAGACCAATCATTTACCAATGTTGTCAGTAAATAACGTCATTTCGCATATTCTATTAATCGATAATATTCGTCACAATACCAACCCAAATTCAGACTTCCAAGAGGTCAGATCATGACAAGCCCAAAAATACTGGCCATAAAAGTCTTCCATCAACCAAGCAATTTCATCAATCATCTTATCTCCATATATTTCATCTCCAGATGTCATGCTGAGAGAACTAGAAAAAACGCTAAAAGAAAAATCAAATATTTATCAAACTAAAATATTTACAAAAGAAACAATAAAACTTGTAAAAATAAAAGTAAAAGTAGACACACTTGCAATAGATTGATTCAGACCTAGCCACCTCAAAAATAACTGAGGTGATTCTCTCTAACGAGCACTGCCATGGCCATTCCGGCCAGCGGCCAGCCTTCTTCAACAGCTGGTCTACCTCCCCAGGCCTCCCCCTTATTTCTAACACCAATGCAAACCAACCCAAGCCCTTAGATTATTCAAATATCCTGAAATCAGTCGCGACAAACTCTCAAATACGTGCGAACACTTGTTCGAGCAACACTGTGATTCCAATACCTCTTCGACGTGCTACTTTTTTGAATGGTCAGCCTTTGGTGAAGTTCTCAGAAGTTGAGGTGGAGCGTATGAATGTAATAGAAGGCTTACAGTATGTAGTTGTATGTAAGTTTTCTTATGGCTGGCCCGAGATTCAGGAACTACGTAAAATTATCCATGTGCAATGTGGAATTAAAGGTGAATGTAATATTGGTTTTCTTAGGGATAGACATGTTTTGATACAATTGACATTAGGGGAAGATTTCATAAATTTTATGTCAAAAAGCATGTATTACCTGAAAGCTAAAGATGGATATGAATACCAGTTGAGAACATTAATTTATGATGTAAAATTTAAGGTTGGGGATGAAACTCCAAAGGTCATGGCATGGATTGCTTTCCTAAATTTTCTACCTACTTACTTCGTTAAAGAATGTTTATTTTCTCTAACTTCAACTGTGGGGAAACCGTTTCATCTTGATATGGTGACTATTAACAAGACACGACCAAGTTGTGCAATAGTTATGGTTCTTGTCGATCTCTTATCAGACTTACCAAAAACAATGCGTATGGACAATGAGAATGAAGTCACTGGTGAAATTCGGACTGAATGGGTGAAGATTAATTATGATTTCTTACCTAAGTATTGTAAGACATGCAAGTTACAAGGGCATGATGAGTTTGAACGCTGGCGTCTTCATCCAAAATTAATGGAAAATAAGGGCAGTGACAAGCAGGTTGTTAGTGACAAGGAGCAAGAGAAAGGCAAGGAGAAATGACATTTTATGATTCTTACAAGTGGAAAAGTTGTAGGGAATATAGGTGAACAATGGAAGGAAGTACGAGATAATCGAGTCAAGAAGACTGCTCAACAGGAAGAAGTACATGGCAATACAGGGAAAGAAATTGTCCCAGTTGATGATAGAGAAAAACAGGTGCACATATCAAATAAATATGTTGTTCTAGAGCTTGAAGAAGGGGATGTACAGGAAAATAACCAGCTGATTTGGGTAGAGGATGCTACTGTCATAAGGAGCCCTCGACCTAGTCCCACAAACACTGGGAAATTAAACCAAGCAGCAGTTGTCTTTAATGCTAACTCTACAGGTTTTAAAGAAGCTAAGGAAGGATTAACTACTACTCCTAAAGGGAATGGTGTCAAGGAATCTACAGCACAATAGGTTAATAGAGCTTTTGGAGCTCACAATGTTGCTACAAATCAATCTTGTTAGGAAATTCCATTGCAATCTTTGGACACAAATGTCATACCTGAACAGGGAAATTTAAAGGATTGTTTAAATTTCTCTGGATGTAAACTATTGAGTGAACAGGTTGAGGAGGAATCAGATGAAGGAGAATTCTTTGAAGGTCGTGAAGATATGGAGGAAGTGGAAGATGATGATGAAGAAGAGGAAGAACAAAATGTTAATGTAAAGAGTGAACGAATTGAGCTACAAACTGCAGATGAGGTCGTCAAAGATAAACATGTAGGGGAGCATAATGTTATTCCAAAGGAATTACATGTCAGTACAGGGAACCTTACCAAACCAACAGTAACTGCAATGGTTCCATCTTTTGTACCAGGTGATCCTAGGTGTGAATTACAGACATCTACGGGTAATATGATGGAGCTGGATAGTGGGGAGCAACATAATTTAAATCCTACTTCTCCAGGTAATGGAAAAGTACGGTTAACAGGGAAAGATGGAATACAAAGTTAACATAAGAATCTAGTTGACTCAATTGGAGTGGTGCTGAAGGAGAATGTAAACAATAATTTGATTCCTAAACCTATTAAGAACCAAATGATCACACAAGAACACAATGATGATGAAGAGCAGAATTAGCGTGCAAAAGGAAGGGACTGAGATGAGAATTCAACAGTTCAAAATTTCATGCATGTTGCTAGACAAGGTGGCATATCCCCCAGGCAAATGGAAAAAGGAAAATCAGCAGGTAGGGAAAAAAGGAAGCAGGCAAAGGATACTCCTAGTTTACAAGCACCTGAAGTTCAAACGAAAAGAACCATTTCCAAATCCAGTAACCAATGATGAATGCTTTGATTTGGAATATTCGATCAATTAACATGAAGAAAGCCTTATAAAGGCTCATCACAATGAATAGGCAGTACCACTTTCAATTTATTGGCCTGATGGAACCTATGCAACAGGCAAGGAAAATGGATAAATATAAGAGGAGAATTGGTTTTGCTCAAACTATGGTGAATGTTTCTAATAAAATATGGGCATTCATTGATGAGAAATATGACATAGACATAATGTTAGACATGGAGCAACAACTTACATTGAAGCTTTTTGACACTGAAGATCAGAAGGAGTTCATCCTTACTTTGGTGTATGCCAAATGTGTTTTGAATGAAAGAATAGAGTTGTAGGTACGTTATACTCATTGGCTAGTGATATGACCTTACCATGCCTCGTTGGTGGAGACTTTAATGTGATAAGGGACGAAGAAGAAGATTTTGGAGGGCTTCCATTTCATATTAACGAGATTGATGATTTCAGATATTGTGTGAATACGTGTAATCTGTTTGATCTTGGCTTCAAAGGAAGCATATACACTTGGTGGAATGGGAGAGCTAAGAAAGATTGAATTTTCAAAAGATTAAATATATGCTTGGGCAACATGGAAATTCAACAATTATGGCCAGGAACGGAGATAAATCATTTGTCTAAGATTGGATCCGACCATAGTCCTATGCTCATCTCCTGTAATCCAAATACTGGACCAATCAAGAAGGCATTTAAATTTCTCAACTTTTAGAACAAACATGAAACTTTCAAGGATGTGGTGAAGGAGCACTGCACAGCATATTTCTATGCAAATCCTTTCATACTTTTCAATCACAAATTGAAGAAACTGAAAAAGGCCCTCTCAGTATGGAGTAAAGCAACTTATGGTAATATTTTTCATAAAATGTCCAATTTGGAGGAGGTAGTAAAGGTCCATGAGTCGTAGTTCGAATTAAATCCTATTTTACAGAATCGGGAGAGACTACAAAAGGCAAAGGTATGGATGATTAAATTCTTGGCTATAGAGGAAGAATTTTAGAAATTAAAAGCTGGCTTGTCATGGTTTCAAGATGGAGACAGAAATAAAAAAAATTTCCACGCCCAAGTAAATGGAAGAAGAAAGAGATTACAACTCAGAGGAATTCAAAACACAAATGGTAACTGGATAGAGGAGAATGAGGCCATAGCCAATGAAGCAATACACTCTTTCCAGGAGCAATTTCATGAAGCTAACGTTCCTATTGCTTTTGGAATAATTGAACATGTTCCATCGATGCTTACTAATGATCAAAATCATAATCTGATAACGCAACCTACATGTGATAAAGTCAAGCATGTTGTGTTTGGATTGAATGGGGACAGTGTTGGAGGACCAGATGGCTTCAATGGCAATTATTTCCAAGCTTGTTGGGACATAATTGGTGAGGATATTGTGGAGATGGTCAAGGCATTCTTCAATGGACAGAAATTACCTAAGTTTGTGAGTCATACAAACTTGATATTATTACCTAAGAACAAGGAGGTGAAATCTTTCTCAGATTTGAGGCCAATTAGCCTCACTAACTTTGTCAATAAAATCTTCTCTAGAGTCATACATGAGAGGGTAGTTGGTATCCTTCCTAATCTTATATCTAACGAACAAGCAGATTTCGTAAAAGGTAGAAGTATTGTCGAAAATATTCTCCTCACTCAAGAAATAATCACTGATATAAGGTTGAGAACAAAGGTAGGGCCTAATGTTGTGATCAATCTTGACATGACTAAGGCGTATGATAGACTTTCATGGTTATTCCTAACCAAAGTATTGAGGAAGATAGGATTTTATAAAAGGTTCATTGGTTTGATTTTTCGTATTGTATCCAATAATTGGTATTTAGTCCTTATTAATGGATAACCGTAAGGCTTTTTCAAATCTTCTAGGGGAGTTAAACAAGGTGATTCTTTGTCACCTACATTATGTATCTTAGCAGTTGAAGCACTATCAAGGGGATTAAATGCAATTAATCTGAACCTATATTTCTTTTGCTTTGGCCTACCAAAGTGGAGTTCTAAGATCAACCATTTAGCATATATAGATGATACAATTATATTCTCTTCTTCAGATGCTACTTCATTATAATTGATTATGGAGGTGCTGAGTTCATACGAGGTAGCTTCTGGGAAGTTGATCAACAAATTCAAGTCAGCCGTATACCTTCATCATTTTGCAAGTGACGAGGTTGTAAGGAAGGTACAAAGGATCACTGGAATCGAGAGGCAGAAATTCCAATTTACCTATCTTGGTTTTCGTATTTTCTACTCAAGAAGAAGGATGGACTATTATGAAGGACTTATCACTAAAGTACTCGACAAATTGCAGTCATGGAAGGGTAAGATTTTGTCCATAGGAGGGAGGGCAGTGTTAATATCTCATATCCTACAAAGTATGCACATTTACTTACTCTCAGCAGTGAATCCACCTACCCTTGTAATCAACAAACTTCACAAATTATGTGCTAGATTTTATTGGAGTAATTCTGTTATTGGTAGAGCTAGACAATGGGCTTCGTCGGATACTTTATGCTTGCCTTATTATGGAGGGGGTATAGGGTCTAGATCATTACATGATATGGCTAAGGCATTGTTCTGTAAATTATGGTGGAACTGTAGGACTAAACCATCGTTGTGGAGCTCTTTCATGAGCCAAAGATATTGCAAGAAGTTGAATGCCATGATTGTGCCTTGCAGGAATAGATCGCATGTGTGGAAAAAAATGCTTCAGTGTAGAGATCTTGTGGAACATCAGATAGTATGGCAATTAAAAATAGGATCCGCTCTATTTTGGTTTGACAACTGGACAAAATTAGCATCTTTATATTTTGTTACACATCCATATTTTGTTAGTGATGAGACAATCCACAATGTGTATGACGTAGTGAATCAAGGGGCTTGGGATGAGGACAAAGTTAAAGAAATACTCCCAGAAGAACTAGCAACACATATACTGGAGAATTTGTCACATCCAATCATATTGGTAGACTTGGAAAAATCACTTTGGAGCTTAGAAACAAGAGAGGAATTCACTGTAAAATCTGCTTGGGAGTATATAATAAAGAGAAGGGATCTAGCTATTACTTATACGAATATATGGATTAAAGGATTACCATTCAGAATCTCCTTCTTTATGTGGAAATTGTGGAAGAGTAAATTTTCATTAGATGATACATTGAGAAGAATGGGCTACTTCATGCCTTTGAAGTGTTGGTGTTGTGTGAGTCCCAATGAAGAATCAGTGGCTCATGTGTGCTTTAAATCTTATGCAGCCACAAGAGTTTGGAAATATGTTTTCTCCTTTGCAGGTTTATCAATTGAGGGATTAAGCATGCATCACGCTATTGTCAAGTGCTGGACAGTTAAGGTAATACCAAGACTTAAACCAATTTTTCAAATACTCCCTAGTATCATTGTTTGGGAGTTGTGGAAAAGGATAAATAGCTACAAACATGATGATGTTGTGTCTACTAATATAGTTGTGTACCAAGTGTGTACCACCATCCAATTGCTTATTAAGGTAAGCAAACTAGGTCTTAGCAGTGTACCATATAGATAGCCAGATATTTTACACATGATGGAGAACTATACACCTAGATTGAATATTAACAAGGTACTATGGGAATTCCTAATGCCTTGGTGGTTACAAGTCAACACGATGGGGCATCAAAGAGGCAATCCAGGTAGAAGTTCAATTGGATACTTTTTGAGGAATGAACATGTTGATTTAATATATGCGTCTGAGAAAGAAATTAAGGAGATCACGAATACACATGCAAAGGCTATAGCAATTCAGGAGGCATTGAAGTATTGCATTCATAATAACTTAACTCAAATATGGCTACAAACAGATTCTATGCTGCTCAAAAATGTTATTGGAAGAATTTGGAAGCCACCTTGGGTCATTGATGAACACGTGTAAAGGATAAAGAAGATGCTAGTAATGTGCAATGGTAAGGTATCTCATATATTTCGAGAAGGGAATAAGCTGGCGGGCCATTTGGCAAACTATGCTCTTGACCAAGGATTTATAGAATGTCACGCTTTTCATCATTTAGATTCACAAGGCAGGATGTTAGTAAATGGGGATAAGCTTCAATGTCCATATCTAAGATTAAAAGTACTAAGGATATAGGAAGGGATACAGGAGGAAGGACAAGGCTGATGGTGAAGAGGGTGTTCAACAAACTGGATCATCAGTCTCGAATCCTTAAGGAGGAGAATGTGGTGATTATTTGTTTCACTAACTATATGTTCTTATTTCCAGGAATCTTTATTGTATACATGCCTTATCTCTGGACTAACCTTCAATTGGTGGTATTAGTACTTGGTACTCATTCCATTGGAGGGGAAGCAAGGATAGGCACAAGCATGGAAGAAAGAATGATCGTCAAGATACTAGGGACTGGATTACATTTACATACATTCAGCTATAGAAGGTTTGATCTACATCTCAATCACCCTACTTCTCTACATACCATTCTAAAGGCCAATGCCATCGATGTAAGGATACAAACAACAACTGGAAATAAATGCACAGTTACAAGACAGTTAAGGTACAGATTTTATTGAGAGAATTTGGAAACGATGGATACACTGTGGAGTAAATCTCAATGCAGCACACTACCACAACACTTCAACATGGACTTAATGAAAAACTTTCACCAAGACTCAAATAAAGGCCACAAAAAATTAGATACAGCGCACTTTCATACAAATTTGAGTTGCCCAGGGAAAGTTACTGTGAACATTTATTATCTACTGACTTAACCTCAATGGGTGGTATTAAATCCTAGTACTCAATCCCTTGGAGAAAATCCACTGATAAGCCCAAGCATGTTAGCAATGAAGAAGGATGGGCAATTTTTCACAATAGAAGTAGAGATGGAGATAAATCTCTTCAATGCAACACTGCCCATGCACTCTGTAACATACATAAGGGGATCATTAAAAGAGAAGTGATACCAGCTCCAACTAAGTCCAGTAACAGGCAACACTGGAGTTTTCGACCGTTGTTCTATTAAAATATGACTTATGGAACATAGCTGCGAAATATCTGAAGAAACGTGGGATTTTTTGCCTACTACTCACATCAGGTATGGTTTACAAGGAAGATACCACTACTTGGTCTATACACAACTATACAAGAACCACACAAAAGAATTGGAAGGATAAACAATCGAGCAAATATTATACAACGGTACGACAAATTAATGCGTGTGAACTAGATTGGTTGAGCGTGAATGGAAAGTATGGACTTAATGCTGTAATAAAGGAAGTTGCACCACAGTATTTTGCAACACAAATTAGAATGCCAAGTCACACTTCAAGGATCGAGAAGATACTGACTAGGAAATGGGCAAGGATGGAGCAAAGATTGAGATGTTGGTCGTTCATACTTCATACATCCACATGGCTAGTTAAGATTCTGCTTATTTTATACCTATATAGGTTTCAAATGTTTACAATTTTTAGATCAATATGTAATGACAAGTTTGGATATCACCTATTCAAATTTGGTACTAGGGGATATGTAATTACCATGACATATCGTCTCACGCTCTGTAAAACCTACTGCTACATTGTTGTTATTTTTTTATTATTATATTAAAATAAATAACACTAGGCACCTTGCCTAGTGGATTAAAAAAATATAAAAGTGTAACTTAGAAAAATAGCTAATTTCTAAGTCCCCGACAATGGCGCCAAAAATTTGTTGCTCCCAAACGCACACGCAAGTATATGTGGTTGTACAAGTAATATAGGATTGTAAGTCCAAATATTGTACCCACATGGACTTGTGATTAATTATCAACTAAATTAAATCCAAATAATTAATCGATTCAAGCGAATCCTAAGTATGAATAATTAACTCAACTAATCTAGAGTAACAAACTAAGAGATTAAAGGAACAAGTTGGTGAAATTACACACAAATTCAATGAGAGACGATATTCTAGAGCTATGGGTTAGCTAACAATCCTGTTGCATTTTCCACTTAAATTGTTTAATTAATTTATCTGGTTTATTGATTGACAGGGTTAATATTACTCGTAGCCTTCTCCCGAATACTACTCGCCTATTCAAGCTAACCTAACACGTATATTCCTATGAAATTAGGGTTAACAAGAATGCATTTATAATTCCCGTATAGTAACCAAGCAAGGCGATTAGGTATGTACCTATCCTAACCGCAAATCTGTTCTCGATAATCAGGTTCAAGATCTCTCTCTACTCAATCTTATGTGCAATCTAGAATTTTCACTTTCTAGTTCAATTCTAGATTCGTAGATAGTACTCAAT
Source organism: Nicotiana otophora (assembly GCA_000715115.1). Classification (NCBI taxonomy): domain Eukaryota; kingdom Viridiplantae; phylum Streptophyta; class Magnoliopsida; order Solanales; family Solanaceae; genus Nicotiana; species Nicotiana otophora. The sequence goes on from AWOL01S0013722.1 coordinate 80,932, forward strand.
TGGTGATCAAGCAATTAAATAATTAAGTGCAAGATTGAATAAAAAAACTAATATGATAAATCAAGAAAGCAAAATCAATATCCAAATAACAATAGACATGAAAGAACCACAACCCTAGAATGTGAAGTTTAGCTCCACATAGATATGGTATCCAAACAACAAATCATAAGATTTGTGGTTATGGTTAGACGGCCTAGCCGATCGGGCCGTGATCGGACGTCATGTCACACATATGGTGGTAATTGTGCTGGAAATTATAATGAAATTGTGGTTATGGTTGATGTCTTAAATGAGACTACCTAGCCGATGGGTAGAGATCGGACTCCGTGTAAGAACACCGAGGTATTGTGAATTATGGTATATCGGCTCTAAAGATCACCCAACCTAATAACATGGAAACTGACATGAGAACTTATGTGATCCTTACTTGATGTTTTAGTATTGTTTGGAGCTCTTATTGAATTCTTGACTGTTCCCCCTTGTATTATATTATTCATTCTATTAAGATGGTGTTTAGTTTTACATACTATTACTAACGTCCCTTTTGCCGGGGGCGCTATATCTTTAAATGGATGCAGGTGGTTCCATAGTAGGCAGTGTTGATCAGCGATAGTGGTACATCCTCTTCCCAGCAGACTTGGTGAGCCCCACTTCATCCCGGGGTCACGTATTGTATCTTTTGTTCATATTATTATCACGTTTTGAGGTATAACTGGGGCCTTGTTGCCGGCACTATCATAACACTCTTTTATATTTTTTAGAGGCTCCGTAGAAATAATGTGGGTTGAACATGGGGGATAGGTAAGTCAAACTCGTTATGTTGTGTTTGAATTACTTGTTCCACTTTAGACCATGAAAATGTGTGCGAAATTTGAGACTTTAAAAGGAAGTAACAATGGTAAGAATTGGTATTGCAGACCTGATCACTTTATTGTTTGATTAACAAAAATATGTATTCTCTTTATTCGTGGATGAGTTTGGATAGAAGAAAATCTAACAGGCTTGCTCGGTCGGGTTCACTCGGTTGTGCGCCGGTCACGCTCCCCGAGTTTTAGGGCGTGACATCAGTCATATTCATTCATTTTTATATCATATCTCAGTCTCTGTTATCATTTGTTGTCACATCCTATTACCATTGTTTAGGCTGATTGGCATGAGATTTATGAGCCTGAAATACTAGAGAGATTGATGACTGAGTGAGGCTGAGGGCTTGATTGTGAGTGATATTGATGGGATTGGGTTGCACGTCGCAGCAAGTTTTATTAATTCATGATGGGATCGGGCTGCACGCCGCATTAGCTATTATTGATTCATGATGGGATCAAGATGCGCGCCACAACATGCCATGATTAGCTTATATTAGTGCTTGGGCAGGATCCGCCCCTCAGTAGTCCGACATACCAGCAGTGAGCACAGGTACCTACTGAGTGCTAGTGTCGAGTGCTAGTGCCGTGTGATTGAGAGTATTGAGTGATTGGGAGGTGCTGAGTGATTGAGCATGCTGAGTGAGGTTGAATATCTCGAGAGCATGAATACATGAGTTTATCACTGTGGCGCATTACATTTGACATGCATACATGTCATGTAGGCATAGAGATGCATTTCCTCATGCTACACGATTTTTGTGACATTCATGACATCACATGCACATTGACATGTAGGCATAGTGATGTAATTTTCCCATGTTATTAGAGAATGAAATATCTTATTTGTTGTGTAACGTTTTTGGAAAAAACCACAGTTTTTTCTGATATACTCATGTTTTGGTGATTTCGGTGAAATATTTGGGTTTTTACTATTATATCTGAGCAGCATCCCTAGTTTCCATAACTGTGAATGAGTTGAGCATCATATCTTTGAGTAATACTTTTACATTTTTCATTATGTTGTTACGAGTTGATCTTGACTGTTGGTATTGGACTTTGACCGTTGTCCAAGCTCATCACTTCTCTAAACCTAAGGTTAGATTTATTACTTATTGAGTACATGTGGTTTGTTGTACTCATACTACACTTTTGCACCTTGCGTGCAAAATTTGGATCTGATATTGCTGTATATGGTGGGAGATGACATTGAAGATGTACATGCGTTCCGGTTGTAGCTGCCTCTTGTTCATGGTAGCTTTAGATTTATAAAAATCTGTTTATGTACATTTTGAACAGATGATGTATTTATGTTATACCAGCTTTGTAAACTCTAAATCTAAGAAGCTCATGATTTGTACTACCAGTCATTGGGGATTCTTTGTATAAAAGTTTAGTTATATTATCATTATTTCTCTCAGTAGATCTCATCTGAAATTGGATTATTGTTAAATTGGCTTACCTAGCGGGTTGAGTTAGGTGCCATCACGACTAGTTAGATTTTGGATTGTGACAATTTGGTATCAGAGCTCTAGGTTCATAGGTTCTACGAGTCATGAGAAAGTGTCTAGTAAAGTCTTACGGATCGGTATGATGACATCCATACCTATCTTCGAGAGGCTACAAGGCATTTAGGATAAACTTCCCATCTTTCTTTCCTTATCGTGCGACATTGATTCAGCTTGAAGCGTATCTCTTTGAATCCCTTCCACTCACTCGTATGCGCATGTGAGCGCTCGGTGTTGACAGTCAATTTTGACCCTCCCTTTTAAAATTAATTTATTTATAGTTAATAATTTATGATGAATGTTTTGAAAGTATTTTCTATCAATAAATACTTATTTTACAAAATTAACTAGGTATTAGTAGTTTTGAAATTAATAACTTAATATCAGTATTATGTAAATATACTTATCATTTTTAGATTATTAAAATAAAATACACTACATAGGTGTTATAATTAATTTAGCGAATTATTTCTCAATTTCAGTTAAATAGGTCACTATGTTAATAATTTGAAGTTATTGTTAGAAGATAAAGTATTTTCTAAATAATTACAATAATTAGTGGTATATTTGATAATTATAATTTTACTATATTTTATTAGAAATTAATTAAGTTTAATTAAATCAATTTTAAAAGGGGTTAAAACTAAAAGGGCTACAATTGCAATTCCTAATTAAAATACAAGTGGTTATTTACTAAATCAGTTTCAGCCCAAAAGACAAGCCCAATCCGAAAAATACCCAGTCAAAACACCCCAACGCTTTCCATCTTGACAATCCGGGTCACTCTCCCTAAACCAATCATAACCTACCACGTCACTCGCCTCTCTCACTCACAAAGAAAGCACAATGAATATGGACCATTGATCTATCATATCGATGGCCCGCGTTTTATCCCCATTTTTCCTTCAATTTTTAGTACTCCACCAGACTTAATCCCAATCGTCCAAATCTAACAATCCAACGGCCGTGACTTTTTCACATTCTAATTCTTGAATGCCTAAATTATCAGGGTCGTTGATCAATAGATCTAACACCCGAGATCCCATCTCTCACTCTTAAATCTAAAGACTAGCCCCCAATACCCTAAATCAATTCCCCAAACACTCAATCGCCCTCCTTTCCTCTTCTTCTCTCATCTTTGTCTAACCTACAGACTCATCAATCACCCAGACCATGCACTAATTAGTGCAAGGTCACAAATCCATAAGAGAATCATGCCTTTTGTCTTCCCTAGCCGTGAATTCCGCCGATACCTTCCCCATTTCTTCGCTTCATCTAAAAATCCCTCAAATTAAAAACTTAACTTTCAAAGAGGAAACCTCAACTTACCATCGATCTTTCAAATGCATGGCATGCATGGCCATCCGTTCTGTCTCTGTACTACAAAACTCATCACTCTCTTTCCATTCTCATCATTTAATCTCAAAGATCTAATGTCAAAGTCATAGACCTAAGTATGAAATCTCAAATCATTTGAGATTTTCTTATGTTCTTTCAAATCAAGGCACATGGGAGCCTCCTCAGAACCTCATTATGATTATTTGAGGTCCAGAGGTCAAATGCAGTGACCTCTGGACATTAGGGCTTTGCCCAATGGGTTTCTCCTTCAACTGTTAGCTTCCCTCGTCTTAGGTAAAATCCCTAATGATTTCCCCCTCTGTCTCTCTAATTTTTACTCATCTATGCTTGCATTCTCTAGTAGTCGTCATCTTCTACTACTGAATTTGAATATGTTGAAACCCTAAACCATTAATGGCACTATAAAAGGGGCTTTCAATGCTCTCACCAACAAGACCTAAGACAACAAGAAAAAACTGACATTTTCAACCTACATAGCTAATAGGCTCAAAAGCTATCACGAAATTATTTAGAAAAATCTCGCTTTTAGTTCTGTATAGTAAATCAAGCTAGGGTTTTTATTAGTTTTCGATTTCTCTCTGATTTTGAGTATTGCATGGGTCGGATGAGTTCTTGATCATATATGGCTAAACAAGAGCCTTTTGTTTGGTTGCTGCTCAAGAGGAGGTCAGTATGCCCCCATCCTCTCTCTCTCTCTTAATTGCTTCATTTGAAAATCATGAATGTGTTATTGTTTTCCTTATTAATTGCCTAGTTTATAATGATTATTCACGCTCTAATTGCTTATTTTGGTTTACCATGACTTGTTAATGATCTATGATAAGACGTTGTGTTTATATATATTTAATTAGGCAGTTCTGTGATTTTCATGACCTTAATTTCTGTAATGAACAACCCATATGTTTAAGTAGCTTAACCTGCCTTGATGATTTCTCACATTTGTCTAAGACCTCAGACTTTACTCTAATGTTTTGTTACAATCTTCATGCTGCATTTTGAGTTATGTTCCTCTTAATGTTCTGTTATAACCTTCATTCTCATCATGATGTATTTTGAATTCTGTTCCACTTAATATTCGGTTATAAGTCCTTATGATTCAACATGTTATTTTCTCCTGGGTGTTGTTACGCTATACTTAGGGTTGTTGTTGCAGTCTTCATGTTCATCATTTTTCTTGAGTTCTATCATGCTATACTTGGGGTTGTTATTGTAGTCTTCATGTTTAACATGCCATTTTCTTTGGGTTTTGTCATTCTAAACTTGGGATGTTGATATAGGACTTTAGCTAGGGTATATATGAAGGTGCATAGGATAACCCTGCCTCACCTGGTTAAGGTTCATGAAACCTGAGTGTTCAAAATGCTTTCATAAATACTTGTTAGTCCTTAAGTATCCTTTGAATCGTCATCATGAATGCTTCACATACATCTCTAACTGTTAGCTTATAAACAGTCCGACTGGGATGAATTTTCTTTTAAACATCAGTAGTATTTATTATGATCAGCCTATCTCTTGTGAGTCAAACTATAGTTGTGCCTTGTTGATTATTTTTGTAATCTGAATATGACTCCATCATGTTTAGCTATTTAACCAAGCCTGTGTAGCTGATTTAATTCTGTTAAGTGTGATGTTTCCCCTATCCTTAACACTTTATGATACTAACAACATGATTATTCAATGTTTGGGACTCATCTTGTCTTGTGAGGTCATAATCTTGATTGAAATCTCTGTATGTGTTGAAGTTTGGTATGAACTTTTGTTTACCCTTCGTGATTTCACATTTTTGAACATTGTTTTGAACTTATACTCAGTCTTTTGTTTCCTTTGCTATTCTGGATTGAATTCAGTATAAAGGAAACCTTCTATCATTATTGGTTGAGTACAATAACTTGCTTGTATCATTGTCTGAATCTGTACTATGGATCTCAAGGGAATCAAGTAATGTCAATAAACTAGGTGTATGCTCATCTGTGATCAATATGAAGTCATTAGTATCTGTATCCTAAAGTTGTTACAATTCCAAACTATGAGCTGTGAGATGTATGATTCCTGTTGTATGATTCTTAGTAATAACAACACAAGTGTACCTGTTGTCATAAATGCTTAGAAGTCTGATTTTCAAAACTTGTTAAGATGTGTGCTTCACTCACTTAATGCTGAAGTATAGGGACTATCTCTATGTGTCTATTTCTGTATTATTAGGAAATGTCATAGTAGTTGATTTGTATTGAAAGGGCCTCGTTAGCATTCAAACCAATAGGGAAGAGTTCGTCGTTAGTAGTTAAAGGTATTCGGGAGTACAGTTTAACTCTAGGTTGGGCTACTCTCCCCGGCACAAGCATTGCCCTGGGTCTTGAGACCCTTGGGAACTTTGAAGTGTCGGGGGATTCAAAGGGGGTATCGGCCTTGAGTAGAACTCTCTCCTTAGACTTTAATTCACTGACACTTTTTACTCTCTTTGGGTTTGGTGTTTAATGGCAACGAAAGATATTCAATGTGGATCATTCACTATGCACAACCTCCACATTAGCATGATTCCCTTAGCATTTAGGTATTGTTAGTAACCACTTTTTTTAATCTTTGCTTAGTATGATTCCCTTAGCATTTAAACACTGCCAGTGATTTCTTTATTATTTGTTTGTGAATTTTATGTATGGATTTGTATACAATATTATTATTCTAATGACCTTCTCTTTTATTTTTGCGCATGTACAATGAGTTGGCCTGTTGAGTTCTTTAAGAACTCAGGCCCAAGTTCAGCTCTATTATGGTCCGAGGGTCTGTTGTCGCTCATCATTTTACTGCTGGGCCTACCTTTTGAGGCCCAAATTCCCTAGAGTCACTTCCTTCCCTTCACCTCTTTACTTATTGTTTCGTCATTCTTCAATTGCACTATGTCATTACTCATTGTTGTTTTTTCCTATTGTTATATCTCATTATGTATATGGCAAGTATATATTGGATTGAATGTTTATCCTTATCTTTTAATTCATAAAATAACTTAGGCAAGCCTTAAAGAACATAGGATTAAAAAGAAGCGTTAGTTAGTGATTAATTCTATAACTACTAATCACGAGCTTATTATCAGTTCATTATGCCTTGCTAACTTTCTCCTTAAAGATTTTTGAAATCCAAAGGTTTATCAAAGGTGACATCCCTCTTTTCAAAGTGAAAAACAGAATTGTCGCGATTTAATCTTCCAAAAAGGGAATCAACTATTTTGAAGGATTAAGGTGCTGCTGCCCTAAAACAGAGGCTTGCAAATAGTTTTCTACTTAAAAACCAAGGTATATATTAGGATCATTTTCATAACACTTTTAATACATTAGAATGACATGAACCTCCATGATTTAGGAAACAAAATGCTTTAATTCAGCTTCCATTTCACATGTATACAAACGTTTCCATCTTTCGAAGTTCTTTTTTTCAAGCTTATATATACTAACACTAATTTCCTAAAGGCTTTTATTTAAAACCATCTTCTTTAAACCATACCCTCTTATAAAAATTATGTCCTAACATATGGTAAGTTATACCCTTAGAACACTAGTTAAGGCATAGGACAAATAATTAATTCCAAATCTAGTCTAAGTCCTATGGAGCTACCTCGGGTAGATTTTAAGGGGTGCCTAACACCTTACCCTTAGAAGAATAAGAACCCTTACCCATGATCTCACCGGTTAGTAGACCAATAAAGAATTTAACCTTTTTTAATTAAATTGGTACCCTAGTATACCTTTAAATATTAGGTGGTGACTCTCTTTTATTAACAACAGAGAAATCACAAGTTGAATCTTGTTTTGACTAGTGCAAAATAGGGTTCGACAACATGGCTACTCCACTGGGGAATTCACACTTAGGTTCTGACCTTAGCAGACTTAGGCTGAATTTGGCATTTAGATTTATTTGTACATTTCTTTAATTATAGCTAAAATTACAATTATGTGCTTACCTACTTTATTTTATCTTTATGCTTATTGTCGTACTTATTGTTGCTACACCCTTATATGTTATTGCTTTACATACACTATCATCACATTTCTCCTATCAAGTCTTGGCCGTACACTATCACACACAATGGCACGTTAGGGTTGTCTTTTACACCCCTCCGAAACTTCATTTCAAAACTCTCTAGTTTCAGAGAATGTCTTTGTCAAGTCAACTAACATATCTTCTCACAGCCTTTAATCCAACTCAAAAGTAGGAAACAATCTACTCTAGCAAAAATAAGTCATATTGCATAAACCTTAGGTGATTCGGTCCTTGGCATCGAGACACAATTAGAAAACCCACCCTAATGTCAACAGGTCATGCACCCAATGACATGATTTCTATGGAAAGACAAATAAACCTGACAAGGCACTTAAAGATCCGAAGCAAACACTTACCAAAACCTTTATTTTACCCACTTTAGAAAATGGAAATCAACCAAAACATTCCCAAGATTAACATGGTGATGGGAGCACCACACACGTTTAAATAGTGGTGGAAGAACATTAGCCGGGAACAAGGAGATGAGATTCAGACACACATAAGGGCACTGACCACTTTGCTAAACATCCTAGCAGAGCAGACAGGGTGCTCACTCGCCTACTAATATCGTTCTGTGATCCGGCTAAGGTGGTGTTCAAGTTTGCCGACTGTGAGTTAGTACCGACACTGGAAAAAGTTACTAGTTTCACGGAGCTGCCATTCAATGGAAGGAAGCCAATACTACCAGTTACTATGCCCGGTTACAGGTTCGTGGATACTTTAGGCCTGGCTAACAGTCGGGGTTTGAGAAATATCGAGGACGGATGGGTGAGCCTCAACCAGCTGTTTGACAGATTTGGACATCGCAAAAGCTATAAGTGGTATTCGGGAGAGTTTAGTACGATCAAGTAAAGTGGGAGAGTCTCAGGCCTATCACCTTCTCGTTGGCACTGTTGGGGTTATTGGTCTTCCCGAACTTATTACCTGTGGTTCTGGCGACCTTCCTGGAAATATTCAAGCCACTTTGGTGCCGATGGTGCTAGCTGAGATTCTGAGGGCTTTGTCCGCATGTACATGAGGGTATGATTTCTTAAGGGTTGTAACTTTATGCTTCAGATCTGGGCCACGGAACATTTCTTCCAGTGAGAGGCCACCATTGACTACTTTGTGGGCGTCAGCAAAATGATCCGCAGCCACAATGAGCGGATGAGATATTGGGTCTCCCCATATGGGCAAGAAGAGTGGAGGAAAATGCTGACTAATCTAAGTAAAGAATGGGTCAACTGGAAGCTTTCATGGTTAGGTGGAAGGGCAATCTTAAGGACTCCTCAGAACTACTTCATTGAGCTGATCGGACTTTAGGACATCCAACCATACTCACCCCTGCGGGTTCTTAGACAGTTCAGAATGATCCAGGATTTTCCTCTACGGACAAGGACTACGCTATATGAGGATGAGTACAACAGACAGATTCCAATCCCTAGGATAAAAAGGCTCCAAGAATAGTGGAACGACCCGGTCACAATGCCGATGGGTCATAACTTGTAGTGCACTCCAGAATATTATTTCTGGATCAACGAGGAAGATGAGCTAGCCCGACCAAGCAGAGAGGGTATAGCCTGGTTAGACGACGCAGTGGATGCATTGTAAATCTACCATGAGATTCTGCCACATTACCTTGTGACTACCTCAATGCACCATCAAGTGGTCCCAAGATCCATCAATCACATGTTGCCACCTACTAAAGACAATTACCGGTTAGTGGGGTGCATCCAGATAGTGTCTGGGAAAGAGCCGGAAGAAGATCCAGAGGAAGGGTATAAGTTCAACGATGACGGGGAGGAGTTTGAAGAAGACCCGGAGGAATATCCGAAGGAAGAACCAGAAGAAGAAGAAGAAGAAGAAGAAGAGATGGGAAACGATTCTGGAGATGGTAACTAGAAGTTGGTTGATTTCCCCTTCTTTCCCACTTTGTACCTTTATCCCCAGTTTTCTTTTTACTTTCCTAAAGGGCAAGTTGTTTAAGCCAATGCAGTTCTATGAATATCAGAAACAGTAATGTAATATTTGTTCCCGCTTATCTATGTCCAAAAATTATCAATGAAACCAAGCTTGCTTCAGATCTAAATGTGTCAAGTCTAATTGTTTGTCTAACATCTGCAATTTAGGCCTACCTCCGGCAATGAGAGGTCCCACGAATTCTAGGAAGACGCGCTATCCTTAATGCGTGAATTAATTGCTTTATGTGATTTCCTACTTGTATAAATGAAGAAACTGATTGCTGCTTCTCCTTTTCTTTTCTTTCTTCTAGTTTTTTCCTTTACTTTATAATTACTCCCAAAAAGAAAGTTGGTTTGTGTCGACCAAAACTGGCGGGACCACCGTACAATCTAAGATCAAAGGGAAAGATGTCAGCTATAGAAAACCCGACTGAACATGCTCTGGTCATAGCTAATATTCCGAGCGATCGGGAGAGAAGGACGATACCAGGAATGATGAACACGTGGCTAGGATGGCCCAGGAAATGGAGTCTCTAAGGGGGGAAGTATAGCATATCAGGGAACTAGTACATCTAGCCGTGACAACACTCCTTCAACCACCTTGCTTTCCTTCTTTGGATTCAATCCTCAACCGCTTCCCTTCCACATCACGCCAAAACAACAACACCCCAACTTTAGTCCCCACCACTAAAGTCATACCTCCAATAACCCCCACAAACCCACCAAATCCCCCTATCCACACTCCCTATGTACCACAGCATGTTCAAACACCACAAAACCCGCATATCACAATCAACACAACTCACACCCCTCCTCGTGACGGAGTCACTTTTACCACGCACCCAAATCAGCACATACTTGTGGCACATACCGTCACCCATGAGCGATATGTTCCACTTGTATATGCCATTTCTGAACCTGCCTTTACAGTGCCTATCACGGTTAGGGTGCTTTATGAGATTAACCAATACGCCGAGATTGAGAGGGAATCCAGGCATAAGGAAGAGTAGTCAGTATCTGAGCAGCTACAAACCTTGAGAAAACAAATGAAAAACCTCCATGTTGCCCGGGGAAGTGACATTTTGGACTATGAGGATCTGTGTATCCATCCGGATGTGGATATGCCAGCAGGGTATATGCCTCCAAAGTTCGATATCTTCGATGGGCCGGGCGATCTCCACACTTATTTGAGGGCATATTATGACAACTTAGTCGAATTGGGGAGGAACGAGAAGCTAAGAATAAAGTTATTTATAAGGATCTTGATGGGCGAAGCACTCACCTGGTATACTCGACAGGATCAACGAAACTGGAGAACCTGGAAGGATATGGCGGAGGACTTCATGAATCACTTTCGATTCAACACAAAGATCACTATCGATAGGTTCGCATCGATGAACCTGCAGAAAAAACCATCTGAGTCATTCCAAGAATATGCACGTCAGTAGAGATTAGAGGCCTCCAGGGATCAACCTCAGCTGGATGACAGTGAACTAACCAAGTATTTAATCAGAGCCCAGGAAGGGATATACATCGAAACAATGACGGGAATGATGGGACAGAAATTCTCCGAGTTGGTCAAGATGGAAGTTTCTTAGAAGAGGGTATAAAATCTGGTAAAGTGCAATCCATGGCAGCACTGCATGCGGCCATCAAGGCAATCCAATCAAGGTTAATCTGTAGCGGAAAAAAGAAGAAAGAGGAGGTCTCAGCAGTCGTCCCTTACTATCAACCCAACCCACATCACGGAAACACTTTATATTCCCCAAACAACCATTCACTACCATCCACTTATGCTCCAGTCTATAACACCTATCCATGTTACCACCTGCAACCCTAATGCAACCCTCCTCGAGCCCATAACAACTCGAACCCACAACGACCATATGCTCTTGTCCAAACTACTACCCACCTAAACCGACCCACTTATGCATCATGCCCTGATACCAATTTTGAAGAGAGAGGTCCCACAAATTATACCCCGATTGGTCAGCCTCTGGCCCACCTATTCAAGAGATTGAGAAGAGCAGGATTGATACATCCAGTGGAAGGAAGGCTCCCTGAGTATCCCTCCAAGTATTTTGATGCAACAAAGAGGTGTGTGTACCATTCTAACGTGCCTGAGCATGATACTGAAGATTGTTTTAATATGAAAAATAAGATTGAAACACTGATCAAAAGGGCATCCATTTAGTGCACTCCGGCGCCGCCCAATGTGATTCGCAATCCGCTGCCAAATCACCAAAACTAGAGGGTCAACATGATCGCATTGGACGGAGAATATGATATGAAGGGAACGATTGTCACAATAGGAAATGCAAAAGTTGCCAGGATCCTACCTCAAAGGGCTCCAGTGATTACAGTACAAGTGAGACCTACGGTGATAATTCAGACTTATTGATGACAACCTGTCGTTGCTACAGGGGACAAAGAGAATCAGGAATACAAAACTGTCCCATGGATGTACCAGCAGAAGTGGAAGGCCAAGATGATAAACTCTATCACATCCCATGGTATGACTAGGTCTGGGAGATACTACGCTCCTGAAGATGTAAATCCAGGGAACTTGGGAAGAGAGCAGATTCAAACAAGGAACATAACAGACCCAAAAGCTGTCGAATTCTAGAAGAGAATGTTGACCAAAGAGTACTTTGTGGAGGAGTAGCTGAAGAAAACTCCAGCACAGATATCAATCATGGACTTGCTGATGAGCTCTGACGGTCATAAGGATGCCCTATTAAAAGTACTAAGCAGGGTAAGTATACTAAGTAACGCCATTAGTGAGGCACTGGCCGCGATAATTGTGAAATTGGTTGAAGCAAATATGATCACTTTCAGAAGAGACGAACTTCCCGTCGAAGGCGCAAGTCACAACAAAGCTCTTCATACCACTGTCAAATATGGGGACAAAGTCGTGTCCCAAGTACTGGTCGATGGAGGGTCAAGAGTCAATATTTGTCCGCTTTCTACTTTACGGGAGTTGGGAATCCATTTGAGGGAAGTCAAGGAAAGACATGTGAGGGTAAGTGCCCTTGATGTTTCGAAGAAGGATGTTATCGAAGAAATTTATTTAGCTTTGCAGATCGGGCCGGTCGAATTTCCCATATTTGTTTAAGTAATGGATATCTCTTCTTTATACAACTTGCTGCTGGGAAGGCCCTGGATACACATGGCAAGGGTCGTCCCATCTAGCATGCACCAATGCATTAAATTTGAGTGGGAGTATCAGGAGATCGTGGTCCATGGTGAGTGGAGTCACTCCGCTTATTTGTAGCAGGTTGTTCCGTTCATTAAAGAGCTAGACAGAGTTGCTTTCCATGTAGTGGAAATCATACAAACCACCAAAACGGAAGAGACTAAACAAAACATAGGAATGCAGTCGTCGTATAGATCCAAGATGGCTATGAGGGAGATGATGTAATATGGATAGAGACTAGGAACTAGGTTGGGAGCCAGGTCGGACATGATCACAGATCTAATTGAACCTAATGGGAAAAAAGGAAGGGTCGGCATAGGATATCAGCCTCCGATGGGGAAAGCTCGTACTGGTAGCTCCAGGAAGAAGGTTTTTGTGCCAGAGCATGTTTCCAAGTCTGGGACAGAGTTCAATACCAAAAGATAACATCATCGATGAGATGGGAAAGGTGTTCGTGAATATGATTGAAGAATACTGTGAAGGGACTAACATCAAGACACCGATCATCAGGGATGTTAAACTAGCGCATGAGCGGTGAAATTGGACCGTCAGTCCATCTTTGGTTCGCCGGGAATCTTGATAGTATGGAACTGTAAAAGTTTTCTTTTTGAAAAGCGCATGGTCAATTGAGGTCTGCACCGTGTATGTACCTTTTTGTTATTTGCCTCTTTTGAATGCTTAGACGTTACTCTTTGATGAAATAAAAAAAATCATTTTCTTAAAATATTGCAAATTTATTTACCGCTTCATTTATACTTAGCTTTTCTTTTCAGTAATCAAAATACTAAAAACCCATATTCTACGATTGTGACGTGTAACAAAACTGTTGAGTGAAACAACCCATTTTACGAGAAGTACGATGAGAGTATGATGCCAGATAATCTCCCACAGGAGATCGAATAGCCGGAGAGTCAGTAAAAGCCCAACCTCAAAGAAACGAAAGTGTTCAACCTCGAAAATGAAGGAAACGTGAAAGAAACCAGAGTTAACATTCATCTAGAAGCCGCGCAGAAGGTAAAATTGGTTATGATCCTCCGTCAATACATTGATGTGTTCGCATAGTCATATGATGACATGCCGGGATTAAGTACTGACATTGTCCCGCATCGACTGCCCACTAATACTACCAGGCCGCTAGTCTAGCAGAAACCCAGCACCCAAGAAAGAAAGAAAGATCAGGATATGCATGGATTACCGAGATCTCAACAAAGCTAGTCCAAAAGACGACTTCCCTTTACCAAATATTCACATCCTTATCAACAACTGCACGAAGCATGAATTGTAGTTATTTGTGGATTGTTTTGTTGGGTACCAACTAATCTTGATGCACTAGGAAGATGCAGAAAAGACAGCCTTGATCACACCTTGGGGAGTTCACTGCTATAGATTCATTCCCTTCGGTCTCAAGAATGCAGGTGCCACCTACATGAGGGCCATGAAGACCCTTTTTCACGATATGATTCATAAGGAGAATGAAGTATATATGGATGACGTCATCATCAAGTCTCGAAAGAGTTCAGAGCACTTGGACAATTTGAGGAAATTTTTAGAGCGCCTGCAAGGGTACAGTTTGGAATTGATTCCGACAAAGTGCGCGTTCGGAGTCCCTGCTTGAAAATTGTTGGTCTTCATTGTAAGCAGGAAAGGGATAGAACTGGACCCATCAAGAATCAAGGCAATTCAGGAATGTCCACCACCAAAGAGTAAGAAAGATAAGATGAGTTTCCTGGGTAGACTAAATTACATCAATCGGTTCATAGCCTAGTCTATGGTAATTGGTGAACCCATTTTCAAGTTGCTGAAAAAGGATGCTGCTACAAAATGGACAGAAGAGTGCCAGAAAGCCTTCGACAGAGTCAAGGAGTATCTGTCAAAAGCACCAGTGTTGTTCCCCCTGAGCCTAGGAAGCCACTATTACTATATTTGTGAGTCTTAAATAACGCCTTCGGTTGTGTGATGGGATAGCATGACGAAACTGGGAGAAAGGAGCAGTCCATCTACTACTTAAGTAAGAAGTTCACGCCATGCAAGGCCCAATATACTTTGATAGAACGCACTTGTTGTGCTCTAACTTGAATCGCCCTGAAACTAAGGCATTACATGTCAGCATACACTACGCATCTAATATCTCAGCTTGACCCGTTCAAGTACATCTTCGAGAAGCCAATGCTGACCGAAAAGTTCGCTAAATGGTAAATTCTCCTCAGTGAATTTGACATTGTGAACATAACTCAAAAGGCTATCAAGAGGCAAGCTTTAGCTGACCACCTCGCAGAAAATCTGGTGGACGGGGATTACGAGCCACTCACTACGTATCTTCCCGATGAAGAAGTATTATTTGCTGGAGAAGATATTGCAGAATCATACCCTGGATGGAGAATGTTTTTCGATGGAGCAGCAAACTTTAAAGGAGTCAAAGTTAGGGGAGTCCTAATTTTGGAATCCGGACAGCACTATCCAGCATCGGCAAAGATAATATTCCTTTGTACAAATAATATGGTTGAATACGAAGAGTGCATCCTTGGGATCAGAATGGCAGTCGACATGAACGTCAAAGAACTTTTGGTCATAGGTTATTCCAATCTATTGATACACCATGTCCAAAGGGAATGGTCTACCAAAAATGTCAAGATCCTTCCATACCTACACTGAGCTATTCAAGAAGTTCACGAAGATTGAGTTCAAGCACGTCCCCAAGATTCATAACGAGTTTGTCGATGCCCTTGCAAATCTATCATCCTTGATTCAGCATCCAAACAAGAACTACATTGACACTATCGAGGTAGCGATCAGGGATCAGCAATGCCTATGGCTTCCATGTAGATGAAGAGCTATATGTTGTGCCTTGGTATCATGGCATCAGGAAATTCCTTGCAACTTGAGAATACCCGAACAATGCTACTAATAGTCAAAAGCGAGCCCTCATGAGGTTGGCAAACTACCTTTTCCTCAATGGGAAAGTCCCGGAGGACCCCATATTGAGTTTATTGAGATGTGTAGATGTTGCCAAGGCAACCAGGTTATTGGAAGAAATACATGCAGGAACGTGTGGACCCCACATGAACGGGTTCACATTAACCAAGAAGATCTTGAGAGCTGGCTACTTTTGGATAACAAGGGAAAGAGATAGTATCTGCTACGTACAGAAGTGTCACCAGTGCCTTATTAACGGGGATTTCATTCGGGTTCTGCCGAATGAGTTAAACGTGATGGGTTCACCTTGGCCGTTCGCCGCTTAGGGCATGGACTTAATTGGACCCATAGAGCCCGCCGCATCAATTGGGAATCACTTCATTTTGGTAGATATCGACTACTTCACTAAATGGGTCGAAGCATCTACCTACAAGGCCATCACAAAGAAGGTAGTGGCGAATTTTGTCCGAAACAACATCATCTGCAAATTCGGGATACCGGAGTCTATCATCACTGACAATGCCTCTAACCTCAATAGCAACCTCATGAGAGAAATCTGTCACAAGTTCAAGATCATCCACCGCAACTCCACAGCCTACAGACCACAAATGAATAAGGCAGTCGAGGCAGCCATCAAGAATATCAAGAGGATTCTATGAAAGATAGTGGTCAATCACAGGCAATGGCACAAGAAACTATCTTTTGCCTTATTGGGCTATCGGACCACCATGATAACATCTACTGGGCAACGCCGTACATGTTAGTATATGGCACTGAAGTTGTGATACCCGCATATGTTGAGATACCATCTGTAAGGGTCATTCAAGAGGCTAAGTTAGACGACGCAGTGTGGATACGGGTCAGACAGGAGAAACTCATGCTCATCAATGAGAAAAGAATATATGCGGTATGCCATGGTCATCTATAACAGGACAGGATGGCCAGTGCATTTAACAAGAGGGTGAAGCCTCGTCAGTTTACACCGGTGCAGTTGGTCCTGAAGAAAATCTTTACCCACCAAGAGGAAGCCAAAGGAAAGTTCACACCAAACTGGCAAGGTCCTTATGTGGTTCACCGAGAATTGTCGGGTGGATCTCTAATCTTGGAAGAAATGGATGGAAGAATCAACACGAAGCCCATCAACTAAGACGCAATCAAGAGATAATATGTTTGAAGACAAATAGAGTTAGGTTTTTGTTATAACAGAACTACATTTAACCTGACTTCCCACGGAGGGATACGTTGGCAACCCACGTAGGGTTCGGTTTCTCTCCCTACTTTCTTTTGTAATAGAAAAACCAAATATCACTTTTGTATATTTCTCTGGAACTACGCCGACTTAATTTCCTTATAAAGGAATGCGCAAGCAATCCTCATCGGATTCAGTCATTTTTTGTAATCGAACTATGTTCTGGCCTGATTCTATTTGGATACATAGGCAGTCTGAGTCATACTCGGCCATTTCATGCTTAATCTCATCATTTTAGCATCTATTGTAATTGAACTACATCTTGACCTGATTCCATTTAGATACGTAGGCTATCAGAGTTAGGCTCGGTCATCTTCATCATATTTTGTCATCATAATGAACTACGTTTAGACCTGATTCCATTTTGGATATGTAGGCAACCTAAAAGGGTTCGGTCATAACCTTAGGGAAAAACCTTTGTAATGCATTAGTTTCAATTAGGACACAGTCGCAATAGCAAATAGTCGCGTCATCATGCATCACGAAGGATCAACATCAACGGGACAGAGTTTTCAAGAAGAGATGCTTGCGTGTGGAGACATTTTTGTAACATGTCATAATCTGGAACGACAACATTTGTCTTAAAACAAAGCTTTTCAAAATTGTTTTTCTAAAGATACAGTAATTTGTTCCACCTACCGAACTTCATGGCGTAACCATATCAAGGCCAGGGAAAACCAACATTGTGGTCATAACAAACCAACTTCCCCGCTCCCACTAAGAATTTTTCTTTTAGTAGAGGGTCAACAGGAAGCAAGGAAGCATTGAGACCACACTGGGGCAAATGACGAATCCGCCACCTTCCTAGGATTATTTCCCGTTACTCCCTTACTAGAATGTTTCTGGTACAGCTAAAGGTAATCTTTGGATCCTTTGCAGGTACCTCGGAGCCCGGTCGCTGATACGGAAAGGGCACTGTATATAGCAAACCCTCTACTCAACCAATCGGAGCACCTTTTACAAAATGAATTATTGGCTTCACCAATAGAAGCCTTGTATATAGCAAACCGCCTGCTCAACCACTCGGAGAACCTTGTACAAATGAGTCGTTGGCTTTACCAGTTGAAGTCTTATATATCGCAAACCGTCAGCTGAATCGATCGGAGTGCCCTGTACAAATCAAACATCGGCTTCGCCAATCGGAGCCTTGTATATAGAAAAATGTTCATTCCGCCAGGGGAACAATCCGCACCACCTCTCCATCACAACGGAGGACAGAATAGACAGTCGCAAACCTCGTCACTGATGTTCTGGTAATCGATCGCCGTAACTTAACTTCGCAGTCAAGAGTATCTCTTGGGCATGCTTTTCTTTCCTTTGCTATTACTTTGAATGTTTTGGTGTTTTCCTCATGTAGCTTCAGGCATGATTACGGTTTAAGTCAATCACTCCCAAGCGGAGATTATTGTGCATTTTTTAGTGCAAAGCTCTTCCAACAAGTGGAGACACACTCCACGAATTAAGCTCTCCCAACAAGCGGAGACATCTCCTCAGTGCAAAGCTCTCCCAACAAGAAGAGACGCACTATGTAAGTCAAGATCTCCCTACAAGCATAGGCACTTTTCAATTCTCTGACAGCTGCGGAATGGTACATAACCCATTTAACAAATCGAGTCAACATCAAGTATCGCATGAACCCGATCCCGAATAACGGCTCACCGGCAGCCAGGAATCATCATTCATGCATCATTTATATCACATCTTAATATATTCTTCATTGCATTATATGGGCATATGTGTATTTCATTTTTACAGGAACAAATATCGCAACGTGGAATTAATCTAAGAAGCAAACCAAACTATAATGCTATGAGGGACAACAAACTCATTAGCGGAAAAAGGATCCAAGTTTAGACACAAAACGACCAATGAAACTCCAAATCTTCAAATCCTTCAAGTCAAGTCAAAAATTCAAGCCATCACGAGTGCCCAATCCTCCGTCTCATCGTATCGTCCTAATACGATACTGGAGCACTTCCTGCGAGTATCGCTTCCTCAAAAGTCATCACTCCAGAACTACATGAGTCCTGATCCCCGTTAAGGTCGAGGTATGTAAGAAATTCAAAGCCAGAATTCTGCCCCAATTCCTCCAAAATCTTCTTGAAATCTTCTTTAACTATCCCCAAATCGGGCAATCCATAATCTTTATTAAATCCATATGCTGCTCCCGCAATGCATGCCTAAAGTCGGGACAAAATTGGCGTCGGTTCAATTTCTTTGCCCGAAAACTCTTTCATCGTATCCGGTCAAAGACGGGCAGTTGTTCACGGCCAATTTTGACCCTCCCTTTTAAAATTTATTGATTTATAGTTAATAATTTACGATGAATATTTGAAAGTATTTTCTATCAATAAATACTTATTTTACAAAATTAACTAGGTATTAGTAGTTTTGGAATTAATAACTTAATTTCAGTATTATGTAAATATACTTATCAATTTTAAATTATTAAAATAAAATACACCATATAGGCTTTATAATTAATATAGCGAATTGTTTCGCAATTTCAGTTAAATATGTCATTATGTTAATAATTCGAAGCTAGTGTCATAATTTAGAAGATAAAGTATTTTATAAATAATTACAACAATTAGTGGTATAGTTGATAATTATAATTTTACTACATTTTATTGAAAATTAATTAAGTTTAATTAAATCAATTTTAAAAGGAGTTAAAACTAAAAGGGCTATAATTGTAATTCCTAATTAAAATACAAGTGGCTATTTATTAAATTAATTCCAGCCCAAAAGACAAGCCCAGTCCGAAAAATACCTGATCCTAACACCATATCTCTTTTCACCTTGGCAATCCGGGTCACTCTCCCTAAACCAATCATAATCTGCCACGTCACTCGCCTCTCTCACTCACAAAGAAAGCATAATGAATCTGGACCATTGATCTATCTGATCGACGGCCCGCATTGTATCCCCTTTTTTCTTTAATATTTAGTACTCCACCAGACTTAATCTCAGCCGTCTAAATCCAACAATCCAACGGCCATGACTTTTTCATATTCTAATTCTTTAATTCCCAAATTATTAGGGTCGTTGATCAATAGATCCAACGGCCCAAATCCCATCTCTCACTCTGATACCTAAAGACCAGCCCCAATACTTCAAAACCCTAAATCATCTCCCCAAACACTCAGCCGCCCTCATTTCCTCTTCTTCTCTCATCTCTCTCAAACCCACAGACCCATCAATCACCCAAACCTTGGACTAATTAGTGCAAGATCACAAATCCATAAGAGAATCATGCTTTTTTTTTTCCTAGCCGTGAATCCCGCTGATACCCTCCGCGTTTCGTTACTTCATCTCAAATAAGATCCCTAACCTTCAAAGACAAAACCTCAACTCATCATCGATCATTCAAATCCATAGCATGCATGGCCATCCGTTCTGTCTCTAAACTACGAATCTCTCACTCTCTTTCCATTATCATCATTTAATTTCAAAGCCCTAATGTCAAAATCATAGACCTAAGTATGAAATCTCAAATCATCAAAGATTTTCTTATGTTCTTTCAAATCTAGGCACATGGGAGCCTTCTCAGAACCTCATTATGATTATTCGAGGTCCAGAGGTCAAATGCAATGACCTCTGGACATTAGGGCTTTACCAGATGGGCTTCTCCTTCAATGATTAGCTTCCCTCCTCTCAGGTAAAATCCCTAACGATTTCCCCCTCTATCTCTCTGATTTTCACTCGCCTATGCTTGCATCATCTAGTATTCATCTTCTTCCACTACTAAATTTGATTTTGCTGAAACCCTAAGCCATTAATGGCACTACAAAAGGGGATTTCAATGCTCTGACCAACAAGACCTAAGACTACAAGAAAAACGTAACATTTTTAACCTACAGATGTGGTAGGTTATCACCTGCGGGGTAATCTACGGATGTGTGATCCTTATGATGTTGTGTAGAAGCTTTCATTTCTACTAGTGGGTATAGGTGTTCGGTTTTGAGTTTGGATTGGTTGAGAAATTTGACCTGAGTGTCACGAGGATGAATGCGGGCTTAGCGAATAATTTGAGGTATTTCATGGGTTGTGTTGCAGGAGCTTATGAATGAGTTAGTTGAATCTCACTGCGGGATTATTTCAGTAATATAGTATGGGTATTTTGAGTTATCAAATATTTTATTCTATGGCTTTGAGAAAAGTGGGGAAGTCTACCATCGGCGATTAGATTGCATAGTTACATTTTGTGTTGGTTTCAGACTGAGGCAAACTTGTGGATCGATTATGAATTGCAGAGGTTAGTTTTGATGATGACTTGAGTAATGAATTTTTGGATGTATGATGTATTACACTTTATGGATATATGGAAGTCTTGGAAATGGCCTAGGGTTGTTGCTCGTTATGGATGTGATGTGCCAAGAAAAGACTCACTCGGTTGCTTAGAGGTATGGATTACTTCTTTGAGTGTTATTGTGCTAATGGGGCACAAGTCGTTCGTCCTGTTTGGGCGGTGCAATTGAGATTTGAGCAGGATGGATAACTCTCGAGAAGGTTCTGATGGATTCAAGATCTATATATGGAAATTGAGAATTTTTGTTGGATTTGTATATGGATAAGATATGACATTTGCATTGGACGGTGCCGGGACTTGCGGTATTTCTGTGTCACTATGGATTCTACATTTCAGTATCAAAAAGATAAAAGGAACAATGTTAGATTCACAGAAGGTCTCTTGAGAGTGGGTGTCTCGGTTGTGGTACTTTTGGGGTGCTTAAGGGGAATGCAGTCGCTTATAGCCTTAGGGCGGTGCAGTTTTATGCTAGGATCTCTTGTAGTGAGCTTTGGGTTAAAGATGGTAGTGTACTGGCAAGGGGGAGTGTTAACTTGAAGAAAATTCAGAAGGAACTCAGAGAAATTGGACATCTTGGTAATAGGCTGGATCAGCACGGTAAAGGATATGATCGGTTCTTTGGGTACTTATGATGTCGTGATTCTCTACAGGTGTTTTGTGGCAGTACTCTTGGGTTTGGAGACCGGTGTAACTTGGTTGAGTTAGAGGGATTCAATTCTAATGGCTTGGTTATGTACAAATGGGTTTCAAAGTGTTCTCGACGATTTCTGCCACTATTTGAGATAGATATTTCCTTCTGGCGTGAGGAGCATGTTGCGTATTGTGATTTTCTACTGGATGGGATCAAGCGAAAGGTTTTTGTATTGTGATTTTCTACTCAATTTAGCTAATTGAGTATGCAATCTGTTTGTGACTCAGAGTTGATAATGAGGTTCTCGTATTTTTATATGATGGCCTTATAAAGGCGGTGTGTGGTGTGAGAATGGGATTTGTATGTGCAAGTACACGATTTAGTTTCAAAATGGAAGTCATGAACTCTTAGGCATCACGAGCGGTTTCATATGACTAGATGAATGTTATTACTACTTGGTATTGCTTGAGAAGGGTGCGTATTTCAGAAGGCGCATTGTGTTTTGACTTACGTATGCTTTATTGGTATTGCGGCACTCGCCTGGTTGATCGACTGCTGATGTTCAGATTTTGCTTTGTGGTATAGAAGAATTATAGAGGTATTTCTCGTGGGAACGATTATGTATGAGAGATGCATTAGTCATTCTAGTTGTGGAGTTGGGATCGGTTATGGTGAGTCATGTGTTCTATGGATTTGGAGACTGGGAGTCCTCAGTAGTAGATTGTTTCGGGGTTGCAAACTCTGAAGATGTGGACAAAGTTAGTTAGGTGGTGGTATGTGTATAGTTAGATCATTGTGGACTTTTTTAGGGTTATTTATCCATTTGGGGATGACCGGAGTTGATTTGAGGGCCCACTGGTAGGCCCAATGAGGATGTGCATTCTATATGGGGTCGGATTTGTTGACTCAGCATTGTTATTGCTTAAAGGTGTGTCATTCGGTTAGAGTTGAGTCTGGTCATATTAGGATATGTTCTATGTGTTACTCTTCTATGCTACGAGGGCTTGTGATTCGTTGGTTATGTGCACACATTGTGCGGTTCTGTTTGGGCCTTGTAGCGGAATTCAAGCAAGATTGTGATTGAGGTGTAGAATGGTTGATTATGTCTTGGTTATGGTCTTTCCGAGGTGTGGTATATTGTGTTATTTGCTTCTCTATGGTTCTGGTCATGCACTTCGTGTACTTGATGAAAGATTGCGGGTGGTTGTTGATTTTGAGCATTGTGGGTTGAGGTATTTCATAGGACCGGTGTTGGATGGGGTCACGCATTGCAGCGAGTTATGTTGGGATATGATCGTTTGTGTTAGATTCGTGTGTCTTGGTGCTACTATGTTTGATGGGTTCATAGCATTACGGGTGTGGTGGTACTTGCTGAACTTGCGGGACGGTTCTCTCATTTGAGTCATTTTTTATTTTTTGTGTTTCATTTTAATTGTTGTGTATTGGTACACGGATTGCATGTTTTGTGGCTTAAGGTTGTATTGGTGTGGCATGTCCGTATAGTGGTTGTATTGATGAGATGAGGTCGTTGGAGAAAGAATGGATGATATCGGATTTGATTACGGTATTTATGGAGGAATAATATCGGAAGTCGGCTTAGGATTTGGCTTTGGTTCTTGTCGTACGAGAGAGGACTCAAGGACTTGTTGATCTGCTAAGTGGTTATGCGTTTCTGCATATTTCTTTCATCATCGACAGTGTACGAATGTTTTGAATGAGGGTTTACTTGATATGAGGTTTATTAGTGGTATTGGGTTTGTTATGAGTAGCTACTGTGATCGAGAATTATTTCTACGAGTATGTGAGTTGGGTGGTATATCATGTGATTACGTCTTGGGTTATGGTTATGGCTTGATACAGCTTGTTCGTACTTATACAGTGTGTAGATGCGAGATTCGAGTCTTGTAAGGGATTCCGAATGTTGGAAACTGGGTTATAAGGCTTATGAGCTAAGGTTGAATTAAGGATCTTCAGTTATGTTGTGTTATCAGACTTATATGGGTTGGGGTGACATGGGATCACCCCAGGTATGTCGAATGTAACGACCCGACCTATCATTTTGAGCATTTGCACTTCGCTCGATGGTTTGAGGGCATAAGTAGCTCTATGTGATGTATTATGACTTGTGTGTATTGTCGGTTTTGGTTTTCAAGTGTTTCGGGATTAGTTTGAAAGAATGGTTCTCATGTTTGAAGCTTCAAGTAGGAAGAGTTGACCAAGTTTGATTTTTGAGTATTTGACTCTCGATCAGAGTTTTGATGGTTCTGTTAGATTCAGATGGTGATTTTGGATTTGGGCGTATGCCCGGATTTGCATTTGGATATTTCCATAAGGTTTTAGGATTCATTGGCGAAAGTTGGAAATTTGAAGGTTTGGAATGTTCATAAGTTTGATTGGGAGTTGACTTTGGTGATATCGGGTTTGGATTTTGGTTCCGGGAATCAGAAGAGCTTCGTTATGTCATTTCGGACTTGTGTGCAAGATTTGAGTTCATTCCGAGGTGATTTAATATGTTTCGGCATGAGTTTCGGAAGTTGAAAGTTCAAAAGTTCATTAAGTTTGATTTAAGATGCGATTCGTGGTTTTGATGTTGTTATGTGTGCTTTGAGGCCTCGAGTAGGTCTGTGTTATATTTTGGGACTTGTTGGTATATTCAGAAGGGGTCCCGAGGGGATAGGGTAAGTTTTAGACATGGTTCGGATCATTTTTGTCACATGTTGCATTGCTGAAGGAGTGTTGGTTTTGGTGTTGCACACCTGCGGTTGGTTTTGCGCAGGTACGGTGGTCGCCAAAGCGGTAATGCCATAGCATCCGCGAAAAGGGGTTGAGTTTGGAGTCTTCGCAGATGCCAAAATTGGGGCGCATGTGTGTCTTCGCAGCAGCGATGGTCTTGGGCGCAGAAGCATGTTTGGCTTCTCACCTACGGCTGCGTAGAAGCGGAAGGAGATCCACAGGTGCGATGGGTCGGTAAGTTAGTTGTTATCGCAAAAGCGAAAAGTTAGTTGCAAAAGTGATGTCGCAAAAGCGGCTGGGATGTCCAGATGCGATGATGCCTGGGTAGAAGCTATATATCGAGCGCTTGGCTATTTTATTCACATTTTGAGTTGGGAAGCTCGGATTTGGGCGATTTTCACCACATGGATTGGGGTAAGTGCTCTATACTTGGTTTTGACTATATTTCGTGAATCTATCTTTGTTTTTGATAATTGGATTATGATTGTTAAAGAGCAATTTGGAGCTTTTTGTCTAAAATTTCATAAAGTGAATTTGTGAGTTATGAACATCGATTCGGAGTCGGATTTGAGTGAAACTAGTATGGTTGGACTCGTAATTGAATGGGTTGTCGGATTTTGTGAGTCTTGTCAGGTTCCGAGGTGCGAGCCCAAGTTTGACTTGTTGGTTGACTTTGAATAAATGTGTAAAGATTCGACCTTTATCGATTGGATTTGATTTCTTTGGCATTATTTGATGATTTTGAGTTGCTTTTGGCTAGTTTTGAGCCGTTCGGATTTGAGTAGGATGGCGCTTCTAGCATATCGATTTGGCTTGATTGAGGTAAGTGTATTGCCTAACTTTGTTGGGGAAATTTTTTCTACTAATTAATATTGTTTGCTACATGCGGGGGTGATGCATATATGAGGTAATAAGCATATATGCATGTGCTAGGATTAATCATGCTCGGGGATAAACTATACGATTAATTGTGCCTTGTAGAATTATGTGACCTTCTTCCTTCAAGTCTTAATTGACTTCTAGATTACTAAGAACATGAAGTTAAATGCTAGAAACCATGATTTAGCTTATTATAATTTGAATAAAATTTGACGGACTTTTGTGAAATTATTGGGCTGCTAAATTCGGTCGTCATTATACTTAATCACAAATATCGCCACGACCGTTGTTCTTGAGATATTGGATTCTATACTTGAGTAGAAGATCACTTCTAAGACTTGTTGAACTACTTGAACAATAAGGTTCTTGAGGTTTGTTGAATTGTTATTGGCTTGAAAGCTGTGATTGATGTTTATTTGGAATATTCGATTAACCACTCTCTTTGATGTTACTCATGCTTCCTACCTTGCTTGTTATTGATATATGTGTTCTTGGTGAGGAAGAGTGTAAAGCACGAAGGGTGATGTCGTGCCATTTCATATACATTATCATGTGAGGAAGAGTGTAAAGCACGAAGGTTGATGCCGTGCCATTTCATATACATTATCATGTGAGGAACAGTGTAAAGCACGAAGGGTGATGTCATGCCATTTCATGTACATTATCATATGAGGATGAGAGTAAAAGCACGAAGAGCGATATCGTGCCATTTTCATTTACATTATCATGTGAGGATGAGAGTAAAAGCATGAAGGGTGGCGCCATGCCATTTTATTTACATTATCATGTGAGGATGAGTGTAAAAGCACGAAAGGTGATGTCGTGCCATTGTTTTTATATTATCATGTGTTCAGGGCATGAAGGGTGTTTCCATGCAAGCGAGGACGGGAGACATGCATTATGTTGTGATATATTTTCCTTGTGTATACATTCATTCCTTTACCTTGAGCCGTTACTGTTGCATCTTTGTTTTCTATGTGACTTGTCGTTGTTGTTCTGTCTTTGTCCTCCATCTCAATTGTTGTTGTGTTGTCCATGTCTATCTGTTTAACTTGCATATAATACCTTCCTTCTTATTTGTCATATCTACATCTATGTCTTTTCGCATTTGTTGCACTTTCGAATAAATCTTCTACCATGTTAGTTATTCATGCCTTTTATTTGTTTAGTTTATAAAGATCATGCTTTCCTTCATGGTTTTATATCTACATCCAAGCCTTATATCTACCATGTTAGCTAGTGAAATTTATGTCCCTCTATCTTAAAAGCTATCATTACTTGTATGCCTCCTATCTAGTCTATTATTGTTGCTCATATGCACTGCGTTGTTCGTTATTGCTACCTATGTATCTTCCACTTTATCGTTATTGTTATTGGTATTTCTTTCACCTTATTGGTACTGTTATACGTATGCTCAGTGAGGAAAGATAAATTCACGAAGGGTGTAACCGTGCCAATTGATTTGACTTACATTCATATATTTGGTGAGGATGAGATAAATGCGAAGGGTGTAACCGTGCCAATTGATTTGACTTACATACATATATTTGGTGAGGATGAGATAAATGCACGAAGGGTGTTGCCGTGCCATTTGATTTGATATCTTGAGTACATTTCTCACACTATGAAAGTTATGAATTTACTATCGTGGTTTGTTGGTTATTGCATTAAGGAAAGGATTGGTCATGATATTGACGGATATTGACCGTGATTTCTTCTAGTAATCATTTACTGATTCGCATATTTGTTTCTTTTACTCTTTTCTGTTATGTTCTAGTATTGTTCTACTACTAGTCTACTACACATGTTATATTAGTAAGTATCTTTTAACTAAAAAGCCCCGTCACTACTTCACCGAGGTTAGACAAGATACTTACTAGGTACATGGGGTTGGTTGTACTCATACTACACTTCCGCACATTACGTGCAGATTCTGGAGTTAGAGTTGCTATGTAAGGCTGGAGCTGGCATCGAAGATATACCTACGTTCCGGCTATAGCTGCCAATTGTCCTTGGTAACTTTAGATTGTGCTAATCTGTTTATGTAGACTTTGAACAGATGATGTATTTATTCTGTACTAACTTTTGTAAATTCTAAGTCTTAGAAGCTCATGACTTGGACTACCAGTCCTTTGGATATTGTATGAAATCCAGATGTATCATTTGTTGATCACTTTTATTTAATTAGAATTGTGTATACTGTTAATTGGTTGACCTAGCGGGTTGGGTTAGATGTCATCACGGCTAGCGTATTTTGGGTCGTGACACGATCATCTGTTATCAACTAATTTTACCCTATACATACAGTCCACCTACTTTCCAGTGACGTAAATTAGTGTTACCGGGAAGTAGGTGAAGATTCCTTTATTGGCAGGAAAGTTCCTGAACGGTGTTTGACGCTTGAAAGGATGCACATCATCTCGCATTTGATACCCCAAACACGTGTTTCCCCACGATTTAGCAAATATTTTCATCGGTTTTCAAGGTAATCATGACCATAATTTTTTATGTCTATAATTTCTCTGCTACTCATCATTTTTACTTCTCCACTTTCATAATTTTCATAAGTTTTTCTCCTTCTCTGCATTTTCTTAGAAACCTTTTATTACCTTCAACTTTCTCATCAAGAACATTTCTTTCGCAAACCTCTTACCACCATGTCTTCATACACTACTTCCTTCGGTAATACCGGTCTCTTCTTCGGTGGAGGCCTGAAGAGAGACCAAAACAAGGAGGTTGAAGTTGAATCTGATCCTCTAACTATTAACACCATCATACCATTGCAGCTCAACACTGCAAATGATCTCCAAGAAAAAACTTCTTCTGCAAACCCTCAAAGCCATCGATGTTTGCCAGTTTGTAGGTATCCCTCATCCATTCTCCCTTCCAGTATCCCAACTGTGAAGGACTGCAACTGCCACCATATTGAAATCCTCACCCTTGATATAGTAGAGAAAGTTACCTACTCTAGGGAAGGGTTCACGTATGTCTATACGTATTATTTGCCTTACTGGTATCCTAACTATGAAGGAGGACTGCAACTGCCACCAAATTAAAATCCTCGCCCCTGATATGGTAGAGTGAGTTACCTATTCCAAGGAGGGGTTCACGTGTGTCTATACTTATCCCTTTACCTTGGGACCATTCTCTTTGGGGTCGAGTGAAGGGCTCGTCCCAATAATTTTTAACTTTTGCCACTGATACCAGGTCTGCTTAGCACAAGTAGGCCCATCTATATGGCGGATGGTGGCCTGCCTTCGCCAACTATGCACTGAGACTGAGGAAACCCTAACTCTTACACATGTAATGAACATTTACTCTCCCAAGATTTTATGTGGGGGAGTAATAAACCTTAGCGAGCATGGTCACCATGCCCTTCTCACCAGCATAGACAATGACAACGATCGTGGATGGATGGAATGGTTCGTCATTATTTCTACCAGGGACATTATCCTGACCACAACTCCCTCTTTTCTTGAGTCGTGGAATCGCTTTCGTAAGTTTTTAGTCATTTACTTCCTTTCTCCGTGAAAAGATTATTTTTGATTTTGCTGATTTTCTATTTTCTTCGTTTTAGCTACCCGCTGGGAACCACCACAGGTTCAAGGCCTGGACCAATGGGTTTAGAAAATTCTGGAAATTACAACTCCAAAATCCCGATGGTGGAAGGAAATGGCCCCCAAATACGGGTGGAAGGCCAACCACCATGGTAAGTCAAGCCCTTCTTTCTTTTACCCTTGCTTGAACACAAGAAATCTCATGGATAAATTGCTAATTCTATTTTTGCCCATACAGGACTTCCGAGGGGCTCTATCATCTGCCCCAAGGTCGACACCTTAGATGACCCCGAGGAGGTCAGGAGGGTGTTTGGAAATACCCTTGCCCGGAACAGAGCTCGTGGATCTGCCCGAGCCTTGTATGAGGGTGCCTCCTCTCAGAGTCCCCAGCCCGAGAATAAGAAACCAAAGAGAAGATGCTCCTCCTCGGCTGGGACTCAAGAGAAGAGAGAAAACCAAATTCCATCTGAGCCGGCCAGAGTGGTCCTCGTTTATGAAGGGAAAGCCAGAGGTGAAGAGACTCCCCTTCAAAGGAGAAAAGGATCTTTATCAGCTCAACCAGATGCTTAGTCGGGAGAGCTTCAAAGCCCAACATCCAATGAAGTTGAGGCACTTTGGGGTGAGATGCGCTTGATCGAGAACAATGACTCTCGTTTCCTGGTCCCATTTTTTAATCACCATCCCTTCTGCCACAGTCGCTTCTTCTCTTTCTATGCCAATTACTTCACGCCCACCGACACCAACTGCTCCTTCGCCACCATCACCAATTGCATCTCTTCCACCAGCATCAGCCAATCGAGAAATGAATGTGTCTCCTCCATGGTCTCCTGACCATGGGAACTTGGGGACTACCTACGCAATGCAATCTCAAGATCTCTAAGGAAGGCGAAGCGCCATACTCTCAATCTCAAAGGAGTGCCATGTCCTCTCCAGCACGATGGAGCTTGCCAATTACATGAAGTCACTAGCTTCGGCGAAGGATTGGAAGAAAATGGGCTCCCTTTCTGGGGAGTGTTTGATAAACAATACCTCGAGGCCTTCTGGCCTCCCTGACTTCTCTCTCACGATGCCGCATACCCTCCAACCTCTGTGTAATCTCTACTAACTGCTAATATGAGGTATCTGTCTCCAACACTCGAGCCATACTAAACCTAATACCATAGTTAAGCCCCTCGACGAATCTGCGAACTCGCTATCTGACTGTAGAAACAAAGGTAAGTGCATGTCTAGACAACTCACTGAATCTGACAACATACTCTTTGACAGTGGCACGACTGCTCAAACTTCACGCGCCATCCATCCCAAAAGGTATGAGGAACAAACTCTCTCAAGAACATCTCTAAACACTGAGTCCATATAAGTGAAACTGCATCGGCTGGGCTACCCTCCTCGTTAGCCCGCCACCATTGATATGCTGCTCCTGACAGCTGGAATGTAGTAAACGCGACTCTGTTCGTCTCCAATATACCCATGGTGCAGAGAATACGGTGACACTTCTCTAGGAAGCCTTGCGCATCCTCTATAGCTAGGCCATTGTAAATAGGAGGATGATACTTCTTGAACCTCTCAAGTCTAAGTTGCTCCTCCTCAGATATCACTGCCCTAACCTTGGGCTAAACTGGAATAAGAAGTTGCACTGGCATAACCTCTGGGACCTGATCAATGTGGACTCACTGCTCTGGGGTATGGGCCACGAGAGTCTGAGCTCCTCCCCCAGCCTGAGATGTGGCTGGTGCAAGTGGAATCAACCCAGTCTAAGCTAGAGTACCGAACATGCTCAAGCACTGTGCTGGGGTATCCTGAAATGCAGGGATGACGATAGGCGCCTCGGGTTCCGGTCCCCCAATAGGAGCTACTGCTGGCTCCTCATTTGCAGCTCGGGAAAGTGCTCTAGCTTCACCACGTGCCGCTCTTCGGCCTCTCCCCCAGCCCCGGCCTCTCGCGGCTCTAGCAGGGGGCATAGGTGTCTGATCGTCGGATCTAGCAGTGCGTGTCCTCACCATCTGTGAGAGAATAGAAAGACAAAGATTCAGATTTTGAAGTCAACAAATTCGCACGATAAGGAATCAAAGAAGTGGAGTTTTCCTATTAGCCTTGTAGCCTCTCGAAGATAAGTACAGACGTTTCTGTACCGATCCACAAGACTCTACCAAACCAGCTTATGACTCGTAACACCTATGAACATACATCTTTGGTACCAACTTGTCACAACCCCAATTTCCCACCTAAGGATGTCGTGATGGCACCTAGTCTCTAATACTAGGTAATCCTAACATTATGAATACTTAACGAAATTTACAGTTAAGAATAATAAGATAATTCGATAAACTCATAATAAATCCCCAAACAGAACATCCATAACAAAACTCCCAAAATCGGTGGAACTGAGTCATAAGCTCTACACGAATGTACTGTAAAATCCGAAGTACATCGCTGTCTAGATAAAGAGTAAACAATAGCAAAATAAGGATAGAGGGTGACTCTGAGGCCTGCGAATGCGGGGCAGGTATACCTTGAAGTCTCTAAACTGAATGATCCACTCACTGATGCCTAGCCTGATTTGAGGTACCTAGATCTGCACAAAAATGTGCAGGACAGTAGTATGAGTATACCACAATGGTACCCAGTAAGTATCAAGTCTAACCTCGATAGAGTAGTGACGAGGCTAGGTCAAGACACCTACTAGGATAAGAAAAATTTAACTAGTATAGTCTAATAATGAAACGAAGAAATAGTGGCAACAAAGCAATACAACAAGGTAAGCTACAACTGAATTTAAATCAATAAAGGCAACAAGGAAGGAACAGATAATAAGAACATCAAGAAAATAATGCGGACAAATATAAGTGAAGTAAATGAGAGATAACAACAAGAATAACAACCGAGGTATGCCTCGTAACTTCATTTCACAATCACAATAATAATTTTTTCTTATACCATCGCGAGAGCCTTACATTTAAATAGTTTTGAAAATATTTTATCCGAAATAGCTACACGCACTTTAGCCCACCTTATGTCGTCGCGTGGCTTCAAGTAATTCCCTTACAAGCAACACACACATAAATCCTACCTTATGCCATTGCATGCACATTGACCCCTATCATTATACCGCCGCATGTGCATCAATATCACAAGACAATAACAACTCGCACCACAAGTGCCCATATGCCACAACTTGCCAAAAATTAATAATACCAAAGTTTTTACAACATATAGTCCACGGCTCCACCACGATATGAAAAGGAATCACAAAAATAATGAAATAAAAGTGAATAGATCAACAAGAAAGATATCTCAATAATTAGCAACTTTGCCTCAATATGATAAAGTCTTTTACCACTTCAACACAAATAACTCAATAAGAAGATGTTCCATGAAATAACGACTTCAAGTAAGGTAATTCAACAATTGAAGAATTAACAAGTCAATAATGAAGGCAATAACTTCAACTAAAGCATGTAAGAGCAGAATAACAAGTAAGAGATAGAGCAAGTTTTAGCAATGTCAAATAAAGCATGTAAGGATAGATTAACGCATGTAAGGATAGATTAACAATGAAATATATAACATGTTACGAAAATTCAATTAAAAGAATGAAAAAAGTCTAAATAGTCTAAACTGGTCAAATATCACATATAGCCTGTGTACCCACTTGTCACCTTGCGTACACGGCTTTCACGTAACACAAATAGCACAATCAACCAATTCCTAAGGGATAGTTTCCCACACAAAGTTAGGAAAGATGCTTATCTCAAACAAGCTAAATCAACCCACTAGTTAGCCATTTCCGTGAATATCCAACTCCGGACAGCTCGAATCTAGACAAAATAACTTAATATCATAAATACAATCTTGAAAGAAAATCAAAAGGTCAACTTAAAAAGTTAATCCTGGACCCGCACCTCGGAACTTGACCAAAGTTATAACATTCGAACACCCATTTAATAACGAGTCCAACCTAACCAAAATTATCCAATTCCGACCTCAAATTGACCTTTAAATCCTAAATTTATAGTTTAGGAAGTTTTCACAAAAATCCCTAATTTTTCTAACTCAAAACATTAATTAAGTGAAAAACAATGATGGATTCATGAATAATAAGCAAATCCGAGTCCAAAACACTTATCCCGATCGAATCCTTGAAAATCCCCTCCAAAATCGCCCGAAATCGAGCTATATAACTCAAAATGTGAAAAATAACTCTAACCCTCAATTTTTCTCTATCTCTGCCCAACTACTCTGCTTCTGCGACGCCGCTTCTACGATCAAACATCCGCACCTGCGGATTCCACTTAGGCACCCGACCAAGCGCACCTGCGGCTAAGCTTGTGCACATGCGGAACCGTTTTTGCGGTCCTGCCTTCACTCCTGCGGGTCCACTTCTGCGGAAAGTCCACTGCACCTGCGGTCCCTCGCCAAAAATCCAAATTTCGCACCTGCGAAACCTTTCCCGCTTCTGCGGTTGCGCGACTGCATCCGCACCTGTGGAACCTGTGCACCAGACCATATCGATTTTGCGGCTCGGAGGCCGCTTCTGTGGTACCGCACCTGCGGCCCAAAGTGCGCAGGTGCGATTGCACCAGAACTCAGCAGGTCTCCAAAATCCATTAAGTCTCCAATGAGTCTGAACTCAACCTGAATCACACCCGGGGCTCCCGCGGCCTCGTCTGAACTTACTATCAAGTCCCCAAACACATAGAGAACCTACTCGAGGCCTAAAATTATATCAAATAACATCAACTACGAATCACACCCCATTTCAAACATATTAAATTAATGAACATTCAACTTCCAAAACTAATACCAAATCATGCCAAACCAACTCCGAATGAGCTCAAATTTTGCGTGTAAGTCCCAAACAATACAACGGACCTATTGAAACTCCCAGAACCAAAATATAGGCCCGCTATCAATGTATTCAATGAAACTTCTCAACCTTCCAAACTCTCAACTTTCAAACGTTCGTCAATTCAAGCCAAAATGACCTACGAACCTCCAAATCAATATTCGGGCATACTTCTAAGTCCAAAATCACTATATGTAGCTATCAAAATCATTAAAATATCATTCTTAAGTTGTCTACACAACAGTCAAACTCCGGTCACCGTTTTCAACTTAAGCTTCAAACTTTGGAACGAAGTGTCCTAGTTCACTCTGAATTTTATCCGAGACCAAACCAAACACCCCGACACGCTACATAATAACAATTGACATAGATGAGGCAATTAATAGGGAAACGGGGGTATAATACTCAAAATGACTGATCAGATTGTTACACCTACTTGCAGACATTCCTCGCAATATTCTATTATCCAATCATACTATACTTCTTGTTCAAATATTTTCCCTTTAGGATCTTGGACTTTAATCACTCGAGGCAATTGACTAGTGACATCCATTTCAACAAGAACTCTTGCATATGACATCCTGTCCACCTTAGTCGTACATTCATCAGCATAGATTAGATTACCAAGCACACTGCTCATCCTACTCAACGTCTCCATTTCCCAACAGTTTAAAGGTAGGATAGAAAATTTCACCCATATTGGTATCGTGTTCAGTACTTCCTCATTAAAATTGAAATCAGCTTCCCAGGCCTTGATTATAAGTAGTTTGTTGTTTATTGTTTGGGGCTAGAATAGAGGACTTCATCTCTATCTTCTATACTATTAAATCTCACCACAAAATAACCATCGTTATGGAAGTAGATCTTAGGTTTAGAAGAAAATTTTCATTGTGTACCTATGAATCTCTCCAATGCTCCATGGATGGAGTAGTTCCCACCACATATAGAATCATAGCTTGTTTTCATTTTGCAGTCCCCTTATCCAACTCTTCTTGCTTCAACTGAACAATTTTCCCCTTTCTTCATCATCAGAGCAATGAAAGACAAACTAATACCCCTAGCAGCCAGTCTATTACCCGTAAATAAGCTTGTCCACTTTTGCTCATTCTTAGTTGATACCTCCTTTTTGATGTCAGAAAGCTTAGGGTTCTGCTCTTGTATTTTGTCCATCATCATTTCATTTATCTTCTGATGCGTCACCCCAACCTGAGTCCGAGCTCTATTTTCCCCAACTATTTTGCTCCCTTCCTTTTCCACTGCGATTGAGCTGGCCGGTGTAACACATTTTCCTTTGTCCCTGCTTGGTGCAATCAGTGGTGATTCTGAAGTTCCTAATCTCACAATTCTTTCATCTCTTAGCTCTTAAATCAGCAACTTATTTACAGATTTATGTGGTTGTCCCCTCCCAATTTCCATCGAGGGTGCAAGATAGCAAGCATGTTATAGTGTGCTTACAGACTAGCTAGAGAGAGAAACATCTTTTTTTTACTGAACCTCTAAAATAGGAAAAACGTAGAACAAATGAACATCTATTGTCTACACTTTTCCTTATTTTGTAAATTAAGCAATTTACAAAGGTTTTAGCATGTTCTACTCTTAAGTCTCTAACATAGTATGTGAAGAGCTGCAGTACCATGTTTCGCTTCTTTATGCATTTGCTCTTTGTAACAGTAATAAAGGAAGCTAATGTCTCCAAGCCACTAAAAATTAAACTGGCACTTACTACAAAAATTAGAAACTAGTAAATTAATAGTGTAATTTAGTTGATGGTGGGCATTGAGTTTATTGCAGTATCAAAATTAATATAAAAAAAGAGTTCAGTGCCACATCCCCCTATTGTTCGATCCACTATTGATCGGGGACGATCCCCCACTGCCATAGATCCTTGGCTTGACCTCCCATAGTAATCCTTGCTTTTTAAGAAAGCGGAGCCGGGCCATTTTTTGGGGTGATAATGGAAACGTTGACAGGTAATTCACCATCTATAGCTTTTTTTATTCAATTAAGTTAAGGTAATTTATCGTTACAGGTAATCCTTCGTAGCAACCATTATATGATAACTTGAAAAATAGAGCAATAACTTGTTATAAGAAGTTAAATTGAACTAAAGTATAATATCTTTTATACAATATATATATATATAGGGAGAGAGAGAGAGAGAGAGAGAGCTTAAGTTTTATAACTAATTACAACAAAGTGGCATTAAGGGTCGTTTCATGCAGGTCAGAGATTAATAATATCTTACTAGTAGTATAAGAATTAGTTATGTAGTGATTAGTTATGTTGATATTACTATGAAGAGATTACAAGCATGATCTAATTCTTTATGAATGTTTAGTTTATTGTATTAAAAATTAATACACATTATATAAATATAAATATATTTTTCTTCTTTGTTTAAAATATATTCATTTACTACTATTCCCTTGACCATCTTTAGCTTTGTAGATTTTCTTTGCGAAGTTTCATTTGTTCCTGTAATAATCCGAGTGGTTGTTTTGAACATTTTCATTTCGTTCGGTGGTTATTGTCTTGAGTGGCTACATAAGATGTATTATGACTTGCGTGTATAGTCAGTTTTGGTCTTTGAGCGATTCGGGATTTATTTGGAAGGATGATTCTCATTTTAGAAGCTTTAAGTTGGAAGAAATTATCAAGTTTGATTTTTTTGCATATTTGATCTCGGGTCAGAGTTTTACTGATTTGGTTAAGTTCGGATGGTGATTTTGGACTTAGGCATATGCCCGGAGTTAGATACAGAGGTTCCTGGGTTGATTTGGCACTTTTCGCGAAAATTGACAATTTTTGAAGTTCTAGAATTTTCCTAAATTTAACAATGGTTCGACTTTATGGCTATTGAGTCCGGATTTAGGTTTCGAGTCTTGGAATAGGTTTGTTTATTATTTGGAACTTGTTTGTAAAAATTGGTGTCATTTCGAGTTAGTTTGATAGGAACCAGACGCATGGTTGTGTTTCTGGCAATTCTTGAGTTTCATTGTAATTTTAATGTGTTTTGGTATCCGATTCGTGGTACCAGATGTTGTCTTGATGTTTTGATCGTGCGAGCGAGCTTGATGTTTACATACTTGTGTTGATGTTTGGTGTGGAGCCCCGGGGGGCTCGGGTGATTTTTGGACGTATTTCGAGTGATTTGGACTGTTTCAGGAGGTCTGTTTATTACTGGTGCTTCAGGTTTCACAAATGCGAGATCCTATTCACATTTGCAGACCCCGTATATGCGGACCTCGCATTTTCGAGGAGGGAATCGCATTTGCGAGGTTTGAGAACGTTGGTCATGTCTGCATTTGCGAAGCCTGAGTCGCATTTGCGACTTTGGCTGGGCTGTGGCCCTTTCGCAATTGCGGTCTATTTCCCGCTTTTACGATATTGCCTAGCTTCACATTTGTGATCCATATGTCGCATTTGCGATATTTTAATGGGCTGACGGGGTTCACTTTTGCGATCCATATGTCACATTGCAGAGATCACATTTACGAACCTTCAGCCGTAAATGCGACATCTGCAGCTAGTATTAAGGAAGAAATTTCAGGACTTAGTCTCATTTTATAATATTTTAGGTACTAGATTTGGTGAGGGGTGATTTTTGGAGAGAATTATTACATCTAACTATTGGGTAAGTAATTTTGACTCAACTTCAATATTTTAACTTGATTGTTTATGGATTTTAACATCTAAATCATGAGATTTGAAGAGAAATTTTGGAAATCTTTTACTATGTTTTGAAAAATAAAAATTTGAGATTTGAGAACCGAATTAGACTCGGATTTGAAAACTAAACACATATTTGGATTCGTGGTCTATGGGTAGTCAATACCTACCTTTCGACTCGGGTTTTGACCGGGCGGTCCTAGGGTTGACTTTTGCTACCTTTTGAGAAATTGTATAAGGATTTTAACTTTATTTATCGGAATTGGTTTTTCTTGCATTATTTGATATTATTGAGTCATATTTTTCTAGATTTGAGCCGAGCGGAGGTGAATTTAAGGAAAAAGCTATTCTAAGTATTGAATTGGCCTAATTGAGGTAAGTGTCTTGCCTAGCTTTGTTGGGAGAATTTTTTCTAATAAAATGATATTATTTGCTACATATGGGGGTAATGTATATGCGAGGTGACGAGCGTATATGCATGTGCCAGGGTTATCCATGCTCGGGGTAAATTATACGATTCTTTGTGCCTTGTAGGACTATTTGATTTTCTTGCTTTATGTTTTACTTGACTTATATAATAATATGAATATGAATTTCAATGCTAGAAACCATGATTCATCTTGTCATAACTGGGTTAAATTTAACGGCCTCTCTGTGAAACTATTGATATGCTAAATTCGATCGCTACTATAAAAGTACTAAAATTCATGTTTATAGCCGTAATTCTGAGGTACTTGGGTAGTTGGGTTCCATACTTATGTTGAAAATCATGTTTGAGCTTTATCGAGATACTTGAACAGTAGGGTTCTTGAGGTATATTGAATTGTTTATTAGTTTGAGGGCTGTGATTGATGTTCACATGTGGTATTTGCTTAAGCACTCTTCTTAATATTCATGTGCTTGGTGAGGAAGAGTGTAAAGCACGAAGAGTGATGTTGTGCTATTGCATATGCATTGTCATGTGAGAAAGAGTATAAAATACGAAGGATGATGTCGTGCCATTGCATATACATTGTCATGTGAGGAAGAGTGTAAAGCACGAAGAGTGATGTTGTGCTATTGCATATGCATTGTCATGTGAGAAAGAGTATAAAATACGAAGGATGATGTCGTGCCATTGCATATACATTGTCATGTGAGGAAGAGTGTAAAGCACGAAGAGTGATGTTGTGCTATTGCATATGCATTGTCATGTGAGAAAGAGTATAAAATACGAAGGATGATGTCGTGCCATTGCATATACATTGTCATGTGAGGAAGAGTGTAAAGCACGAAGAGTGATGTCGTGTCATTGCATATATATTATCATGTGATGAAGACAGTAAAGTACGAAGAGTGGTGTCGTGCCATTTCATATACATTTATATCTTCACTCCAAGTTGTCATTGTTACACCTATGTTTTCTGTGTGACTTATTGTTGTTATCCCACCTTTGCCTTCTACCTTATTTGTTATTGTTCTATCCATGCCTTCTATTTGTTTATTATTATTACATTCATGATTTCTTTCTTGTTTTTTATATTTACACCTATGTCTTCGCTCACTTGTCATTGTTTTATCTAAACGTTCTACCTTGTCAGTTATTGAAATATATGTTCTCCTACCTTATTTGTCATCATTACTTTTGTGTCTCCTTCCTTGTATGTTACCGTTATTCATATGCTTCTGCTTTGTTTGTTACAGTTATATGTGTAACTTCTACTTCGTTGTTACTATTATTGGTATTCCTTCTATCTGGTTGGTACTATTATACATATATTTGGTGATGATGAGATAAATACACGAAAGGTGTTGCCGTGCCATTTGAGATGACATACATGCATACGCTTGGTGAGGATGAGATAAATGCACCAAAGATATTGCCGTGCCATTTAATTTGATATCATGAACACATTCCTCTTATTATGAATTCGTGGGTTAACTATGTTGTTATTAGTTGCTTTAATCTCTTGACTTGAACTGTTAAGAAAAGGGTTGGTGGTGACATTGAGAAAAGGGTTGGTGGTGACATTGAGAAATCTGATCATTATTCCTTTTAGTTAATCATTTCACTATCTCCCGTGTTTGTTCTTGTTACCTACATTGTTACTTTCAATTGTCCTGTCTACTTCAATTTAACTGCACAGGTTATATTATGGAGTATCTTTTGACTTAAAAACCTCGTCACTATTTCACCGAGGCTAGTCAAGATACTTATTGAGTACGTGGGATTGATTGTACTCATACTACACTTCTGCACCTTGCGTGCAGATATTCAGCTATGAGCGGTTGAGGAGTTCGTGGGCCTAGTATTGAAGACGTACCAGCACTCCAGATACAAGATAACATTTATTCGTGCTAGTTTAGAATTTATATTTCTATTTATGTAGATTTTCGAATAGAAGATGTATCTTTCCTCAAACTGGAGTTGTATTCTTATTCTTAGTAGCTCGTGACTTGTACTACAAGTCCGTGGGATGATTGTATTGAACTCTTTTAGCTATTTCATTCATTATCTATAATGGTTTCTATTTATAAAAGTGACTTATACGGTTAGCTTACCTAGCGGGTTGAGTTAGGTGACATCATGACTGAGTGTGATTTTGGGTCGTAATAGTTCTGTTTTTCGGAAAATGCTTAGTTCTTCTCACTTAAAATCTTTTTGGTGAAATCCAATATGTTGTCACTTCATCTGAAATTACGTGATCCAACGTTGGTGCTCCGACACAGCTTTATACAAGCATTGAACATAATCAAGAAAATATATTATGATGTATTCTAATGAACGGTATAAACAAATTCTGTATATATTTGTCCATCATAAGTGTGTATTAGATAAGCATCATCTACATATAACCAAACTGCCTTTTTAATGCATCATCACCTACCACACGATTTCTCCTATAATCCCAATTCCACTACTCAAACTTGCTAGCTAGACATGTTCTCAGTTACATAGTTGAATTTAAAGCACCAACCTCTCCCCGCTGTTGCAACTTAAGCGGTGGTGTTCAAAATATCAAAATGGCGATGCTATTCAAAAGGTCAGGTGAGGAGTTTGAAGCAGAGTAGCAGCATTACAAGGAGTTCGTTGTTTATCAGGCGAAGAGAGATATAAGTTTGAAGCAACAAGTATAGTTTCGTCATTTTGATATTCTAATCCAAGTATAACTAATATATGTATTCTTGTCCGACTGTCCCATATATACGGATATTATGTAGAAGAAAAGTAAAATTCTTACTGAACACTGTATATGCCATGCTTACGTTTTATATGGAGATTAACTCTTTTTGAAATATCAATTGTTCACCCGTAAAACGGAACAGTTGAATTTATAACATGACTTATAGACATGTGAATTAAATTGATCCGAGAAATTAAAATGATAAAGAACAAAATCAAATAAAGTAAGAAACAATTGAAGAAAAGACGAGCCTGGGCTTCAAATTATACTTTTCCGGTAGCAAGAACAATATCTAAAACAAAGTACTTAGAAAAATAATGTTAAGAAAATAAGAGAATAAATTTAGCCTTATCTCATACAAGTATTTTGTGTCCTTATAATGAGCACAAATTCTTCTATTTATAGCTAAATTAAGGGAGACAAGATCCCCAAATCAAGCTCCTCTTTAATGTAAATAAAGACTCCTCTTGATAGCCTGCATAATAGTTGAGTGTAAATGTTAAGATTCTTTGTAACAGTCGCTCCTTGAATGCTGCCTTCTTCAGCTGTATCTTACTTTCAAAATTTCCTCTCTCCGGTCTTGATGTCACCGGGACTCATACAACACCAGCCACATAGTTGGATCCGGCGTCAGTTATTTGCCGACTCGTCTCCTACGTGTCTTTACTATCACGTGCTCACTTGACGAACATTCAACTGTCATCTGCTAATTTTACTTTATACAGATAGTCCCCTTACTTTTCAGTGACTCAACTTAAAGTGACCGGGAAGTAGATAAGACCCTTGTTCTTGGCGGGAAAGTTCTTGAACGATTTCAGACACTTGAAAAGATGCACGTCTCTTTGCATTTAATGAGTCAAACATGTGTTTCCTTGCTATTCAACAAGTATCTTTGCCAATTACCTAGGTAATAAATGTCTCTCATTCAGTCTCTTATAAACTTCTCCCCTTCTTACCACTTTCATCTTTCACTTTTACAAACCTCCATCTTCGGGTTTTCTCAAAGCTTTTCTGGAATTCCCCCTTTCTCGGTAAACTTTCAAATTCATACTTTCCGTCGTATCTTCTGCTATTTCTTCCTCAGGTTATACGGCCACTTAAATTGGTGGCAGCCCATCTACGAAGAGCAAGTCTAAGGAACATGATGCCGGTCCTCCTTCTACTAACACAATCATCCCATCTCAGTTAAGCTGTGAAACGGATCTCCATGTTTAAAAGGAATCCCCTGACCCTAAAAAGAACATAAACAAAGTTGTTGGTAAATACCTTTCTTCTATTCATCCGGCTAGTATTCCTGTTGTAAAAGAGCATTATGGCTGGAACAATATTGAGGTTACAGCCCCTAATGAAGTGGAAAGGATTACCTTTAGCAAAACAGGGTACATGTACCTATACAAGTGCCCTTTCACTTATATGATTGGCAAGGAAATTGATCCCATCATCTTGGAGTTTTACCAGAGCTACCAAATTTGTTTAGCTTTAATAGGACTATCAATATGGCGAACAGTAGCTTGTCTTCAGTTCCTATGTTCCCGGGCCGGCGAAACCCTTACGCTTGCTCATTTAATCAATCTCTACGCCCCTAAGATTTTTTGTGGAGGCATAATCAAACTCAGCAAACGTGGTCACCATGCCATCATCACCAGTGTTGATAATAACAATGATCGTGGTTGGATTGAGAGGTTTGTTGACGTTGCTCCCGGAGACATTCTACCGACGTCAATATCTCCTATTCCTGAATCCTAGATCTATACCTGTAAGCTTTCTTAATATCCCTCTTCATTGTGTTAAAGTAATTTCCTCTTCTTACTAAACTTTATCTTCTCTTATTTTAGCCACCCGTTAGGTTCCTCCAGCAATTGCAAACCTAACCCAATAGGTTCAAAATATTTTAGATATTTTCACATTAGAATCCCGTAACTGGAAAACAATTTCACTTAGGTTCAACTGGAAGGCCAAGAACCATGGTGAATAAAGCTTCCCTTTTTCTTTTTTGATCTTTGACTTCATGCAGTATAAAAATTTTGGCTTCTTACCACAATATATAGGCCTACCGAAGGAATCTTCCGGTTGTCCCACTATCGTGGTTTCACATGACCCGAAGTTAGCTCAGCAACGGATTCAAGTAATTATTGACCAAAAGAGGGCTCGTGATGCCGCTCTTGCTTCCGGTGAAGGCGCATCATCCATGAGTCCCCAGCCCAAGGGGAAAAAAGCAAAAAGAAAATATACCTCCAAGGGTGAGGCTCAAGAGAAGCCTCCAATATTAGAAGAAACCCCAGTAGGACCGACCACAATGGTCCTTGACGAAGAAGAAACTGAGGATGATGATAAAGCGAATTCTCTTTAGAGAAAAAGAAATAAGGAAAACTCCCTCAGATTGAATGGAAGACATAAAAGGACTCTTTACAGAGTTAGACTTGGTTAAGAATGCTGAGTCCCACTTCTGGGCTCCAACTGTTGCCTCCGGTCGAAAGGATTCCACTTTTGATATCGCTCCACCTTCTAGTCCAACACCAGTTGTTGCATCACCAGCTCTTGCTTCACCAGCGGCCCTAATTGAACAAGAAGAAGATGTGTGCTCCCCTCCGTCACTCGTTCAAGGGAATATAGAAAGTGTCTTCATATCACCCATCCGAAACTCCAATGGTAAATGCAGTGTCACCTTTTCGATTCGAATGAGTGCCACTTACTTTTACAGTCGGTAGGAGTGTCCAACTACTTGAATCCATTGGCTTCGGATAAGGACTAGAAAAAGATGGACGGTCTCTCCGCTGAATGTTTAATCAACAACAACATGCATTTTGCTGCTCGGGTACTGCTTTAATCTTCTCTTTTCACTTTTTACTTGCTAACCACTATCTTTGGAAACTCTAACCTTTTGATTTTACCGGCCAACCTTCTTGCCTCCGAGGGATACATAAGATGATCCTGGAAAAAGAAATGCTTGTTGCTGAGCGGGATCAAATTGTGATTGAACGGGATGAACTTGTTTAGTACCTCCGGGCTTTAGAAGCAAGACTTGCTTAGATAGGCGAACTTGAGTCCCGGTTGGAGCAAACTGAGCAGGAAACAATTGTCCCATAGCCGAGAGGCCACTCAGTTGCATGTTGAGCTTGCTGAGTTGAAGACCAAGTGGGCTGAGCTACAAGATGTTGTGACTTTGGTAGCCAAACGCGAATCTACTTTCATGGAAAAAATCAACAACTTGGAAGCAAATTTGCATTCCAAAACCGAGGAAGCTGCTGCGGCCAAGGAGAATAGAGAAAAAATGGAGGAATGTCTGAAAAGGGTCATGGAGAAAAACCACGAACTAGCAAAAAGTAATACTAACCTTTGCCGGACTTGTGATATCTTGCGGGTTAATAATGATCGGCTGCAGTCTAAAATACAAAAGCTCTATGCCAAACTCTAGGATTAAGAGGATTCTTTCTTGCTTGATAAAACTCATGCAGTTTATCACATGAGGAGGCAAACTTTGGAGGATGT
The DNA here is from genome assembly GCA_000715115.1 of Nicotiana otophora. Lineage (NCBI taxonomy): Eukaryota > Viridiplantae > Streptophyta > Magnoliopsida > Solanales > Solanaceae > Nicotiana > Nicotiana otophora. The sequence continues at coordinate 125,272 of AWOL01S0013722.1, forward strand.
CAGAGAAGGCATTTCAAATATAGACGACTACATTGCTGAAGCTCTTAATTTGGAGACAACCGCCTTTGAGAACATTCCTATCCGGCCGATTGCTTCAAGCTCCTCGAGCACTTGATCTGAGTCCTCAAAAATTGAGGAGAAGGTTAAAGATGAAGAAGAAAAGGATAAGGATGAAGGTGCTGAATCGAATGTTGAACAGCCTTCATCTTCAAAAGATGCAATACAGACTTCTCACCCTTCAGACTCTACTAATAAAACAAACTAATGTATATTTGTTTAATTATCATTTTGTAATTATGTTAGAACCTCTATTGGGTTCGGCATTTGTGAAATAAAAGACATCTCTTACTTAACTTCTGCGCAAAAGATATTTTTCTAATTTTCCATTGATAAAGTTCAGAAATTTTAACATCAAATTAACCTTAATATCGGGCATTCTTACTTCTAGTTTTTACCCTTTAATTATGAGGGTTTCATAAGATAGAGCCCTTATATTTACGGTGCTCTTGAAGAGGATGTCTCCTGTTCATTCCAGCACTTGCATTTGAAGTTTAAGTAACATTCAAATAAAAAAGACCATATCGTATCATTTGGACAAGAAATAAGATAAAACAAAAATACTTTAATTTATTCCTTCCATTTTCAAAAGTATATTTACATGAGCAAAAGTTTATACATTGGCTTAGGTAAAAAAAGCTTCCAATACATGTGGCAAACTTGTACTACTTATTTTTACGAGCTGATCATTTAGTCCTCGGTCCTGACTCGAGGTCTTTCAAAGCAACTGAACTTTTAAACTTTTAAGTTCAAGATATAACTCCCGGTTCTAGCAGTCCCCGATTTCTTTGACACTTTTAGTGCTCTGATATGTAATACTCCCCCATGTCCCCTCCTTC
>AWOL01S0013722.1:127372-141372 GCA_000715115.1 Nicotiana otophora
CCAATGTTCGGATGCAAAGTATGAGAATTTGAACACTAGAGTTCTTGTTGTTTTCAATGAACCTTCTTTGGAGCATGCTTTACGTTGTTACCTCATTAATAATCTTGGTAGAAAAACTCAATTGGAGAAAAAAACTAGACGAAGGAAAAAAGAGTGCAACACATACTTTTAGTATCATCAAGGATCTTCAACAATAATACCTTTTGAGGTGAGTCACATTCCAATTGCTCGGTAATTTTACTCCATCTTGATTTTTCAGTTGATATGACCTTTTACCAGTTATAGCTGAAATCTGATAAGGTCCTTCCCAGGTTAGTCCCAACTTTTTAACATTGACTTCCTGGGCATTATGAGCTACCTTACGTAAAACCAAATCTCCGACGTTAAAATAATGAAGATTTGCTCTGCATGCGATTATAGTAACTGTTGATACCCAATTTTGCCCTCATATTTTTTCAAATAGTATATATACTTTCAAAATATCATTTTTCATCATTACCTATTTTACAAGGGTTATATAAGTATATTTCTATAATTTTATATAACTTTTTAAAGCTTTAAAATTGATTTTTCTTGCATTTTAATTGTTCAAAATATTTATTACTCCTTCAAATTATTTTTTGATAACTTAATCATCTAAATATACTATTGGCATCCATATATATGCTCCATAATATTTTTACTTTGTTTCATGTAATTATATTTGCATTCTTTAAGCTATTTACATAATTTTGCAGTAATAGCCTATATTCTACGCATAATTACATTTATTACATTATTCATGTTGAAATAGCATTTTTATATTTTTTATAATGTTAAGTTATTATGTTCAATCATTTTATTGCATAAGTAATATTTTTTATTATTTATTAATTTTTTTATAAATTATTTTAAATAATGTTTGGTGCATTTAATTATTACCCAATATAGGGCTAATTTTCAGACCAAAACCTTGGCCCAATACCGTTAACCCAATGTCAGCAGCCCATTATCCTATACCCATCTCCTGACACGCCTCACTTCCCCATTGGCCATTGATCTTAGATGATCAACGGCCCACAATGGCCCTTCCCCTTTCCTTATATCTTCCTCACCCAAACCCTACAGACACGTTTGCCTAATAGTCGCCCCCAAATCCTTTATACCCTCTTCGTCACTGAGAAACCCTAGCCGTCGTATCTCCGAATCTTCTCCAAATCCGACCCCAAAATGGAATCAGTCCATGATTCTCTTACCTTCTATGCAATATCTCATTGTTTCTTACAAGACTATGGTATTACATAGTACTTTCCCCATTTTTGGCAAGTACCGATCTCCCAAATCAAGTGCCATCACCTTGAACCTTTGAGACTTAGACGATATTTTATTCCGATACACTCACTACCAGGCTATATGGGTCTGATTCAATGATATTTCGATCATCCGTGTTCTCCTTTTGAACTAGGGTTTGCCCGATTTTCTCCTAAATTAATTCTGAGTGATTTTGCATGGTTCTCTTTCCTTATTTGTGTTTGATTAACTGTATTTCCTTATTTTGTATGTTGATCTTTACTGCTATATAAACCCCTCCCCAATTTCCCATTCAAGAGACTCGAATCTCTAAAAATAATTACTATTGTCTTTCTTATTCTCGCCTTACACTATTCTGAAACTTTAACCCTTGGACGGCTGAAAGCCAAGGCCACCGAAATTCGATTAGTCGACCTTTCTCAGTGCAAGCACTATCCGAGGTTCATCCAAAACCCTTGGGAACTCTAACGCACTAAGATTTGGGGGTTCTAATGTTCGTTCTACTACTGATGTTTGAGATATTGCTGAAATTGTTCTTTGTTTATTCATTTGTCAATTAGTAACTGGTAAGTACCTATGACCCTTGCAATTTCATTCTCTTTCTCTTGAATTCTTGTTCTGCATATCTATGTTTCTGAGATTCTTTTTATGAATCGACATGCTATTGTATGTTCTGAAGTTCTTCTTGAGGCTATATACCTTCTAGTAATCAAATTTGCCTACTTGTTGCCTTAATCCTGTTTACTTAGGATTGTTTGCTCTATTGTATGTATTCGAATGCTTATTAGTGTTGCTCGTTCTGAGTTTAACTTCTTGCTTTATTCTGTATCATGCCTAGAACATGTTCTAATTCTTGTTATATCATTTATGTGCAATTTAATACTCTTCTAGAGTTAACCCCTGATCATGTTATTAGCCTAAATGTGCTACTCGTAAACTAATTTGTGTTCCCCACCTTGTTCTGTATCTCTGTGATAAATCAATGCACGTGTTTCAGACCTTGTTGAGTTATTCTTGTCCAACCTGCTAAGTTTCTGAGGTTGTACTGATTAGCTAAGACATGTTTTCATGCCATTTAAGTTCTAATGTATGTTTGATTTGTTAATCCTATGTCTTCAGCATTACTTCTAGGGCAAATTTCTATGTTAGCTTCTTCTCTTATGTCTGGTTATTATGCTTGCCTGTCATATTCCTCTTACATTGATATGCTTTCATGCGTTTTTTGGATTTTGGAATTGTTGTGGTCTACTGTAGACCATTCTATTAGGTTGTTGTTGTTGTACTGATTGTGATCATGTTAGGCTCCCATGTTAGAAATCTTCATGCAAAATTGCTATCCCTCTGACTAAAACTACTATGATTAAGGCTCATATGTCTAAAGTCTTTTTGACTAATTCTGGTGAATACCTTATGCTAAACTTGATTTCTGGGAACTTAGCATGTGTGTGTGTGTGTGTTTACCCTGTTAACCCAATAGACCCACTTCTTTAAGTCCTTCTAATGTGTTATTGTGTCCAACATGCTATACCCATTCCTTTGTTGAATGGTTGCTCAATATGGTGTTAGTTTTCTATGTCAACTTGTTATATTAAAGCTGGTTCTCGCTGGTCCACCTAGTTGACATGTTCAAGCCCTCTTATTTGATCAATCTTGTTCCCTTAACTTCTAAAAACCAAGTGCCTATATGTTTATGTAATCGTGTACCTATGAGGTATTATAGACTTCAGAATTGTGAATTGGTTTCGCCTACATCTAAGCCTGGTATGAGCCCATGTGTGGCCCCGAGTTGTGCAATTGATACATTCTCCTATTTGAGTTGTGCTTGGATCTGGGTCTACAATTCGTGTGAAAAGTGAGCGTGTTGAAGGCCCAGGCAGTACTGGGTTATTTCGCTTTTGGGCCTGCTCTGTTTATTGGGCCTGTAGCCCTTCAGTGTGTAATATTTGCACTTGTATTCATTGTTTTGAGCCTATAATAATTTATAAACAAAACATATGGAAAATTAGTAAAAAAAGAGATAGGGAACTTTAATTCTTACATTAATGAGTAGAAAGCATGCCTATAGGATTTAATTGCTTTACTTGTTACTTTGTTTGACATGCCCTATTTTCTATGCACTGATAGAAAGCATGCCTATAAGAACTAAAATTGCGTTACCTTCTAACATCAGAAATATGTCTAAAATATAAGTATTTCCCTTGTTCGCATGCTTTATTTCTATACAATATTAGATAGCATGCCTATAGGATTTAATTGCTTTACTTGTTACTTTGTTTGACATGCCCTATTTTCTATGCACTGATAGAAAGCATGCCTATAAGAACTAAAATTGCGTTACCTTCTAACATCAGAAATATGTCTAAAATATAAGTATTTCCCTTGTTCGCATGCTTTATTTCTATACAATATTAGATAGCATGCCTATAGGATTCAGATATCATGGATTATTTGCCCAACTTGTGCTATTGCTGTGCGATTGTTAGATAACATGCTTGTAGGATCGTGTGAAATAATTAAGATCGGCTTCCATTGATATTCATCTAGATACTATGTCTATAAGGTTTCAATTAATCAATCAATCAACTGCTTCTATTGCTCTTAGCACGTTGCTCCTTTAGATATCATGACTATATGATCTTAATCAACTAATCAATTACTTTGTTACTTCATCGCATTGCCACACTTAGACAACACGCCTATAGGGATAAAGTATATAAAATCAATTACAGTTATTAACTGCCAGAAATCCTACTTATAGGACATTGTCACCTACCTAATAATCATGCCTGCAAAATAAACATTGGTAATTCAGAGTTCTGGGATCGTTTCACTGCCTCATTATGCATATAACTAGAGATAATGCCTATAGATATGTAATACCTTTAATCTGCCCATACGATAGTCCAGAAACTGCAGCACCACCTGTATAATGCTGGGATCCAGAATCGCATAGAAATCATGCTTAAAGGACTTAACGGCTATAATGCGTCTTAATCCTGAAAACTGTCTATTGCTGAATCTGCCCGCGTGCATTTGTTGTTTATGTGTGGAGGCTAACTTGGGCCTTTAATTATCTTTATATGAAGTTTTGATTGTTTTGAATGTCGCCTAGTTTTCTATCATTTTGAGCAACCTAGGAGAAGTCTAGAACCACCCAAATAGAGGTCCAAAGCCTCATGAACCATAGGTATGGGACAGGTAGTGCACGCATAGGGTATGACCTAGAATTAAATTAGAGAGCCTTTAGGTAAACAACTTTAACATAGTAATCGGGTAGCAGGAGATGATACTCTGTGCCCGCTGAATAATATGAGAAACCCCTATCTCAAAGGAGTTGCAAAGTATTATTTATATTGTACGGGGTGATCCTTTAGGCTAAAAACCTTAGGACCCCCCTCCCTTTTCTTTATTTGTTATTTACACTTAGTCATTTAATATAGATCAATGTAGTTGTATATAGTCATTAAGATTTATGCCGATTCTCACGTGCCATAATACGACTCTTCGACTTCTAAATTTTCCTTTATTTACTTGATCACTTAGTCTAATTACATAATTCACATAGTTTAAAGTTTGGCCGAAACCCACAGTTGTAGACCTCGAAAAGTGCCTAACACCTTCTCTTTGAGGTAATTTGATCCCTTACCCGATCTTTGGTGGCGTTGACTATTCAAACAGAGTTATTTTGCAAATAGGTGCCTAACGCACCTTAAATCGTTAGGTGGCGACTCTTCTCTTTTAATACCCATTTAAAAGAGTTGTCATACGTTGAAGCCCGCTTTTCACAAGAAAACGAGGCACGACAGTAACGTTCCATCATTTGCTTTTCTGCCACCATCCTTACATAAGCGAAGTTTTGATGCTCCTCAAGCAGGTCCAACTTAATCCACATTGCTTCAGTATTTTCCTGCTCATTTTCTTGGGAATACCTTATATTCGGTTCCCCAATCTCAAACGGAATCAAAGCTTTCGCACCGTACATAAGGAAAAAAGGTGTTTCTCAGGTGCTAGACTTTTCCATCATTCGATATCCCCAAAATACTTCCGGCAGCTCTTCTAGCCACCTGCCTTTAGCATCCTCTAATTTCTTTTTGAGGTTTTGAATTATCACCTTCTTGGTTGACTCCGATTGACCGTTAGCACTTGGGTGGTATAGAGAGGATGTGATCCTTTTGATCTTCAATCCTTCTAAGAAATTTGTAATCTTTGAACCTAGAAATTGTGGCCCATTGTCACAAGCAATTTCTTTTGGTACTCCAAATAGACAAATGATATGATCCCAAATGAAATCGATTATTTCTCGCTCTCCAATCTTCTTGAAAGCTCCTGCTTCAACCTACTTAGTGAAATAATCAGTCAAAACTAAAAGAAATTTAACTGCCCGGGCCCTTGAGGCAAAGGATCGACTATATCTATTCCACAATTCATGAATGGCCATGGTGACACCAGTGAATGCGAAAGCTATGTCCGTTGATGCATTAATTAAGCATGATGCTCGCGTTTACCAAATTTTTGTACAAACGGATGCCTTTGAATCTTGTTCCATATGAGGCCAATAGTAACCAACCCTTATTATTTTGAGCACCAATGAATCAGCACCGGAGTGATTTCCACAAACCCCTTCGTGAACTTTCCTCAGGACATAATTAGCCTCTGATTTTCTTAAACACCGAGCCAACGATCCTTGGAAAGACCTTTGGTACAATTTTCCATCAACGAGACAATACCAAGCAAATTTGTTCGTAATGCCGGGGGGCTTTAGATTCTTCAGGCAAATTTTTGTGCCTTAAATATTCCATAAACTTGTTTCTTTAATCCCAAATTAGGTTGGTTGAGTTAACTTTACAATATTTATCCACGTTTATGATTGAATGCAACAGCTGAACAACTGCACCAGAATCAACTCCTTTCATTTTTGTGGACGAAGCTAAATTGGCCAACGCGTCAGCTTTCATGTTTTCTTCTCTTGGTATATGAATCACTGATCACTCCCTGACCCGGGAAAGTAAAACTTGAACTTTATTGAAGTATTGTTGTATGCGCTCTTCCTTGGTATCAAAGATTCCATATATCAGATTTACTACCACCTGGAAGTCCTCTCTACTCCTCCGGAGTAGGGGTAAGGTCTGCATACACACTACCCTCTCCAGTCCCCACTCGTGGGATTTCACTGGGTTGTTGTTGTTGTTTACCAGCTGGAAGTCATATTTTACTTCAATCCCCTCAGAGCCTAGTCCCTTGACTAATTCAAGTCCTGCAACTAAAGCTTCATACTCGGCTTCATTGTTAGTCAATAGAACAAATCTAATGGCATGTCTCAAGGTTTCTCCCAAAGGAGTGATTAGTACTATCCCAAGATCAGAACCTTTTACATTGGAGGCTTCATCCGTAAACACGGTCCATACACCGGAGACAGTTCCCGATACCAGAACTGCTTCTTTAAAAGCTAAAGGCATCATTCCCGGGCTAAAATCAGCCACAAAGTCAGGTAAAACTTGTGACTTAGCAGTCTGAGGCTTATATTCAATATTAAATTTACTAATTTCAACTGACCATTTAGCCAATCGACCTAATAATTCAGGTTTATGAAGGACGTTCCTCGGGAGAAAGGTCGTCACAGCAGCTATTGGGTGGCATTGAAAGTAGGGTCTAAGCTTTCAAGAGGCGACTACGAGAGCTAGAGCCAACTTTTTCAAGTGCGGGGTAACGTGTTTCCACACCTGAAAGTATCTTACTAACATAATATATAGGAAATTGCGTACCTTCTTCCTCCCGAACTAGAACTATACTTACCGCAACTTTCGATACCGCTAAATAAATTAATCATTATTCCCCCTCCTTCGGTTTGGATATTAGAGGACAGCTAGACCAATAACTCTTCAAGTCTTTCAATGCTTGTTGGCACTCCGGCATCCGCGAGAAGTCATTCTTCTTCTTCAATAGTGAAAAGGAATAGTGGCATTTCTCTAAATACCTTGATATAAATCTACTCAGGGCCGTCAATCTACCGGTTAAACTTTGCACTTTTCAGTTGGTCTGGGATATCATCTATGGATTCCTCTTTAATAAATCAAGAAGCCAAGAAACTTCCCGAACCCAACTCTAAAAGCGCACTTTTTCGGATCGAGCTTCATGTTGTATTTTCTCAATATATCAAATATCTCTTGTAGATGAGTCAAATGATCTCCTGCACTGAGAGACTTTACCAGTATGTCATCAATATAAACTTTCATGATTTTACCAATTTGACACTCAAACGTCGTATTAACGTGCCTCTGATAAGTGGCTCCGGCATTTTTATATTCAAAAAGCATCGCATTATAGCAATATATGCCAAAATTTATGATAAAAGAGATTTTTTGTTGATCCTCCGGGCGCATCCTAATTTGATTATACCCGGGGTATGCATCAAAAGAAACTCATCAACTCATGCCCAGCCGTAGCATCGATCATTTGGTCGATGTTTGGCAATGGAAAAGAATCCGTATGGCAAACCTTATTTAGATCTTTATAGTCTATACACATTCTAAACTTATTATTCCTTTTAGGTACAACTACTACGTTAACTAACCAATCAGGATAAATTACTTCATGAATTGAACCTATATTTAGTAACTTGGTTACCTTTTCTTTAACAGACTTGTTCCTGACATCGGCTATTGGTTGCTTCTTCTGCTTTATCGAAGGAAAATTAGGGTCCAAACTTAACTTGTGGACAACCACTTCCAGTAAAATACTTGTCATGTCTGAATGAGACCATGCAAAATAATAAATATTAGCTTGAAGAAATTCAATAATTCTAAGCCTGAGCTCGGGGATCAACTCTATTCCCAAGTAAACTTTTTTATCCAAAAATTATATGAACAAAGCAATTTGTTCATGTTCTTCTGCGGTTGACTTTGTTGCATCCATTTATTCTAGTACCTGGAAGGATCTAGGCACCTAATAAAAATCTGGTGTCTCTTCTTCTCCATCACTTTCAACCGGAACCAGACGGGAAATAGACACCGGTTCCTGTAGTTGCTATTTGTTAATTCCCTCCACCTTGCTGCTATGTAGGTGACTGCAATTATTTCTCTTGCAGCAGGTTGATCACCTCTAATCTGTTTGATCTCATCTGGTGTAGGAAACTTCAGTAATTTATGGTACGCTGATGGCATAACCTTCATTTCATGGATCCATGGTCTATCAAGGATCACGTTTTAGCCCATATCACCATCCACTATTTTGAACAAAGTGAATTTCGTCACCCTTTCGGCATAGGTAGGTAACATGATCTCTTCTCGGGTTATTATGCTTGTTAAGGTGAACCCGGCCAGAAGCTTTATTGTCGAAACTATGTTTCTGGTTAGCTTTGCTTGTTTCGAAACCCTCAATTGGATGATATTGGCTGAACTTTCTGGAACAATCAATACACATTTAATTTTAAAATCTAATACATTATGAGATATTACTAGAGCATCGTTGTGCGGTAAAATAAGGCTTTTTGCATCTTCCTCCGTGAAGGTAATTTCATCGTCTTCCGATTCAACCCAGATTCTCTTGCCATGAGTGACTGATATCTCCGTGGAATGCACCCCACAAATTAGGATCTCTTTGATTGGGATCTGATCAAATTGGTTTCGGAAAACTTGCCTCCTTGATATTTCTCATAGCCGAAATCAACTTTACCAGACTAATGTTGAAATTGTAATCTAATAACCGGGGATATCCTGAATCCCGAGACCCTGATGATTCTTTATCCTGCAAAGTCCTACTACTCCAACCACGATTTGTCCTTCTATCTGGTCTGAAACTTTCCGATGACTGAAAACCTTTAGCGCTACGCCCATCAGGTCTTTCATTTGATAAATAAGGTTGGAAATGACTCCTAAATAATCTCTAGTCTGCATCAAAATTATTTTGAACATTTCCTGATTCCGATCGTAATTACGATCCTTGGATGACACCAAAAAACTTAATTGATTATCTTTAATTCTGATTTTTGATTTGTAACGATTATGGACATGTGCCCATGTAGTTGCCTGAAATTCTAATAGGCTCCCTTCAATTTTCTCGAGACATAAGAGCTTAAAGGATTAAGGTCTTTGGTGAACGCCTCTGCTGCCTATTCATCCGGTTCTGCCGGCAAAAACATCCTCTCCTTTTGGAATAGGATCACGAACTCTCAAAGCAATTCAGATTCTCCTTGAGTGATTCTGAATAAATCTGCCTTCCTAGCTAGGAATTTTCTTGCTCAGCATGAGCTTTGATTAATGAATCGGCAAGCATTTCAAAAAAATTAATTGAATATTCAGGTAAAAGAGAATACCACGTTAAAGCTCCATTCGTTAGGGTTTCGCCAAATTTCTTTAGCAAAACAGATACGATCTCATGCGAAGGCAAATCATTTCCCTTTATAGCCATAGTATAAGTTGTGATGTGCTCATGTGTATCCAAAGTTCTATCATACTTCGGAATATTCGGCATCTTGAACCTTTTTAAAATCAACTCCAGATCCGCACTTGGTTTGAATGGCAGGTGAGTATACTTTTTTGAATTCCGGCCATTCAATACCAGAGGTGCCCCAGGGATCTAATCCATCCGAGCATCAAATTCTTTAGTGTTTTGATCCATCCGATCATTTATTTTCCTAATGAACCTCATGAGCTCAGTTTTAAAAGGATCATCTATGTTTTTATCATTTCCGAACCTATTACCTGCACCACATGCTTGATTATCATTGAATCCTAACTCATCCCTTAAAGCGATGTTACCGGTTCTTTGTATTGTCTAGTTTGCAGGCACGCTGGGAGGGACTCGAACTCCTCTTTTGAAATTATTTGAGGCAACCGATAGTGCTTGCTGGAGCTCAGTCATTATCATGTCCTATCTAGAGAGATGATTCATGAAATTTCTTTGATGTGCTCTCAAAACTTTCACCATATCATCCACAGGTTCATCATTCATATCATCAGCGGTAGGACTCCTTGCAAGCCGTGTATTTCGTCCTTCTCGGATCGGAGTTGCTTCATTCTTATCGTTGCAGGTTTCACTAGTATAATCATCATGCTGGTCTCAACCACAAAGATTGTCCCCATGCTCATTGACGTTGTTTGTTCCAACATTGAGCGAGTTGTTGACATCATTAGGTACCATATCTATTTTTGCTTTACTAAAGAAAGGCTTCAAAATACATTAGTAAAAGATGAATGGATCAAAGTAATACCATAATTGTCTATGCCACACGGTGGGCGCCAAATTGTTTATCGGTAAAATGATACAGTTAAATTTATAACGTGATTTATAGACACGTGAATTAAATTGATCCAAAAAATAAAATGATGAAAAACAAAATTGAATAAAGTAAGAAACAATTGAAGAAGAGACGAGCCTGGGCCTTGAATTATACTTTTCCGGTAGCAAGAATAATATCTAGAACAAAGTACTTGGCAAAATAATGTTAAGAGAATAAGAGAATAAGTTCAGCTTTTTTTCATACAAGTATTCGTGTCCTTACAATAAGTACATATTCCTCTATTTATAGCTATATTAAGGTTGGCAAGATTCCCAAATCAAGCTCGTCTTTAATGTGAGTAAAGACCCCTCTTGATAGCTGCATAACGGTTAGGTGTAAATGCTAAGATTCTTTGTAAAGGTCGCTCCTTGAATGTTACGTTTTTCAACCGGTGTCTTACTTTCAAACTTTCCTCTCTCCGGTCTTGATGTCACCGGGACTCATACAACACCGGCCACATATTTAGATCCGATGTCAGTTATTTGCTGACTCATCTCCTATATATCTTTTCTGTCACGTGCTCACTTGACCAACATCCACCTGTCATATTCTAATTTTACCTATACATCAACCAAACAATATAATAAATTATGTTGAATTTCGTACATGGATTACTGCTCCGGAAACACCAACCAAACAGGCCCTAAGTGTACAGCTAACTCTCTTTCTTATCTATTTTTTTACGTAAGCTTTCATAATCATGCCACTACTTCTTGTCTACGTCGTACACTTTTAATTTAGAACGTTTTAAATAAGCTTTATCATAACAGTACATTGACAATTAATTAACATTTATTACGTACGTATTACTTTTTAATATGGTCAAAGTCTATCTTCAATAAAAGCTTCCACATGCATATGCACGATGCACCTACCATAATCACTTGCTCCTATTACTTAAAGCTCATATCATTGAAATACTACAGCTGGTTCAAATAAAATGTTCAAAATTCAACATGGACCACCAGTCACTCTCAGCACACACATTCAAAGTGTCTCCATCGTCCGGCGACTCGAGGACATTGCCAGCACTAGGAGTCGTCGACGAACCACATCATCGGTAGCTTGGTTTTCAAGTGATCAGTACTGGAATATGGCCATCGGTAACTGGGTAAGGATACGTGCAGCGAATAATAGTACAAGAAATGTTATCGAGAGTACTGTTGATGATGAGGTGGTTTCAACTGTAGAAAGTGAAGGAGAATCAATAGATGTGAAGGCAGTGGTTATGTTAAGGAAAAAGATGAAAGGGAAGATCTCAGATAAGATTGGAGAGTGGATGGAATCAATTACAAAAGGAATAATTGGTGGTGCAATGTTGATTCAGCTCGTTAGCGAAGATATTGACCCTGGTTAGCTTTTTCCATCCTAATCAACTTGTTATATATATATATATATTTATTTATTTTTAATTTCAATTTTGTACAATTTCAGGAAAAATTCTTCCTTAAATTTATAAGAATTTACCTCTCAATGATTTTTTTCATAATGGAAGATGAGAAGATTAGACTTTAGACACATGCTATATACAAGTGAAACTTATTTGACAAGATATATAAGAAAAATAAATAGAACCTAAGACAATTAAATTTGATGGTTGTCAAACTACAGCATTTTCCATCTTGTTTCGACCATTAGGTTGGTTGAAGGTTTTAGAGAATATGAACTTGTTTTGTACAACAACCAAAAAATTAAAAAACCAGTTTTGTCCTTCCAGATTGTCAAACGCCAACTTGAGTTAACATGGTACTCGTACAAATAATTTATTGTCGTACTTATTTTTAATATTTGTTTATTATACATTTGTCCCGATTGAAATGTCATATCTCGCTTTTATATGCATTATTGATCTAGAGTAGCACTAGGCAAGGCATTGTTTAGTTGGGAAACAAGTTATAGAAAAATTAATTATATAGAAATTAGTTATGCAAAAATTAGTTATATATAGATTAATAATGTAAGAATTAGTTATGTAGAGATTAATACAAGAATTACAATATAGGGATTATTTCTCATTGAAATCTTGTATTAAAGAAACTAATTTTGAAGATCATGAGGTCGATCGAGACATCTTTGATATCATAAGAATTTAATAACTAGTCCTTTCCATTCTGAAATATGCTTCTTTTACTAGTATACTCTTTGACAAGAGAGGTTGCTCTGATGGTAAGCAACCTCCATTTTCAATCAAGAGGTTGTGAGTTCGAGTCACTCCAAGAGCAAGATGGGGAGTTCTTGGAGGGAAGGATGCCGAGGGTCTATTGGAAACAGCCTCTCTACCTCATGGTAGGGGTAAGGTCTGCGTACACACTACCCTCCCCAGACCCCACTAGTGGGATTATATTGGGTTGTTGTTGTTGTTGTTACTACTATACTCTTTATGATAAATCTTAAAAATTATCTTTTTCTTTGTACCTTTTGATTTGGTTTTGTGTTAAATAGGAATTAGGATCCTGTGGTAGGTGTATGAAAAAGGAATGGTTCTGGAGTTTGGCTCTTTGGCAACTGAAATTGTCATGCCATAGAGTTAGGGATGAAAACGTAAAAGAACCAGAAAGGTAAAGAATTGAATTAAAAAGGGTTAATCATTGTAAAACAACAGTATTCAGAAAACAGGGAGGATGTTTTTATCATTTTAGCTGGTTTATTTCATGTATGATTAATGCTAGCACTCTTACGGCCTCTCTACCTCATGGTAGGGGTAAGGTCTGCGTACACACTACCCTCCCCAGACCCCACTAATGAGATTATATTGGGTTGTTGTTGTTGTTGTTACTAGTATACTCTTTATGATAAATCTTAAAAATTATCTTTTTCTTTGTGCCTTTTGATTTGGTTTTGTGTTAAATAGGAATTAGGATCCTGTGGTAGGTGTATGAAAAAGGAATGGTTCTGGAGTTTGGCTCTTTGGCAACTGAAATTGTCATGCCTTAGAGTTAGGGATGAAAACGTAAAAGAACCAGAAAGGTAAAGAATTGAATTAAAAAGGGTTAATCATTGTAAAACAACAGTATTCAGAAAACAGGGAGGATGTTTTTATCATTTTAGCTGGTTTATTTCATGTATGATTAATACTAGCATTCTTACTCCTATCCTGCATAACATAATAGATTCATGCATAACATACGTAGGTATTATTTTTTGAGGAAAATCAAATTATTAACAGAACAATTTATAAAACAATGCTGAATTTTATGTTACGGAAGCCAAATGTATATAGTGTGAATGAGTCACAACTACTATATCAAAATAGATGACAACCACTAAATAATAAACAAGACAATAAGACAACAATAAAAGAACACTAGAATTTACGAGGTTCGGCCAATTTTGCCTACTTCCTCGGACACAATCAATATTTTATTCCACTCCAAAATTACAAGTGAAATAATACTAAAGAGAGAAGATACAAATGCCTTAAGAAGATAAAAGG
>AWOL01S0013722.1:151286-193878 GCA_000715115.1 Nicotiana otophora
TTTTAGCCAAAAAAAAAAAAAATGGCAGTGGCCAAAATTAAAGTCTAGGCGGCAAACCTAAGAAAACTTTTATGTAGAGGTTACTCAAGCTCCCTTAAGCTGGAATTGACACCATTTAACCAACCATATTTGATGACATGTAATTGATATATATATATATATCATTGTATCACTTGATATATAGTCTTGATCGTTGATACATGTGTATATATATATATATATCATTGTATCACTTGATATATAGTCTTGATCGTTGATACATGTGAAAGAAGATTACAACTTTGGTTGCATCCGATTGTTTTAAAGGCCCACAGTGACTAAAACAATAAAATACCAATTTCACAACTAAGATGTTCTGTATCTATCTTTTTTTTTTTTAAGTATTATTTATCGACTGGAAATGAGTGAAGTTAAAATGGATAAAATCTTGTAGTTGAGAGAGAAGCAATCGTGAGAATACCCCAAAAAAGAAGCCCTGATCAGTTCTAAAACAAATCTACCAGCTTTGTTGTTATTAAACTTAGCATCATCGTCAAGAGACGACTCTCCCCTATGGTGTATTCTAGCTGAGCTTATTTTACTACTCGTTCTTCCTTTGCTTTTTCTTTTGTAGCTACGGACATTTTTTTATTGTCCTCTCTTTTGCATATAGCCCTATTGTCCAAATGATTTTCGGACATTGAATCAATTTCAAAAACAAAATTAGTTACTTGTCCTAATCTACGATTAATAACATACTGGAAGTAACACTTTAGAGCCATATAATATAAATCGATATTGAAATGGAGTCATTCCATAGATTGTTAATGAAACATGTGAAATCTAATATTCCTTTTGCTATATTTTATTTTAGAAACAGTCATACTTAAACTTTTAAAAACTAAAAGGCACCCTAGTGTAATTTTGTTTCTTTTTTCAATACTCACAATATTTTAAAAAAAATTTAAACTAAAATAAATGGAATAAAAACTAATGATGACATTGCAGGAAATTTGCCAATCACCTTTTATCAACAATTAGGAGGACGGACGACCTCTACAACTTCACTGCTAGCCATGATTCGAACCTGTAGAGTTAAGTTATTAAAGTGAATCCATGATTAAGTGGGAGGGATGATTACTTACTCATTCTCGTTTATTAACATACATCATTTCCACTAAAAAACAATGATAGAAGGCAATTGAATAATAAATTATGGGTCTGGGAGAGAGATGATAACTTACTTTCGAAACAAAGAGCCTGGAAACAAAGTAGGTGGAATTAACACAACTTTCTTCCATGTAAAATGATGAAAAATAAGTTTAACATGATCCACATACTTTGATATAAAAATAAAAAATTGTATAAGTATAATGAAATACAAGAAGAACAATACCGCATGTTTAACATTTTCGAACTTCCTCAAAGAGTTTAGAGCATATCTATATACAAAGTAGCAGGTAAAAATGACTATTCATATACAAATCTAAATTGTGGCATCCTTGCTTGAAAAAAGGTACTTGACCGATTGCCACTGAATTGGCAATATTATGTTCTTAAATAGTAGCAGTAGAAAGTGACTATTTAGTTACAATTTTTAATTATGCATATGAATCTGGTCAATTTATTGTAACTTCTCAAATTCTTCATGTATTGAGATTAATGAAGAGAAACTTAATTAAGGGTTTAATGATCCATAACACTAAATGGAAGGTAATTCTACCCGTATTGTATTTTGCCCTTTCAAGAAATTGGAATTTCAAGATTTCATTTACATAAGAATCCTCTTTTAAAAGAAATTGGTACTTAGGGATATCATCATTTTGTTTTTGATTAAGAGCATAGCAAAAGTTATCAACATTTGTAATTAACTCAGTACTCTCCTGAAATTTATATGGAGGGTTAAACCAAGTTGGAATTTTGTTAATATTAAGACTAGTCCAGAATTTGAAACCATAAATGTGCAGTATATATATTGTGATAAACCATAATGTGTATCTGTGTGTGTATTTGAGTTCGAAATAGTTTAATTTGCATTTAGTAGCTAGTTGATTAGTGGGCCATTGTAGTAAATACTTGCTGTTCTTTTCTTAGAGTTGTGCAATTCCTAATATAAGAAAGATGTTGGTGCTGTATATAAGTTTCAGTAACTGCAAGCATAACATTTGAGTCTTTATTGTTTACAGATACCAAATCAGGGAAAATTTTAGAATGTTATGCTGGGAGCTGGTTGCCCAAGGCATCAGATAACCCGTCTATAGTTGAATACACTGCTAACTTCATAGTGCCAAGTGATTTTCGTCGTCCTGGAGCTATCATCCTCACCAATTTCCATGACAAAGAGGTGCACTTAGTGCAAATTGTAATTCATGGTTTTGGTGAAGGTTCAATAACCTTTCCTGCGAATACATGGATTCATTCTTGGAAGGACGATCCGGATAGTAGAATTATCTTCAGAAATCAGGTTTATGACGAGGTTTTCTTACTATATTCTTGTTAGCTTAATGTATGATGCTTCATCAGAAATGCTTCCATTTTATGACAGGCATATCTACCGCACCGAACGGCCCCTGGCATAAGGGTTCTTCGTCGTGAAGACTTGCTGAAGATTCGTGGTAATGGAAATGGTGAAAGGAAAAGACACGAACGCGTCTATGACTATGCACTTTATAATGATTTGGGCAATCCTGACAAAAGCAATGATCTGGCTCGGCCTGTATTTGGTGGTGAGGAGAGACCTTATCCTAGGCGTTGCCGAACTGGAAGATCTCCAACTAAAACAGGTAGCTTTTAGCTTTTCTTTCATAATTCTACAGTGATGTTTTGGCCTTGGGGCTTAGTTGAGTCAAATTGAACAGGATTTTCTTTGGGTAGACCAAGTTTACTAGTTCTGCTTATAACTACCTAAGCATTGTTGAGACTAATACACTCGCTAATGTGATTGGATGAGCATAGCTGCCTAAGCATTTTTGAAACTAATACACTCGCTAACGTTTCTAGTCTGTGAATGTGAGTAGATCCATGTGCAGAGAGTATAGCAGAATCACCTCATCCAGTTTATGTTCCTAGAGATGAAGCCTTTGAGGAAATTAAGGAGGATACACTTTCTACCAAAAGGTGGAACGGTCTCATGCACAACCTGATACCAGCTATTGTTGCTAAATTCATGAGTCCAAATATTCCCTTCAACAGCTTTACAGACATAGACAAGCTATATATTGATGGTCTTTCCTCAAAAGATGAAAATCAAAAGGAGAGTTTGATCAACCAAATACTTTTTGCTGGTGAAAGATTGCTCAAGTTCGAGATTCCTGTTATCAGGCGTAAGGCATTTCTTACTTTCTCTTTCTCTAACAGTGTATAGTCCAAAGACTGAATATATTGATAGTTTTGTTGCATTATCTCTTGTCCTAAATCCGAGTCAACTATTAATGTTCCAAAATCGATTTCGGTTTGCTTTTTGGAAATATGATGTCAAGTTTCACTAGTTAACTTTTGTATCTGTCTGCAGGAGATAGATTTGCTTGGCTACGAGACCATGAATTTGCACGCCAGACTTTGGCAGGGGTTAACCCTGTTAACATCGAACTACTTAAGGTAACAATAAATTTAAAAGAAGAATTGTGTGGGTCTGCTACTGCACTGTGACATGCCTCACTTTTCCTCCCAGGAACTTCCAATTCTCAGTAAACTGGATCCACAAATTTATGGTCCTCCTGAGTCAGCAATTACAAAGGCCCTAATAGAACCAGAGCTAAATGGAATGAAAATTGAGGAGGTAATCATTTCTTTTTAAGTTTACACTACCATCTTTTTCAGCCTGCAAACTGAAGTTAACATATAGATCATGTACTTAAAGAACTACTCCTACCATGTATTGCATACAAGGAATTTCAATCTTCTTTCATCGATCTTTCTTGTTCTGCTCTTCAGAATTTGAAAGCCTTTTGCTTTTCCCAAACTAGATTATCTTACACAATAATTTGCAGACTAACGTTCTTTCATAAGTAACTCCCAAACTAACACTCCTACTGCCATGTAGTATAAACTTCCACGCTGAATTTCTTGTTGCAAAAGTAAGCTTCACTTTGTTCATCATTACCAACTCGCATTCCTTCTCCTTAGTTTATTACACTCCGACCTCTGAACCAAATGTAGCCAACCTGGCCCTTGATTCTGGTTCTCTTTCCCCTTTTTCAAGCAATGCATTTTAGCCCACCCCTAAAACACCTCATCTTCCCACTTTCTACAAGCTTTGGCTAAACTATTTTTTAGAATATAGTGGTAGGAATTCAGTGGACCTTTTGTTGGTTAAAATGAAGGAAGACAAAGGGAGGGTAAACAATCCATTACATGAGTAACTTGGAAAGAAAAGGAGGGGGTGGGGGATGAGCTCATTTTCTAGCACTTGACATACTACCTACGCTTCTGCTAGAAGCTTCAGTATTATTATGTTATCGCAGTTGGCAGAATTCACAGGTTGATCTAACTGGTCTCTGCTGCAGGGCAAGAAGGGATTGAATATCCCATCCAAAATAAATCAAGTTGGTCCTATGACAAATCTCTTGGTCCGATATACAATTTCTTCTGATAATGTTTCTGGCTTGTTAGGTTTGTAATCCTATTTTGACGCCAGGATAACTGTTATGATTAGGAGTTGAGACGAAAATTTCCTTCCCCTAATATTTGAGACACTTACTTTTTTCTTTTCGTCTCTCTCTCTCTCACTAGCTCTTTCTATTTCTTGTTTCGTTGTCGTGAATTGCTTGTTAATGCATATGGAAATCGTTTTCTTCCTTAATGAGAGGGGACATATCTTTTTCTGGAGTTTCATTTCATGGTAGTTTTAGTCGTAATATTGATATCACTATATGTAATTCCAGTCATAAGCATCTTATGGAAGTATGGTCATACAAAAACGTGCTTTCGTGTGCCTTTCTTGTTATATGCCTAGAGACTGCAAAATGGTCCGAGAGCTTCCATAATAATGCCAATTCTTGAAGACAGTGTCCCTTTGTACAAACAATGTTGAAAGTTAAAGTTTTGAGGATTGATTATTTATATGAATCCTGCATCAAATTTTTTGTGCAGGCTATTGAGAACAAGAGACTGTTCATACTTGATCACCATGACATGTTTCTTCCATTTATTGAGAATATAAACTCCTTGCCCGGGATCAAAGCTTATGCTTCCAGAGCAGTTCTTTTCTACACGCCAACAGGTATTTTAAGACCAGTTATTATTGAACTCTCACTTCCTCCAACTCCTACTTCACCAAGGACCAATCGCATATTCACTCCTGGCCATGATGCTACAACTAGTTGGCTTTGGAAGCTAGCTAAAGCGCATGTTTGCTCCAATGACGCAACCATTTTTCAAATGGTTAATCACTGGTAAGAGTTAAGTCCTATTCACAAATTAATAGTTTCTTTTCTTATTTCAGTCTAAGTTTGCTAGCTTTTCTTATAAAACTGACTACAATTGATAACACCATATTACGTATCTAATAATGTAAGAGTATTTTCACACAAGCACACCCAACCCTGCACCTTTTGTCACGATTAACTGCGCTATACTCTTCTGGATTAGTGAGTTTTGCTGTTGAGGGGCATCGCGGAAATTGCATTTATTGATAAATAGGCTTGTGTTCAAACTAGAGTGCTTAGAGAATATACATTTTGATGTCAAATCAAGTGAATTTCGATATGCATAACCAGATGTGTACCAAATGTTGCAGGATGAGAATCCATGCATGTGCAGAACCATACATCATTGCCACCCATAGGCAATTAAGTTCTATGCACCCAATTTACAAACTGCTGCATCCTCATATGCGCTACACATTGCAAGTCAATGCTTTTTCTAGGAAAACCTTTATAAGTGCAAATGGAATTGTTGAGGCTCTCGACTGCGCAGGGAAGTATGGGGTGGAGCTAAGCTCTGCTGCCTACCAGAACCTATGGCGATTCGATATGGAAGCATTGCCTGCTGATTTGGTTAAAAGGTAAACTGCTCATATATTTTCATGTCCTGCAAGTTGATTCTTGAAATTCCTGGGTTTTCTCTGCATTCTAGACCTGAAATCTGATACGAAAAATGAACCTGAGGTAGGAATACTGCCAGAGCACTTCTCATTTTGCAGTAGAAGTATGCTCTTATATTTGTAATTACTCTAGCTAATGCATTGTGAAATCCCATAAATCACTGCCGTCTGTACGTTTTTTTACTTTCTTCTGATAATTAAGCAACATAATGAACAGGGGCATGGCTGTGGAAGATCCAGCAGCACCATGTGGAGTGAAACTTGTAATTGAAGACTACCCTTACGCAGCAGATGGCCTTCTCTTATATTCTGCAATAAAAGAACTTGTGGAGTCGTATGTGGAGCGCTATTATTCTGAGCCTGATTCTGTCACTTCCGATGTTGAGCTCCAAGGGTGGTGGAATGAGATCAAGAACAAGGGACACCCTGATAAGAAAGATGAGCCTTGGTGGCCAAACCTTATTACTAAAGAAGACTTATCTGGCATACTTACCACAATGATTTGGGTTGTTTCTGGTAACCATGCAGCTATAAACTTCGGACAGTATCCGTTGGGGGGCTACGTGCTGCATCGTCCCACCTTAATGCGGAAACTCATTCCTCAAGAAGAAGAGCCTGACTACAAGCAATTTCTTCTTGACCCCGAACAAACGTTTCTTTCATCTTTGCCTACTCAATTTCAGGCAACCAAGTTGTTAGCCGTTCAAGATGCTGTGTCGACACATTCTCCAGACGAGGAATACTTGCCTCAGCTGCAACAGCTTCACAGCTTCTTAAACAATGATCAACAAGTAATAGAAATGTATGAACGATTCTCTGCAAGATTGGTGGAGATTGAGCAGACTATAAAAGAGAGAAATGAGGATGCAACTCTTATAAACCGGTGTGGTGCTGGTACTGCTCCCTATGAGCTGCTTATACCCTCATCATTAGGTCCTGGTGTAACTGGTAGGGGTGTTCCTAACAGCATCACTAACTGACAAGTTCGTTTGCTTCTTTTTGCTCTACTTTTGCTTAACTAGTAATTTTTCTTTTGCAAATTTTGTGTTATTGGTTGGAATCTGCTATATGAATCTTCTGTATCCTTTCTGTTTCTTTTGGGCAACAGTCTGCAGATAGGAAATGTTTTAAACAACTAGAGCATAATTTTTTGAAAAGAAAAAGACTAAAAAAAAAGTTTAAAAGAAAATGATGCACAAGAATGTTTTTATAGCAACTCATGCGCATTTTGTTGGCCGCGTCAATGGAAGTAATTCTAGCACAAAGTTTCCTATGAGTAATTAGAGGCGTATCTAGGATTTTAAGAGGATATGTTTATCATTATAAACTTTTGGTTTGGTTATATAATTTTTACGGTGATAACAAGTTGACGAGTTAACTATAGTTAATATTATTATAACAAAAGAGCATCATTCATTTTATAATTATCCTCGACGAGTTTTTATACTTTGATAATAATAAATAATAGCATCATTGAATACCTTATGCTTTATATAGCAAAATAAACAACCAGTCAGAAATTCTTGGTCATTCTATTACGTAAATTATTATTTTTTATGTGCTTCATTAGTGAGAATACTCTTTTCATGCATGCGATAGTAACAGGTAAAATCAAAGCAGCCATACTAGTAAATAAACAAGTGATCAGGTCTGATCTAGTTCTGTCTCTACCATTAATCTAATAAGAAACTTTATTCCCTAATTCAAGTTTAATTAGAACCTCGTTATCACACTTTTGAGTATAGACTATGAAATATCTTGGAAGCTGAGTTCCAGAAGCTTGTTTTCACCTAACGTACTAGGATAAAACTCAGCCAACTTTATCTATTTGTTCTTGTAAAAATTAGAAAAATAAATTAATCGAACTTAATAGTCGGAACAAGAAGTAAATCAATAGTCACTACATCAAAATAATTATTAGGATCTTAAAGTTGCAAATCAATAACTGCATAAAATATTTTCACAATGCTATGTGAATATGAAACATTAAACCTCTTAGCTTAGACTTTCTAAATAAAAGAATAATTTAGGAAATAATAACAAGGAGAGAGATTGATAAAAAAAATTGGGAAGAGGTGCAACCTTTGATCTTAAAGCCTTCGACAATTTGCTAATTTGTTGAAGATCAATGTCAAGATTCGAGGGAGGGCTCTTGAAGATTCCAATAGAAAGAGGGTGTTTGAGAATTAGTATTTTATTTTTTTGGTATTTTGAAATTCAAATAATAACCAAAAAAGAAAATATAAAAAGAGGTAAAAAAATGGTAGCCAAGAAAAAAAGAAAAGAAAATAAAATAAACAAAGAAGTATAATTAAGCAAGAACCCCTAACTTGGAAAAAATGATTCACTCAGTTACCGCTACATCAAAGTGTTGTTTGAGCTTAGGTTCACACATACAAATAAAAGTAAATACTTAAAACAAAAAATAGTAGTGGTATACATAATTAGGAAGAAGAGCATGAGCTCACATATGAACCCACCCCTTCCGTATACAGCCGCCATTGTAAGTAATACTCTAGAATTTTTGGTTGGCGACGTACGTGAACTTTCAATCGTATTCTCAAATTCTGAATCCTGCTTTCCGCTTCATCGATCTTGCAATCGCGCCAAGCAAAATATGAATTCCAATGCTTCGAAGATGGTCTTGTATCTACATAATTTATGCAGAGTTTGGTTAATAGTTCCACATGCTCATTGTTAATACTCACATAAGTTTGACGGAATTTAAATATTAGTTTATGTTGGATTGAAAGTAAACAACAATACGTGTAACATGAATAAGAGTAATTAAAGATCAAGAAGTTTTTAAACAAAGCAATTTGCCTAGCTGTACATTTGAGCCACGTTTTCCTTATTTGATGCTTCCCATATGTGTGTTTGTTATTTTGTGACTTGTGAAATTAGTTAGTTGGGCTTTACGAAGGTTTGAAAATGATTTGAACACTTAGTTTCATTTTTGGAAGCTTAAGTTGTATGAGTTGGCCAAGCTTTGACTTTTGAGTAAAAGACCTCGGATTAGTAATTTCATGGTCCCAATATGTTCGTATAGTAATCAGGAGACTTTGGCTAAGATTTTGAGCGTGTATACGATTTTGGCTCAGGCGAGTATGATCCCTGTTGCTCCAGCTACCTCACAGGCTGGGGGAGGAGCCTAGACTCCCCTTGCACATACACCAGAACAACTTGGAATAGGTTTGGAGAGTTCATAAGTTTGACAGTGTCACGGCTCAATTCCCACCAAAGGCCGTGATGTCGCCCAACACTACCGTTAGGCAAGCCAACAATTAAATCAACACGCAGATAGATAATTAAAAATGCATCTCGAAGCAAATAATGAAATAAATAACTGTATCGTTCATTTTGATAGTAAATACTGATAATATTTTTAATGTTCGAACGTGCTAAAAATATAAATCCAGATATCATAATAGAATACAACCAAGAACAAGAATCTGAATTCCAAAACCCGGTCTCCCAAGTGCACGAGCATCTATTAGAATACACAATACTACTACAACAACTGTGTCGAATAGAAAATGAACTGAACACAGTAAATGAATAGGACGGGACTCCATGTCCTGTCGATCATAACATAGAGAGCAGCTTACCACAAAGTCTCCTTAGCAGCTATGCCGACGCGTCGGTATGACCACCAAATGACCTGTCTCAATACCTGTACAATTAGTACAGAAGTATAGTATGAGTACGAAAATTGACGCGTACCTAGTAAGTATCTAGCCTAACCTCGAAAAAGTAGTGACGAGAGATCGACATCGACACTTATCAGTGGCCGAATAATCAAAGAATAATAAATTAGACAGGTATGAATTATAGCAAGTAAAAGCAACAAAACAGATACATGCACATAACACGATTCTCAGTAGAAGAGTAAATACGAAGTCCTCAAATACCGGATACTACCTCGAATGGAATACATAATGATCAATAACAAATAAAATGTCAAATCTCAAGTCAGAAAGACTCATAGGTACACTAACTCCCTATCAAACATTACACATGATTCTGCCGAATCAAACGACCTGATCCTATAAGAGTGATGGTACGGTATTTAGTTAAGCACGATGACTAAGTATATTCCTATCATAACCACAAATTTGCCCCCCTAAGAGTTAAGATCATGCTCTCTTCAATTTTTCTCTAATCTAAACATGGCTTTTTCAGGCATACCATAGAGAGTAAATAGAACCTAACTGTTGGCCAGGCAATTAAGCAATTAATCACAGAATTGAAGAAACAACCATATATTAGTGAATTGTAATCAAGGTTAAGTCAACTTTAAATGAATTCATGGTTAAATCACAACCCCAGAATTATGGGTTTATCCACTCATGCTAGTATCAAAATAAATTCACAAGTGTTGAATAATTAAAAATACTAAGAAAGGATGAAGAAAACTAAGATATCCTCACTCCCGGATGTTCCTCGTGTGTATTTTTCCTTCAAAGTGGCGTTTCCCCTATCAAAATAGGCTTAGTCTTGCTTTTATACGCGTTGGGTAGGTCTTGAACCGAAATAACCTTATTCCGGGCAAAGTTGGAGAAGTTTCCCGTCACCAGCGCCCAGGGTAGCGTGGGACGTTATCCCTGGCGCTAGAAAATTAAGCATTCTGGAAATGGCGCCACATGTAGTGCCTTATGCTGCCTATGGCGCTACAATGGCCAATATTTCATCTTTGCTTCTTTTTGACTCTAATCTATACCACGAATTAACATAAATCAATACATTTTATATCCGAAATCTACAAAATATGAGTAAAATATGAGGCGATATACATATAAATATATATACTTTAAGATAAATATCAATGCGCATGCTAGGTCACGGGCGTGTGGGTGTGCACCAGGATAATCATTATCTAGGTTGACTTTTGGACTATGATGCTATCATGCCCTATTTATCCGTGTTTTCTCTACTTGTTAGATTTTCTGAGCTAAGATTCATGCTAGAAATCATATTCAGGCTATACGGTTATTTGTTTGAGACTTAATGAGGCTATTTCTGTTGTTTTGGGTTATCTGACTTAACTATAATTACACACTCAGCCATGATTCTTCATTTCTATATCATTTCTCAGTCTCTGTTCATCATTCATTGTTACATCGCATATTGTTATTGCTGTGGTGTTGTTGGGCTGAGTGATATAAGATTGTGTGCCCTTAAGACTTGGGAGTGTCACAACCCCAATTTCCCTCCGTAGCATGTCGTGATGGCACCTGGTCTCTACGACTAGGTAAGCCTAACAACTTGACAAATATAATTAACAAAATACTAAAACAAGTCTGATAAACTCATAAACTTCAGAAAACAGAATCTCAACAATATGCTCCCCAAGACCAGCGGAACTAAGTCATAAGCTCTACAGAGTGAACTAAAATGTCCACTACATCACTGTCTAAAAGAAAGTACAACAGAAAATAAGAATAAAGGAAGGTGACTCCGAGGCCTACGGACTTGGAGAAGGTATACCTTGAAGTCTCCCAAAAACAGTAACTCAAATCAACTCTAGCCTCCAGCACGAGCAGACATGCCTGGATCTGCACAAAAGATGTAAAGAAGCGTAGTATGTATAAGCCTAACCTCAGTAGAGTAGTGACGACGTCAGGTCAAGACACTTACTAGGATATTAATAAATAATATGAAAACATAAGAACGAATAATAATAATGGAAAGGGAGAAATAACTGATACAAAACAAGTCAATAGCATAAACTAATACTGAAGTTTTAAGCATTGATATAACATAAAGGAAGCAACTAAAGAGAACCACAATGATCATATACGGACAACAACAACTATAACAAGGAAGGACAAAATAAGAAGTAATGTTCCCATCAAAACTCTTTCCAATACGAGATAAGCAACAAAAATCACAATGAGGTACTACCTCGTGTACAATAAGAATCACAATCGAGGTACCGCCTTGTATAAATCAAGAATAACAAACGAGGTACCGCCTCGTATTCACATTTCTCAATTTCAGTCACAATCCTTCCTTATACCGCCGCGTGAGCATTACATTTAAATAGGTTTTGAAAATAGCTTTTCCGAAATAGCTACACGCACTTTAGCCCACTTTATGACACCACATGGCTTCACGTAGTTCCCAAACAAGCAACACACACATAAGTCCCACCTTATACTGCCACATGCACATTAACCCCAAGACTTATACCGCCGCATGCACGCCAATATCACATCACAATAATAACTCGCATCACAAGTGCCCATATATCACAACTTGCTAACAATCAACAATATAAATATTTCCACAATAATAGCCCATGGCTCCACCACAACGTGTACAAGAATATCAACAATAACAATGAATGTAAATTTCTCAACAAGAAAGATATCTCAACAATTATCAACTTCGCGTCAAAGTGATACGACTTTCACAACTTCAAAACCAATAACTCAACAATGAGAAAGATAATGTGTAACCACGAATTAAATAAAAATAACTCACAATAGAAGAGATTACATGACTTCAAATGAGAATAATAGCAACAGAAGAGATAACTTGTAATAATGACTTCAAATAATGATAATCAACAATGAAAGAGATAACACGTATAATGACCTCAAGTAATGATAATCAACAATGAAAGAGATAACATATAACAATAAAAGGAGAAACAGGTTCAACTAAATCATGTGAGCAATTTATCAAGTAGGATGTAGAACAAGTGTTAAACAAGTCATTTAAGGCATGTAAGGATGGACAAACACAAATAAGAATAGATTGACTATGAGAATTTAGAACATGATATGGCATCTAAATTAAAGCATGGAAAGAGTATAAGTAGCCTAAACCGGTCCAATACCACGTACAACCCGTGTACCCATTCGTCACCTTGTGTACATGACTTTCACATAGCACAAATGAATCAATAAATACCAATCCTAAGGGGTAGTTCCCCCCCCCCCCAACCACCACAAAGTTAGGCAAGATACTTATCTCAACTAAGAAAATTTAACTCTTGGAAATAGCTTTTCCCCTAAAATGCGCCTCCACATGTCTCAAATCTAACCAAAATCGACATAATATCATCAGACAATGCAAGGGAAATTAATTATAATAGATAAAGCCATGATCTTTATACTTTTCCCAAAAAGTCAACTAAAGTCAACCTGGGCCTCGCCCGGTAAAAACCTTGGTCTAATGGTAGATTCCGACTACCCATGACCCCCACGAGTTCATATATGTGATTAGTTTCAAAATCCGAGTCCAAATAGACTCTCAAAACTCAAATTCTTATTTTTCAAAAACATGACAAGGTTTCACAATTTTTCACTTTGATTCACATGATTTTGATGTTAAAATATAAATATTGATGGAATATGATTAGGAATAGATTAGAATCACTTACCCAAAGTTTGTAGATGAAAATTCCCTCTCCAAATCGCCTCCTACCGAGTCTAGGGTTCTAAAATGAGAGAATGAGAGAACAAATCCCGTCTTCCAGCCCTTTGTACCAGCTGCAGTTGTCGCATTTGTGAACCCTCGCAATTGCGGACCGGGGCTCGCATTTGCGAGCCCTGACAGCCTCATGCCTCATCGCAATTACGAGAAGAGGCTTCGCAATTGCGAACTGGACACCATCGCAAAAGCAAACCATTGTTCGCAATTGCGAACCTAGCTAAATTCTTGTTGACTTCGCAAATGCAAAGGGTTAGTCGCAATTGCGAAATCTGAGTCCCCACCATCACCTTCTCAATTGCGAGGATGGTGCTCGCAATTGCAATAACTGGGCACCAGCAACACCAGCAGTTAAATTTCAATGCAATCCATTCTGAAACATGTCTGAAACTCATTCGAGCCCTCGGGGCTCCAAACCAAACATCCACACAAGTTTAAAAATATCACACGAACTCGCACGCATGATCAAAATATAGAAATAACATCTAAAGCTACGAATCGAACACTTAAACACATGGATTTTAAAGTAAATTTCAAGAACTTCTCGAATTACAACTAAATGTCTGAGTCCTATCAAATGAACTACAAATGATATCAAATTTTGCAGACAAGTTCTAAATAGCATAACAAACCTATTCCAAGTCCCAAAATCAAATTCCGAGCTCGATATCTAAAAGTCAACCTACGGTCAAACGTTTCAACTTCAAATTGCCGAATTTCGGTAAATCAACACAAATCAACCTACAAACTTCCAAAATCAATTCTGGTCATATGCCCAAGTCCGAAATCACGATACGAAGCTATCAGAGCCATCAAAATACTGTTCCGGGGTCATTTTCACAAAAGTCAAAGTTTGGTCAATATTTCTACCTTAGGCTTTAAAGTCAAGAATCAAAGTGTCCAAATAAACCCAAAAGCTTCCCGTAACAGAACTAACCAACCCCGCAAGACATAAAATCATAAACACACATTTGTGAAGCATAAAAAGGGTAGCAGGGAACAATTACACAAAATGATAGATCGAGTCATTACATACTCCCCCTATTAAAACAAACGTTCGTCCTTGAAGGTGCATAATGAGATACCTGAAGTGATGAATAGATGAGGATAACGACTCCACATGTGATGCTCGGTATCCCAGGTCGCCTCCTCGACTGGACGACCCTTCCATTGAACCTTTACTAAAGCAATGTTCTTTGATCTCAACTTCCGGACCTGTCTATCCAAGATAGCCACCAGCTCCTCAATGTAAGTCAAATCCTCATCCAATTGGACTGTGCTGGAGTCTAAAATATGAGACGGATCACCATAATACTTCCGGAGCATAGAAACATGGAACACCGGATGAACCGCAGATAAATTAGGTGGTAATGCAAGCTTGTAGGTGACCTACCAATCCTCTCAAAAGGTCTAATATACCTAGGGCTAAAATTTCCCTTCTTACCGAACCTCATCACACCATTCATGGGTGAAACCCGCAACAAGACTCGCTCTCCAACCATGAATGAAACATCACGAACCTTTCAATATGCATAACTCTTCTCTCTAGATTGGGATGTATGAAGCCGATCTAGGATCAACTTGACCTTCTCCAAGGCATCTAGAACCAAATCTGTGCCTAATAACTTAGCCTTTCCCGGCTCAAACCAACCAACTAGAGAACGCCACCGTCTCCCATATAGGGCCTCATAAGGAGCCATCTAAATACTCGATAGGTAGTTGTTCTTATAGGCAAACTCCGCAAGCAGAAAGAACTAATCCCAAGAACCCCCGAAATCCATAACACAGGCACGAAGCATATCCTCCAATATCTGAATGATGCGCTCGGACTGTCCGTCCGTCTGAGGGTGGAATGTTGTACTCAACCCAACCCATGTGCCTAGCTTACGTTGTATAGCTCTCCAGAAATGCAATGTGAACTGCGTACCCCGATCAGAGATGATGGATATCGGCACACAATGAAGTCAGAAAATCTTGTAGATATAGATCTGATCCAGCTACTCTGAAGAATAGGTAGTCACTGCCGAAATGAAATGAGCCAACTTGGTCAACCTGTCCATAATCACCCATACCACGTCAAATTTCTTCTGAGTCCGTGAGAGCCCAACATCAAAGTCCATCATGACGCGCTCCCATTTCCACTCGGGAATCTCAAGTCGCTGAAGCAAACCACCCGACCACTGATGCTCATACTTTACCTACTGGCAATTTAGGCACCGTGCTACATACTCCACTATGTCTTTATTCATTATTCTCCACCAATAGTGCTGCCTCAAATCCTGATATATCTTAGCGGCACCCAGATGAATGGAGTACCGCGAACTGTGGTCCACCTGAAGAATCAACTCACGAAACCCATCCATATTGGGCACACATAACCGGCCCTGCATACGTAACACACCATCATCTCCAATAGAAACCTTCCTTGCATCGCCGTGCTAAACCGTGTCCTTAAGGACAAGCAAACGGGGGTCCTCACACTGACGCTCTCTAATACAATCATATAGAGAAGACCGAGAGGCCACGCAATCAAGAACTCGATTAGGCTCTGAAACATCAAATCTAACAAACTGGATGGCTAAGGCCTGAACATCCAATGCTAATGACCTCTCTGCTACCAGTAGATATGCTAAACTGCCCAAGCTCACCTTTCGACTCAAGGCATCGGCCACAAGATTGGCCTTCTTGGGATGATATAGAATAGTGATATCATAGTCCTTAAGCAACTATAACCACCTCTGCTGTTGCAAGTTAAGATCTTCTTATTTGAACAGATGTTGTAGACTCCGGTGGTCGGTAAAGACCTCACAAGGGACACCGTACAGATAATGCTGCCAGATATTCAATGCATGAACAATAGCTGCCAATTCCAAGTCATGGACTGAATAATTCTACTCATGGATCTTCAAATGTCGAGATGCGTAGGCAATCACCCTACCGTCTTGCATCAACACCGGGCCAATGCCAACATGTGACGCATCACAATACATAGTATAAGACCAAGATCCCGTAGGTAACACCAATATTACAGCTGTAGTCAAAGCATTCTTGAGCTTTTGAAAGCTCTCGTCACACTCCTCGGACTATCTGAAAAGAGCACCCTTCTAGGTCAATCTGGTCATAGGTACAATAATAGATGATAAACCCTCTATGAAATGATGATAATACCCAGTTAAACAATGAAAACTCCGGATCTTAGTAGCTGAAGATGGTCTGGGCCAACTCTACACCGCTTCAATCTTCTTCGGATCTATGTTGATCCTCTCACTCGACACCAGATGACCCAAAAACACCACCGAATCAAGCCAAAATTCATACTTTGAAAATTTTGCATACAACTTCTTTTTTCTCAAGGTCTGGAGCACAATCCTCAAATACTGCTCATGGTCCTCCCGGCTGCGGGAGTACACAAATATATTATCAATAAACACAATGACAAATGAATCAAGATATGGCTGGAATACACTATTCATCAGGTGCATAAATGTTGCTGGGGTATTTGTCAGCCCACATGACATCACAAGGAACTCGTAGTAACCATACCGAGTCCTAAAGGCAGTCTTCGAAATATCCGGATCCCGAATCTTTAGCTGATGATAACCTGACCGCAAATCAATCTTTGAGAACACTTTAGCACCCTGTAGCTTATCAAATAAGTCATCAATGGTGGCAATGGATATATGTTCTTTACTGTAACCTCGTTCAACTGTCGTTAATCAATACACATACGCATATAACCATCCTTTTTCTTCATAAACATAATTGGAGCACCCCAAGGTGACACACTAGGCCGAATGAAGCCCTTATAAAGCACCTCTTGCAACTACTCATTTAACTCCTTCAACTCCATTAGGGCCATACGATATGGTGGAACAGAAATGGGCTGAGTGCCCGACAACAAGTCAATACCAAAATTGATAACCCAATCGGGTGGCATGCCCGAAAGATCTGCTGGAAATACATCTAAAAGGTCTCTCGCTACCAGAACTGACTCAACGGTAGGAGTATCAGCATTGTCATCTCTCACAAAGGCTAGATAAGTATCACGCCCTTTCTCAACCATCCGCTGAGCCTTTAGAAATGATACAACCATGCTAGGATCATAATCCAATGCACCCCTCTACTCTAATCGTGGAAAACCTGGTATAGCCAATATTACACTCTTGGTGTGACATTCCAGAATAGCATGATAGGGCAACAACCAGTCCATGCCCAAGATAACATCAAATTCTACCATACGAAGTAACAATAGATCAACTCTGATTTCAATACCACCAATAACAACTAAACGCGACCGATACCCATAGTCCATAACAATAGAATCTCCCACAAGCGTGGACACATAAATAGGAGAACTTAAATAATCATGAGATATATCTAAATACAGAGAAAATTAATATGACACATATGAATAAGTGGATCCCGGATCAAATAAGACTGATGCATCTCTATGAAAAATTGGAACCATACATATAATGATTGTGTCTGAAGCAACTGCCTCTGTCCTACCCGAAAAAATGTAGAATATGGCTTGACTTCCCCCTTTAGGGTGACCTCTCCCCTCCCCTCTTCCACCCCTAGCTGGCTGTGCGGGTGGAGCGGCAACTGGGGCAGCAATCATGGCATGAGATGCCTGTGGACTTGGCTGAATCCGTAGAGCCTGAGTAGTCTATAGAGGTGCATCCTTCCTGAGTCTGGGGTAGTCTCTAACCATATGACGAGTATCACAACATTCAAAGCAGGCTCTCGGTAGGCATAGCTACTGGGACTAGCTCGAGCTTGGTCGGCTGGACTGGTCACTGAAGGCACCCCATGCAGGAGGTGCACTAGAAAGTGACAGAGCAAAGTGTACAACTTGAGATCTCAGAATAACTGGAGCACCACTAGAACCTGGAAGTGCCGAGTGAACTGGACGGCTCACATAATCTCTACCATGACGAACTATAGCTGGGGTGTGGCCACCACTAAATCCTTCAGTACCTCGAGGCCTCGTGGCTTCCCTGTCCTCTCTCTCATGGCCCCGCATACCCTCCAACCTCCATGAAATCTCCACCACCTGCTGATATGGGGTATTTGTATCCGACTCTTTAGCCATGCTGAATCTAATACCATAGTTGAGCCCCTCAATAAATAGACAGACTCGCTCTCTAACTGTAGAAACCAAGGTAGGTGCATGTCTGAACAAATCACTGAATCAGACAACATACTCTGACACTATCATAGTACCCTGGCGCAGCTGCTCAAACTCCATGCGCCATGCATCCCTAAGGGTCTGAGGAACAAATTCTCTCAAGAACAACTCTGAAAACTGAGTCCATGTAAGTGAAGCTGCATCGGCTAGGCTACCCTCCCCGTACACTTGCCACCACTGATATGCTGCTCCTAACTGCTGGAAAGTAGTGAAAGCAACTTCGTTTGCCTCCACAATAACCCTGATGCGGATAATACGGTTGCACTCCTCTAGAAAATCATGTGCATCCTCTGAAGCCAAACCACTAAAAGTAGGAGGGTGATACTTCTTAAACCTATGAAGTCTAAGCTGCTCCTCCTCTGATGATGCTGGCCTAACTGCAGGCTGAATCGGAACAACAGGCTGTACTGGTCTAACCTCTAGGACCTGATCAACCTGGACCCGCTGCTCTAGGGTACAAGCCGTGAGAGTCTGAGCTCTTCCCCCAGCCTGAGATGTGGCTGGTGCAAATGGAATCAACCCCGCCTGAGCTAGAGTACCAAACATTCTCAAGAACTGTGCGAGGGTCTCCTGAAGTACAGAGGTGGCAACAAGCGCCTCGGGTGCCTGCTCCCTAACTAAAGCTACTGGTGGCTCCTCTATCACAGCTCGGGCAGGTGCTCTGGTTGCACCACGTGCCCCTGCTCGGCCTCTGCCCGGGTCTCTCACGGCTCTAGCAAGGGGCGCGAGTGTCAGATCGTCAGATCCAGCAGTACGTGTCCTCACCATCTGTGATAGAGTAGAAACTCAAAGATTCAGTTTTCGAAGTCAACCAATTCGCACGATAAAGAATCATGGATGTGAAGCTTTCCTATCAATCTCGTAGCCTCTCGAAGAAGTATAAATGTCTTTGTACCGATCCGCAAGACTCTACTAAACCTGTTTATGACTTGTAACACCTATGAACCTAGAGCTCTGATACCAACTTGTCACGACCCCAATTTCCCTCTGTAGGATGTCGGGATGGAACTTAGTCTCTATGACTTAGTAAGCCTAGCATTTGATAACAACTTGATAGATATAATTAACAAAATACAATAACAAGTCGGATAAACTCATATAAACTTCCGAAAATAGAATCTCAATAATATGCTCCCCAAGATCGGTGAAACTAAGTCATAGGCTTTATAGAGTGAACTAAAATGTATACTATATCAATGTATGAAAGAAATTACAATAGGAAATAAGGATAAAGGAAGGTAACTCTGAGGCATGCGGACGTGGAGCAGGTATACCTTGAAGTCTTCCTAAAAATAACAACTCAAATCAACTCTAGCATCCGGCACGGGCAGGCGTACGTGGATCTGCACAAAAGATGTGCATAAGCGTAGTATGAGTACACCACAACAGTACCCAGTAAGTATCAAGCCTAACCTCGGTAGAGTAGTGACGAGGTCATGTCAAGACACCTACTAGGATAAAATAAACAGTGTGAAAACAAAAGAACGAATAATAATAATGGAAAGCGGATAAAGAACTGATACGAAACAAGTCAATAGCATAAACTAATGCCGAAGTTTTAAGCATGCAAAGAACATAATGAAAGCAACTAAAGAGAACCATAATGATCATATACGGACAAAAACTGCTAGAACAAGGAAGGACAAAACAACAAGAAATGTTCCCACCAAAACTCATTGTAGCATGAGATAAACAACATGAATCACAACGGGGTACCGCCTCGTGTACAATAAGAATCACAACCGAGGTACCACCTCGTATAAATCAAGAATCAAAACTGAGGTACCACCTCGTATTTACATTTCTCAATTTCAATAACAATCTTTTCTTATACTGCCGCGTGAGCCTTACATTTAAATAGGTTTTGAAAATAGTTTTTCCAAAATAGCTACACGCACTTTAGCCATCTTATGACGCCGCGTGGCTTCACCTAGTTCCCCTACAAGTAATAAGCACATAAGTCCCACATTATACCGCCTCATGCACATTAACACCAAGCCTTATTCAACTGCATGTGCGTCAATATCACATCATAATAACAACTCGTACCACAAGAGCCCATATATCACAACTTGCCTACGATCAACAATATAAATATTTCCACAACAATAGCCCATGGCTCACCCATAACGTGTAGAAGAATATCAATAATAACAATGAATGTAAAGTTCTCAACAAGAAATATGTCTCAGCAATTATCAACTTCGCCTCAAAGTGATACGGCTTTCAGAACTTCAACACCAATAACTCAACAATGATAAAGACAATGTGTAACCACGAATTAAATAAAAATAACCCACAATGGAAGAGATAACATGACTTCAATTGAGAATAATAGCAACGAAAGAGATAACTTGTAACAATGACTTCAAATAACGATAATCAACAATGAAAGAGATAACACGTACAATGACTTCAAGTAATGATAATCAACAATGAAAGAGATAACATGTAACTATAAAAGGGACAACAAGTTCAACTAAAGCATGATAGAAATTTATCAAGTAGGCTGTAGAACAAGTGTTAAATAAGTCATTTAAGGCATGTAAGGATAGACTAACACATATAACAATAGATTGACTATGAGAATTTAGAACATAATATGACATCTCAATTAAAGCATAGAAAGAGTATAAGTAGCCTAAACCGGTCCAATACCACATACAAATCGTGTACCCACTCATCACCTTGCGTACACGGCTTTCACATAGCACAAATGAATCAATCAATACCAATCCTAATGGGTAGTTCCCCCACACAAAGTTAGGCAAGATACTTACCTCAACTAGGCTAATTCAACTTTCAGAAATAGCTTTTCCCCTAAAATTTGCCTCCACACGGCTCAAATCTAAAAAAAATTGACTTAATATCATCAAACAATGCAAGAAAAATCAATTACAATCGATAAGCCATGATCTTTACACTTTTCCCAAAAACTTAATAAAAGTCATCCCGCGGCCCTCCCGGTAAAAACCTGGGTCCAATGGTAGATTCTGACTATCCATGACCCTAAGAGTTCATATATGTAATTAGTTTCAAAATCCGAGTCCAAATCGACTCTCAAAACTGTCTTATTTTTCAGAAACTTGACAAGCTTTCATAATTTTTCACTTTGATTCACATTATTTTGATATTAAATTCTAAGATATATTGATGGAATATGATTAGGAATATATTAGAATTACTTACCTAAAGTTTGTAGATGAAAATCCATTCTCTAAATCGCCTCCTACCGAGTCTAGGGTTCTAAAATGAGTGAATGAGAGAAGAAATCCAGACTTCTAGCCCTTTGTACCGGCTGTAGTTGTCGGATTTGCGACACATGGTTTACATTTGTGAACCCTCGCAATTGGGGACCAGGGCTCGTATTTGCGAACCTTGACAGCCTCATGCCGCATCGCAATTTCGAGAAGAGGCTTCATAATTGCGAACTGGACACCATTGCAAAAGCAAACCATTGTTCGCAATTGTGAACCTAGCTAAACTCCTACTGACTTCGCAAATGCGAAGGGGTAGTCGCAATTGCGACATCTGACCCCCCACTGTCACCTTCGCAATTGTGAGGCTGGTGCTCGCAATTGCAATTACTGGGCACCAACAACACCATCAGTTAAATTTCAATGCAATCCATTCCGTAACATGTACGAAACTCATCCGAGCCCTCGGCGCTCCAAACCAAATACCCACACAAGTCTATAAAAATTATACGAACTCGCTCGCATGATCAAAATATAAAAATAACATCTAAAACTATGAATCGAACACTAAAACGCATGAATTTCAAATTAAATTTCAAGAACTTCTCAAATTATAACTAAACGTCTGAATCCTATCAAATCAACTCCAAATGATACCAAATTTTGTAGTCAAGTTTCAAAATAGCATAACAGACCTATTCCAAGTCCCAATAATAAATTCCGAGCTCGATATCTAATAGTCAACCAACAGTCAAATGTTTCAACTTCAAATTGTCAAATTTCGGCAAATCAACACAACTCAACCTATAGACTTTCAAAATCAATTCCAAGCATATGCCTAAGTCTACAATCACGATACGAAGCTATCAGAACCATCAAAATACTGTTTTATGATTATTTTCACAAAATTCAAAGTTTGGTCAACATTTCTAACTTAGGCTTCTAAGTCAAGAATCAAAGGATCCAAATCAACATGAAAGCTTCCCGAAGCGGAACTAACCAACCCCGCATGACATAAAACCATAAACATATGATAAAAAGGGGTAACAGGTCGCAATTACACAAAACAACCGATCAGGTCATTAAAGAGAGGTTGATGACTGAGGTGGGCCTTAGATTCGAGTTGAGAGTGATATTGTAGATCAGGCTACACGCCGCAACATGTCTTATAGGCTTTATTATTATTATGGATCGGGACGCATGCCGCAGCAGGCCATACTTGATATATTATTATTTAGATCGGGTTGTACGCTGCAGTATGCCTTATTGGCTTTTGTTTAGCACTAGGGTAGGATCTGCCCTTTCGGAGTCTAGCATACCAGCAGTGGGCGCAGATACAGTGATATATACACGTGCTTTGGTGAGTGGCTTTTGAGCCATGCACCCGTCTAGGACTGAGTGATTGTGTGTGTGTGATGTAGTAGGGGCATTTGAGCCAGGCATCTTGAGTGGACTGAGAGCGAGGGTCTTGATGGTTTCACTATGAGAGATGTATGTTTTATATGTAGGCATAGAGATATATATTCCTCATGCTAGACGATAATATAACATTTGATTATTTGACATGTATAGTTGACATATAGGCATAGAGATGCATTTTCTTCATACTAGACGGTATATAATAATTGATGATTTGACATGTGTATTGATATGTTAGCATAGAGATGTACTTTTATCATGCTAATTAGTAAAAAAGAATTGTTATATGGTATTGCGAATTGTTGAATACAGTTCTTTTGATAAACTCATGTTAAGTTTATTTTTAGTGGTAAGATTTAAACTTGACTCTTATACTTGAAAAGCATGCCTACTTTCTCGTAACTGTGAACGAGATGAACTTATATCTCTTGAGTTATTTACCTTTATTGTCCCCGTAGTATTATTATGAGTTGTTATTTGCTATTGGTGTTGGATACTTACCTTATTCCAAGCTCGTCGCTGCTTTCAACCTGAGGTTAAGTTTGTTACTTATTGAGTACATAGGATTGGTTGTAATCATACTACATTTCTGCACTTTGCGTGTAGATCTTGGAGCTGATGTTGTTGTGTGTGGTGGGAGCTGGTATTGAAGATGTACATGCATTTCGGTTATAATTGCCACTTGTCCTTAGTAGCTTTAGATTTATAAATTTGTTTATGTATATTTCGACTACATGATGTATTTAATTCGTACCAGCTTTGTAAATTCTAAGTCTTAAAAACTCATGACTTGTACTACCAATCCTTGGGAGTTTGTATAGAAATTCAGTTATTTTACTTATTTACTCTTATTATTCACATTTGAGTTGTGTTGACTGTTACCTGGCGTACCTAGCGGATTGGGTTAGATGCTATCACGACTAAATGGATGTTGGGTCGTGACAATTTGTGTCTTGTATTGACTTTCTACCGCACTCTAAAAGATAATTAAACTAATTTTTAACATGAAAAATTAGACTATTATTAGAATTAATAGTTAAAGAGACTCAAAATAATTTATAATTTTTTGAATCTTGCTAAAGAAAATTCCTATTGAAACATAGTTGTTCAAGCATTTCTTAAGAAATCTTTGCAAAATGTTTTTAAAATTGTGCTATATAAAGAAGTATTTCAGGGTGTTTTCTAAAAAAACAATCTCATACATAAAAATAATAGGAGACCAAAAGTACTTAGTTCTGATAAATGTTAAGGATTTGATAAGCATAAAGATATATTTAGAGGACAACTTTCAACATACTCTTAAACTTAAAGGACCATCTATGTTATTTTTAGTGCTTTTCATATAGGAATTATTTTTTAGAAAAATAGGTAAAACATGAGTGACTATATTGATATAAAACAAACAAAAATGATTTTACTAAGTCATTTCTATAACTTGAATGACCATTCAAGAATTAAATCAAACTTCTTATAAATGAGAATTAAATGATTCAACTCCAAAATTTCAAGTTGTCCTAGAGAATATAGATGAATTTGGCTTTGCCAATATTCCTTATTTTTCACGATCCAAAATCCCACCGAAGCTGTGACAGCGTCTAACACTGCTTGCTAGGTAATCCAATAATAAATAAGTAAAAGCAAACTTAAAATAACAGTTTTGATAATCTCAATAGCAGAATAACATATATAGCTTAAGTCAATAATAACAATGCAACGAAAAATGATCCTACAACTTGGTGTCATCAAGTACGTGAGCGTTACAAAATTTAAATACAGAGTCTGATCTCAATATACTGTATTGTCTAAAAGATAGAACAGTAATAACATTAACTAAGAGAAAAGGGACTTCAAGTCCTACAAACAGAAACAACAGATACTTCAAAATCTCCAGAACTGGTACCGATGCCACTCTCTAGCAATCACCTATCTCCGCAATACCTGAATCTGCACATAAAGTGTAGAGTATAGTATGAGTACAACCTACCCCATGTATTCAATAAGTAATAAGCATGACCTCGGGAAGAAAGCAGTGACGAGCTTGGAAAAGTCTAATATTCATTTCTAATAGCCAATAGCAACAATAATAGTATAATAGTGGTGAAAGGAAAAGTAGCTCAAGCAATAACAAGTTCAACCTTTTCACAATAAGAAGGAAAA
Source organism: Nicotiana otophora (assembly GCA_000715115.1). Taxonomy (NCBI): domain Eukaryota; kingdom Viridiplantae; phylum Streptophyta; class Magnoliopsida; order Solanales; family Solanaceae; genus Nicotiana; species Nicotiana otophora. The sequence goes on from AWOL01S0013722.1 coordinate 176,713, forward strand.
TAAGCATGTTGTGCAACAATCACAGTTAAGGCATAAATTCTTCCATAGAAAGTACCTAAACATGGTTATATCAATTTAAATATGATTCCACGTTCTATACATCAATTAGAGACATCAAGTACCAAGTAGCATGAGGGAAGAAACACAACCCTATACCTGCATGACAAGTATGCATGCCAATATCAACAATATTACTGTTAAATCATCAAGAATGTCCAATCTCAGCACATATATAGTGCCTCGTACAAATGCCCTTTACTCATCACATACAACCACACTCAACACTGTACGGGCACATGACACATGTCCCTCACCAAGAACATATATGACCCGTGTGCCTGCACCCGGAGGTTACTATCTGACTCCGGAGGGGCGGGTCCTAACCTAAATGCTGATCGGATCTAAGTCAACGATCAATATCACTTAGTCCAATATAGGCCTGATGAACACATCACCTCACAATCAATACTACTCAGCCCAATGTGGGGCTTGGCGCATGAGTCACCTCACTATCAATATCAAATGAGCTCTATGGCCCAAAATCAGTCATCAACCGCTCAAGTCTCAAATGCTCACATCTCACAGTACGCAGCTCAACCCATGTCACATATATAAGAGCATCAACATCATGTGAGATAACATATAAAGAATATACAGAGAAAGATATATAATACACAGATGTAACATCATTACTGAAAATATGACTACAATTAAGACAATCATCTCATAATAATAAGAATAGCCCTATCATATCTCAAATAAGTAACACATAGCCTAGATATAATTTTCAACATGGATAATAGCTTACGTAGTCATACAAGTGGAGAAAATACGAAAATAACAGGCCATGGTAGCAAAATAAGGCACATAATAGCTTAAAGTTTACTCGTATCATGAATAACTCCGGTGTGCGCATATACTCTTATTACCTATCATCTACATTACCCCCAACATGTGTCAAATACCATAGCCAACGAGAACTTACCCTAAAACAAGTTTAGACAAGTTAATTACCTCCAAACGCGATAATCAATATTCAAAAAAATGCCTTCCTACGTGAATCAACCTCCAAACAGAGTGAATCTAGTCAAATAGTACACCATGGTGTCAAATAATGCTAAAGGAAATAACATCGGAGAAAAAAAGGCTCGATCTTTAATAAAAAACACAAAGTCAACAAAAAAAACAACTCGGGCCCGCACTCCGAAATTCGACAAAAGTTAAAAATCTCGATCACCCATTCCAGCACGAGTCAAAATATACAAATTTCATCCAAATTCGACTCCTCATTTTTTATTTTCCAAAATTTCTCACAAAATTCCAATTTATTTTCTTTAGATTCATCAATCAAAAGAGAAAATCAAGGATGGAATCACAAATAACAATCAAATACGAGTTAAGATTACTTACCAAATCCAAGTGGGTGATAATCACCTAAAAATTGCCTCAATCCGAGCACCCAATCTCAAAATATGACAAAATGAAGCCAAAGCCTCGATTAAAATATTCCGACTAGCGATTTCTGCTTATACGAACCCAAATTTTACTTTTGCGACACCGCATATGCAGAATGAACCTCACAGATGCGGACCAAACTTAAAACCCAACATGTCGCTTTTGCGTCAAAATTTTCGCATCAGCGGATCTGCTTCTGCGGACAATACTGCGTACCTGGCATGCACATCTGCGCATGAACCTCCACATCTGCAGACTCCCTCGATCCCAGCTAGACTCGCTTTTGCGATACCTCCCTCACTTCTGCGACCTCGCACCTGCGGAAAATGTTCCGCAGGTGCGGAACACCAGAACTGCCATCCAACTTCAAAAATATTTTGAAACTCATCCAAAACACAATCGAGGCCTTCGGGACCCGGTCCAATCACTCCAATTAGTCCTAATAACTTCTCCAAACCTATCCAAAAGCTCCAAACACCACAATTAATATCAAAATCAAGAATCGTCGCTCAAGATGAATCTCCTAAGTTCATAAACTTCCAGCTTCACACCAAACGACTGATTCAAGCCTAACCAATCCGGAATAAACCCAATCTTTTTACACAAGTATGAAATGACAAAACGGACCTATTCCAATTCTCAGAACAATAATCCGAATCTGATAGCCTCATAGTCAACTCCTGGTCAAACTTATGAATTTTTCAAACATTCAAATTTTTAACTTTCGACAATTAGAGCCAAATCAACTTAGGAACCTCCAAATCCAAGTTCTTTCTTATATACTCATAAGTCCAAAATCACCATAGAAACCTATTAGAACCATCAAAACACGAATCTGAGATCGTTACAACAAAGTCAAACCGTGGTCAACTCTTATAACTTAAGTTTCCAACCATGGAACTAAGTATTCTAATTCGTTACAAAACCTTCTGAGACCAAGCCAACCATCCCCGCAAGTCAAAAATTAACAAACAAGCATACATGAAGCATCAAATCGGGGAACGAGACTAAAATACACAAAATGATCGGTCGAGCCGTTATATTTTTCTATTCTTTTATCTTTTGTTTTTCTTTTCTTATTTTGCCCGTCAAAGTACTCGGGTTGACAGAGTTGTGGAACGTAGGATGAATAGAAAATGAAGATTTTCTTCTTTTTAGACATTTGGTTTCGAAGTCCCTTGCCTCGATTATTCCGGATTTGCATAGGATAGCAGGCTTAAATCTTTTATTTTTACTTAGTGTTTACTTAGAATTAATGAATGATTTGTCTTTATTACACATATTTATACTTAATTTTATTTTAATTTTTAACGATTAAAGTTGAATTATTTGATTAAGTGTATATATCAAGTGTGAATAAGCATTTATCATTTTACACGAGGTTTTTCTTTCCCTATACAACTGGTCCTTGGCTGGTGATCATAAGAATAAATAATAATTTTCAGATCATAAAAATAATAATTCTCTTAGATTGAGGCTACTAAACCGGGAAATTAAAATATCAAGTATTCAAATAATAGATATTGTCAAATCGACAGCTTAATATGCAGGCCGCTACCCACAGAATAATCATTATTTACATTTCATAAGCAGTGGTTACAAGATAAAACAAAGACTTCAATATTGTCAACTATGATAATTTGTCTACATCTAACTAGCATTTCTCTTACTTTATTTAATCCAAGTAAATGAAGAAGCCCTGCAATGGGTATCACTACAAGAAATTCGGCAAAAAAACGATCGAGATCGACCGACCAATTTTGGTCGGTCAAAAAACCGACCAAAGTTGGTCGGTTTTTCAAAATATTTTTTTTTAATTTTTTGTTTTTACGAAACCGACCAACTTTGGTTGATTTTCTTTGGCGCAAAAATACGGAAAATTATTTTTGAGTCCCGCAAAATTATGTTTCAAGAAACCGACCAACTTTGGTCGGTTTTTCAATTAAAATAAATAAAAATTAATATTAAAAAAACCGACCAACCTACTTATTTGACTCTAAATCGATCGATTTAGAGTCAAATAAGTAGGTTGGTCGGTTTTTTTAAATGACCCGTCGAATTAACCGACCAATTTTGGTCGGTTTTTTTAAATGACCCGTCGAATTAACCGACCAATTTTGGTCGGTTTTTTTAAATGACCCGTCGAATTAACCGACCAATTTTGGTCGGTTTTTTTAAATGACCCGTCGAATTAACCGACCAATTTTGGTCGGTTTTTTTAAATGACCCGTCGAATTAACCGACCAATTTTGGTCGGTTTTTTTAAATGACCCGTCGAATTAACCGACCAATTTTGGTCGGTTTTTTTAAATGACCCGTCGAATTAACCGACCAATTTTGGTCGGTTTTTTTAAATGACCCGTCGAATTAACCGACCAATTTTGGTCGGTTTTTTTAAATGACCCGTCGAATTAACCGACCAATTTTGGTCGGTTTTTTTAAATGACCCGTCGAATTAACCGACCAATTTTGGTCGGTTTTTTTAAATGACCCGTCGAATTAACCGACCAATTTTGGTCGGTTTTTTTAAATGACCCGTCGAATTAACCGACCAATTTTGGTCGGTTTTTTTAAATGACCCGTCGAATTAACCGACCAATTTTGGTCGGTTTTTTTAAATGACCCGTCGAATTAACCGACCAATTTTGGTCGGTTTTTTTAAATGACCCGTCGAATTAACCGACCAATTTTGGTCGGTTTTTTTAAATGACCCGTCGAATTAACCGACCAATTTTGGTCGGTTTTTTTAAATGACCCGTCGAATTAACCGACCAATTTTGGTCGGTTTTTTTAAATGACCCGTCGAATTAACCGACCAATTTTGGTCGGTTTTTTTAAATGACCCGTCGAATTAACCGACCAATTTTGGTCGGTTTTTTTAAATGACCCGTCGAATTAACCGACCAATTTTGGTCGGTTTTTTTAAATGACCCGTCGAATTAACCGACCAATTTTGGTCGGTTTTTTTAAATGACCCGTCGAATTAACCGACCAATTTTGGTCGGTTTTTTTAAATGACCCGTCGAATTAACCGACCAATTTTGGTCGGTTTTTTTAAATGACCCGTCGAATTAACCGACCAATTTTGGTCGGTTTTTTTAAATGACCCGTCGAATTAACCGACCAATTTTGGTCGGTTTTTTTAAATGACCCGTCGAATTAACCGACCAATTTTGGTCGGTTTTTTTAAATGACCCGTCGAATTAACCGACCAATTTTGGTCGGTTTTTTTAAATGACCCGTCGAATTAACCGACCAATTTTGGTCGGTTTTTTTAAATGACCCGTCGAATTAACCGACCAATTTTGGTCGGTTTTTTTAAATGACCCGTCGAATTAACCGACCAATTTTGGTCGGTTTTTTTAATATTAATTTTTATTTATTTTAATTGAAAAACCGACCAACTTTGGTCGGTTATTTTCGTGCGAAAATACAATTAAAGAGTATAAATCAAATAAAAGACAGTCTTAAAACAAAAATGTACCAATGGTCTAGTGGTAGAATAGTATCCTGCCACAGTACAAACCCCAGTTCGATTCCTAGATGGTGAATCGTTTTATTACATAATTAAAATACCGACCAACTTTGGTCGATTTGTTTTGCAATATTGTTTTTTGAATTTAATTGACCGACCAAAGTTGGTCGGTAATTTCGACCAACTTTGGTCGGTATTCCTTTCCGACCACAAAAATACCGTCCACATGTAAATGGTTGCGTTTTGATCGGTTTTTTGCCATTACCGACCAATGTTGGTCGGTTTTTACCGGATTTCTAGTAATGTATTAGTAGCAATTTCTTTTTAATTTATTATGCTTTTTTAATTCTCATTCCCTAGGGGAAAAGACTCATCGAACTGATCTGTCATGGGGAAATGGTGTATCCTATGAGAGAAATAATTTTGGCATATTAAACAATTGAGTAGAAGCAAATTTGATTAAATTAACACACTGCACCTGATGATAGAAAATTAAAATATGAAATTGGGGAAAATAAAGGATGTTTGCAAGTATGGTCCCTCGTTTTGATCTCCGTGTGCATTCAGACGCCTACAAATTATTCACCCTTTAATTAATATTGGATTTTCTGCTCCCATAAAAAATAAAAAAATTCCAAATATTATTGGGATTTGAGTGGAAACAAAAGGTCGTGGACAATCTTAGTGAAGTTCTCATCAATTACATCAGGGAAAAAAGTTTCTCAGTTATTTTCTGCATAATATTTTATATTGTTATTGTTAAATGATAATTCATACATTTATTGTTCATCGTATATCAGTGTTTTCAATATTGTTTAACGCATAAATAATTATTGTATTATAATCCTTGCATAATTAACATATGAACTAAACGACAACTTAGGTCATCAGAATAATTATTCTCTTAGGTCGAGGCGACTATACCGAGAGATTGAAATATCAAATATACATTGAAAATTGTTAACCATAGGATAATCATTAGTTATATTTCGTGAGCATGGTTACAATAAAGACTTCAGCATTGCCAACTTTAATAGTTTATTTTTTGCTAAATATGGTTTACATATAATTAGCATTCTTTTTAACCTTATTGAACTCAAGTAAATGAAGAACTTACATTGTAATGTCTACTATAATATTTTTTATATTTGTCAGGAGTTTTTAACATTTTTTGTATAGGGTAAAATATGCTATGCTAAGTAATTGCATAAGAGAGTGACACGTGGAGCCGAAGGCAGAGGATAGCTAAAACGAAAGATAACTATTCCATTTGTTATCGGAAAGAATGATGCTCATAAAGATGCAATAAATGCTTGCCACCCGGTAGCATTTAATGGGGAATATTCTACAACATTTAGTACATTGCTCGTTATAAAGAATTTATCATTCATACCCGCCGTTACACATCCTTCAATGACCCTCATAATTGGCATTAAAGAAGGGCATGATCCTAGGACCTTGTTCCCTAGTGCAACTATAAATAGTGAGCTCTGTTATCACTGTAAATGACGTGAATTTTCTGGCAAACCTATGCTATAATCTATTCAACGTTTTATACAATTTTACCCTCTTGCCTTTTGATTTCATTACTGTTGTGCCCGGAAGCCTTGCTCCCGGAATTACTGTTTCTGTTATTTTATCTTCATCTCAAGGCTAAGTATTACATATTTCTTCAATTCTTTTATTATTTCAGGATCGAATTAATTCACTTGTCAAGAAATCACGTATAAATTCAATTGTACCATTTTACGGGTAAACAGGTTGGCGCCCACCGTGGGACCTAGACAGTCATGTAATTAAGTTGATCCTTGCCTCTTTTACTAACGTGTTTTGATTATATGCTCTTAGCAAAAATCACAGAAAATGGCAGATAATGGTGTTACCAACACACACAATCTTGAAGCCCAAGGAGACCATCCTTAACACGAGGATGCAATCAGTGATACCCACAATGAAGGGAACGATGCCACGCTAGTCCACGGCAGACGGCACCCGCGACATGTTCGGGAGGCGACTCCTGATGATGTTGAAGAGGAGCATGTTGTTGAAGCGGTAAGGGTCCCGCAGGAGCAACAAGAAGTCATTCTAGTCCATCTCACACGACAAGATAAGGTTATGAAAGAACTAAAGCAGGCGTTGTTAGGTGCTTCCAATAACGCGAATGGAAGAGGTCCAGTTCTTCCTGATGCTCCCGCAAATCAAACAACGCAGAGGTTCGACAACAAGACCCCGGGGGCGAGGTCTACTTCGAGGGGCCCGGGGGGGGGGGGGGGATTCGATCACAATAACAAGAGTGATTCCTTCAAAAGCGAGCTCTTACGGTTTATGAGGGAAGTGAACGCTCGCATGGACCAAATCCCGGATACACCGCCGGTGCTAAAAGGGTCGGACTCAAAGAAGTATACTCAAATGCCGTATAAATCAAGCACGACACCAGAATTGATCCCGAAACGGTTTAAAATTCCCTACGTGACAAAAAATGATGGGACTTCGGACCCTCAGGAGCATATTACCACATATACAATGGCGGTGAAAGGGAACGATTTAGCTCCCCACGAGATTGAGTTTGTTTTGCTGAAGCAATTCGGGGAGACTCTCACAAGAGGAGCCCGATGTGGTATTCGCTATTACCCGAGCACTCCATAGATTCCTTTCAGATGCTCGCAGATTCTTTCATTAAGGCCCATGCCGAGGCCAGAAAGGTGTAGGCCCGAAAGACCGACATATTCAGGCTACAAAAGGAAAGAATGTTGCTCCCGGCTAATCCGATTGAATGGGCGGCTGAAGAATTCACCAAGGGTTTGAATCCAAGAAGTTTTGATACTTCCAGAAAATTGAAGAAAAGCTTGCTTGAGTTGCAAGCGACGACTTGGGTGGACGTTCACAACCGGTACGAGTCCAAGTTAAGAATTGAACATGATCATATTGGCTTCCCGGTGTCGACTAAAGGTCAGGAGAAAAAAAAAAAAACCCAAAAGACGATTTCAATTCAGATAGGCGGTCTTTGAGGGGCCGATTTTCGCCTTACGAACGGGCCGAAGGACGCGACAGAGGTTTTCGATCGACAGACAGGTTCGTTACCGACAGAAGAACTGATCACGGTCAGAGCAACAAATCATTGAAGGACAATGAAACGTCAGGTTCTCGGGATACTTCCAATCCCAGGCTATCAGAATACAACTTCAATATTAGTATAGTAGAGTTGGTATCGTCTATGAGGAACATTAAAGAAGCACGATTGCCGAAGACGATGAGGTCCGATCCCAGCCAGAGGGACCCTAATTTGTGGTGCGAATACCACGTGATTAATGGCCACCGGATTGGGGAATTCTTAAGTGACCGGGCCAAAAACAATTCCGTGATAACGTGGAACCCTCTAAAATAGGAAAAGATCCCCTGCGCCAGACGATCAACATGATCTTCAGGAGGAACGAGATTAATGGGGTTACCTTCTCGGCAGAAAAAATGATGAAGGAATTAGTAACCCACAGTAAGAGACTCCGGAAAGTCGCTGAAGATGACATCACTTTCACGGAGGCGGCTGCAAATGGATTGTTTCTACCGCACAACGACGCATTGATAATTTCTCTAAATGTATTAGATTTTAAGATCAAACGTGTTCTGGTGGATCCAAGGAGTTCTGCCAATATTATACACTGAAGGGTATTGGAACAAGCCAAACTTACCGGAAGCATCATTCCGGCTACAAAACTCCTTGCGGATTCAACCTCGCAAGCGTGACAACCCGAGGAGAAATCCCGCTGCCCACAAATGCTGAAGGGGTGATGAAGACGAATCGTTTTGAGGTTGTGGGCGATGATATGGGCTACAACATTATCATGGGAAGACCGTGGTTGCACGAGATGAAGGTTATACCATCGACGTATCATCAGTTGGTAAAATTCCCAACTCCCGAAGGGATAAAACAGATAAAAGGCAACCAACCGACGGCAAGGGAGATGAATGCGATTTTGGTCTCCAATAGCAAAGGGGAGGAGCATACGGTATAGTAATTACAGGAACCAGCACCTGCTCCCAAATCAAGTGAAGTTAACTAGGGGGAAGAAGTGTCGAAATCTTATAAGGTGCCAAGATACTTCCAGGTGCCAGAAGAGACAGACGCAATGACGTCCACAACGGAAGAGCTCGAGCAAGTTGCATTGTTTAAAAAGTTCTTGGAGAGGAAATTCCATTTGGGGACATGACCGCACCCCGAGCTTAGGTCTGAATTTATTAAATTTCTTAAGTATAATGCCGATTGTTTTGCGTGGTCGCATGCGGATATGACAGGTATCCCGGCAAAAGTGGTCGTACACATGTTAAGCTTGGATCCCAGCATCTCTACGGTAAGACAAAATAAATGACCTATTGCGGAGGCCATGAATAAATTTGTCAAATAATAGGTAACTCGCCTACTTGATATCAGTTCGATCCGAGACGAAAAGTATCCAAACTTGCTAGCTAATGTAGTAGTAGTTCTTAAGAATAACAATAAGTTTTGCATGTGCGTAGACTATAAGGACTTGAATAAGGCGTGCCTAAAGGACACGTTCCCACTACCAAACATCGATTAAATGATTGATGCAATGGCCGGGCACGAGTTAATTAGTTTCCTCGATGCTTATTCCAGGTACAACCAAATTAAGATGAACCCGGAGGATCAGGAAAAGACTTCGTTCATAACGAATTTTGGCACATATTGCTATATAATATAATGTGATGCCCTTTGGGCTATAGAACGCCGGAGCCACTTATCAACGGCTCGTAAACAAGTTGTTTGAAAAACAGATAGGGAAAACCATGGGAGTTTATATAGACGATATGCTTGTTAAGTCTTTGAACACAGGTGACCATCTTAAGCACTTGCAAGAAACTTTGACATCCTAAGGAAGCATAACATCAAGCTTAACTCGAGGTCAGCTCCGACAAGTTCCCCTATGGCACACCCAGAATATGGGGCCAAAAATTGTAGAGGATTAGGATTTTTGGTATCAAAAATGGGGATTGAGGTAAACCCCGATAAGATCAAAACCATCGAAGACATCCCGGGACAACTATCAAGCGTGAACGAAGTTTGAAGGCTAATAGGGAGTTTGGCCATTTTGAGTAGGTTCATTTCCTGATCATCAGAGAAATGCCACTGTTTCTTCGTGCTGCTCAAAAAGAAAAACAACTTCGTATGGACCCCGGAATGCCAGCAGGCTTTGGGGGATTTGTAAAGGTACTTGTCAAGTCTTTAGTTACTATCAAAGCCGGAGGAAGGTGAAACACTGTTGATCTACCTAGCAGTCTTGGAGGTAGCGGTAAGTGCCGTTTTAGTCCATGAGGATGAAGGTATCCAATCTCCCATTTATTACGTTAGTAAAATTTTAACGGGAGCAAAAACTTGCTACCCGCATTTAGAGAAGCTGGTCTTATCTCTCGTAGTCACCGCTTGGAAGCTGAGGCCTTACTTCCAATGTCACCCGATAGCTGTGGTGATCACCTTTCCCCTGCGAAATATCCTTTACAAACCCGAACTCTTAGGTAGATTGGCCAAATTGGCTGTCAAAATAAGTGAATTCGACATAAAGTATAAACCTAGGACTTCGATTAAGTCACAAGATTTGGCCGACTTTATGGGCGATTTCAGTCCTGGATTGCTCCCTCTGGAAACCAAAGAAGCAGTGATGGTGTCAGAATCGACATCGGGAGTTTAGACCTTATTTACGGATGAAGCTTCTAACGTAAAGGGCTCCAGGCTTGGCATAGTATTAACCACGCCTTCGGGAGAAACGCTAAGGCCACTACAAAAAAACTGGAATGGGCTACGAATGTCATCGCTAATTTATCACTAAAACGCTCGTAGCTAGCATAATTTATTGATAATCCGCTGCTAATTTATCGCTAAATGATATTAGCGATGAATTTTTCTGCTTAGCTATAGAATTTGTCCGTCGCTAAAACCTGATTTTTTAGTAGTGGGCTGGCTATAAGAACCGTCCCTTTTACTAACAACAAAGAAGAGTATGATACTATGATTGCGGGACATGAATTCGCCCGAGGACTAGATTCTGAGGTCATAGAAGTCAAATGCGACTTCCAGCTGGTGGTAAATCATGTCTACGGGATCTTCGAAAACAAAGAGGAGAGCATGCAGCAATACATAGTGAAGGTTCAGGCTCTGCTTTCTCGATTCCGGGAGTGGTCAATTACGCATATCCCGAGGGTAGAAAATGCAGAAGCATATGCACTAGCTAACCTCGATTCATCAATGAAAATGAAGGGATCAGATTTCGGGATGGTAGTGCAGCTCATGCACTCGGTTCAAGACGCATATAGCTGCTATGAGGTGAATACGACTAATTTGGTCTGGGACTGGAGCAATGAGATCATTGATTATCTCGAACACGGGAAGTTTCCCGAAGACTCCAAGGCATCTCGGGCACTGCACACCAAAGCAGCGCGATAGAGCTTCAAAGGAGGCCAACTGTACAGGAAATCTTTCCAAGGTCCGCTGGCCCAATGCTTGGGGGCCTCCGAAGCTAATTATGTTATGCGGGAAGTACGCAAAGGGATATGTGGAAATCATTCGGGTACAGACTCCTTAGTACTAAAACTGGTAAGGGCAGGATACTATTGGGCCCGAATGGAACAAGACGCCAAAGCTTTCGTGCAAAAATGCGATACGTGCCAATGCTACGCACCACTGTACATCAACCAGCAGAACCATTACACTCAGTTCTATCTCCATGGCCGTTCATGAAGTGGGGAATGGATATCGTCGGACCCCTGGCACCGGCCCCTGGTAAGGTAATATTTATTTTGATTTTAACTGACTATTTTTCTAAGTGGGTTGAAACAGGTCCTTATCAGAAGATCGGCGAGTGTGAGGTAGTAGATTTCTTATGGGAGAATATAACTTGCAGATTTGGAATACCAAAAATGATAGTCTGCGATAACGGGCCACAGTTTATAGGCGCAAAGATCCCAAAGTTCCTTGAAGAGTTGAAAATCAAAAGAATCAAATCTTTGCCCTACCATCCGAGTGCAAATGGTCAAGCGCAATCAATTAAGAAAGTGATTATACAAAATCTCAAAAAAAGATTGGAAGCAGCTAAAGGTACATGGACTGAGGAACTACCTGGAGTGCTATTAGTGTATCAAACAACGGCCAAATCGAGCACATGAGAAACTCTTTTCTCCCTTGTGTACGGGCAGAAGCCTTAATCCCGGTGGAAGTAGGGGAGCCCACCTTGAGATATTTCTAAGCAAGTGAAGAGACAAACAACGAAGAAATATTAATCAACTTAGAGCTACTCGATGAGCGAAGGGACTTGGCACATATAAGAATGACAGCCCAAAAGCAGAGAATAGAAAGTTATTATAATCAAAGAGCCAACCTCTATTATTTCAAAGTGGGAGACGTGGTTCTAAGGAAAGTAACTCAAAACACCCAGGAACTCAATGTAGGGAAGCTAGGTCCAACCTGGGAAGGCCCCTACCGAGTTTCAGCTGTCACCGAGAAAGGTTCATACGAGTTAGAGAATCAAGATGGAGAAAAGTTGCCAAGCAACTGGAATGTGGAACACCTCAAGAGATATTATTGCTAATGAACATCACCTATACTGAAAGCATGTGCTGCACTATTTTTCACCTCGTCCAGTTTTTATCTCAATTGAGTTTTTCTGGCAAGATTTTTAACGAGGCAGTAACGAAAAGCATACTACGAAGAAGGTTTCAATAACAACAATAAGACCTTTAATAGCAAGGCACATAAGCGAAGAACTACTCCTGGGGGAATGATATGGGGATACAATAACAATGATTGCCATGTCGGCCGGAATACAAAAATCGGAAACATAGTTCATTGGGACGGGGGACTGCGCAACCAGCCTCGTAGAAACAAGTTGTATATGCTATACAAAAACCAAAAACATAGTTGTATCATCAAGATCGGGGACTGTGCAACCAGCCCCGCAGAAAAAAGTTGTATAAGTTAGCCACAAGAAATGGCAATTTCTTTTTAACATAAAGAATGCTTATGTACTTTTTGAAACTGGAACGAATAAAGTAAAGTCTTTTTATTTCTATCTTGTTTCTTGTCTAAACGATGAATTGATTTTGTCATTTGAAAGTTCAATAAATACTTCAAATGCTAGTGTCGTAATGAACAAGAGACGTCCTCTTCAAGAGCACCGTAAACATAAGAGGGCCCTCTCTTATAAAAACCCTCGTGATAAAGGGTTGATTTTTGAATAACTTATGCCCGATATCCAAATGATTTTGAGGGAAAATACACCTGAAAGCATTGCATAATCAAACACAAACAGTAAAACTTGCGCAAAACACTTAAACAAGAAAGAACGCAAAGATTAAAACTTGCATAAGTGTTCAAACTAAAGAACACAGAAAGACTCAAAGGAATACTTGAGCAAAAGATATTTTTATGCACAATAAATATGCCAAAATGGCACAGGCACAAAAGTTATGAAAAGAAATGTAAATCTAAACTGCTGCATCTTCGGAACCCGGAGGAAGAGAAGCATCCGTGCCCCACGGGAAGTGGGTAGATTTGCTGTTGGCTCAATATCTTGACCCGCATCAGTTTGGCCTTCAACATATTCTCCCTCTGGCTCCTCTTCAGTTCCCGAGGATTCGGAACCAGTGCCAGAAGAATCCGAAGCATCAGGCCCTGCTGGGAGCCTCGTTTTAGCAGGTGACTCTAGCTCACGGGCTTTAGCGATTTCAGCATCAAAGTCAATAACGCCTGTTTTTTCCTCTTCCAAGGTTTTTCTCCTTATGATGTACATAACATATGTTCTTTTAACAACGAGGGAAGCTATTATGCGCTTAAATTCTTCTTTAAGTTGGATAACCTCGGCAGAAAGGTTTTCCCGGGCGGATCTAATGGACTTGAGTCTAACATCGAGTTCACGGATAGTAGAGCTAAAAATTCTAATATTCTCAATGGTCTTCTTATAATTCTCCTCCAACTGGGCATATTTCACCCCCGTATCAGCAAGTTCTTCAGTTTTGGAGTTCAAGGCTGCCTCCAAGTTGGTCAATGTCTCAGTAGAGGCAGCCTCGCGACCGAATGCAAAAAGAACGGCACTATGGACTTAACCCGTTTGGCCCTGGCCTCGTCAAATTGAACCCTCAGCGGGGGATTATCCTGGCTAAGGGTTTCCACTTCTTACTCGCTTTGCTGCAACAAGCCTCCAACACAACGGCCTCAGCAGCTATGGCTTCCAGTTCCGAGAGGCGAGCAGTAGTTTGGTCCCGCTCGGCAAAAGTTGATCCCGCCCGGAGGTAAGTTCTTCTTTTTTCCAAGTCAACCTCTGGAGGCCCTCAGAAGCAAGGAAATTGGCTTGCATAACAAGAAAGGTGAACTCAAGTTATTACTAAATCAAATACAGGATAAATGACAAAGGAAATGAAGTGTGTACCGCTGCAGTGTTGTGCATTCATTGTTCAACAAGCACTCTCCCGAGAGAGCCTGTATCTTTTCCCAATCTTTTTCTAAAGCCGAAGGATTCAGATAGTTAGCAAGTCCCACCGGCCGAGATAACAAATTGCATCCGGTGGTGACCGAGAGAGTAACGCTTCTTTTCCTTTGCGGATCTTCTGAGGGGGCTTCATAATTTTGCCCAATATTCCCATAGACTGGGGATTGGGGGAGAGAAACATCCTCTTCTCAGACAGAGGCGGCCGGTGGAGATGACGTAGCAGCTGCTAGTGGAAAAGTTGGTGGAGAAGGGGATGAAGCTGATGGTGTTAAAGGGTGACAAGCAGTTATGGTAAACACAATGCTGGTTGTTGGTTGCTCGTCAACCGAAGACGGTAGGGACTCGGTAGTCAGCGCCACAATACCAGGTGCAGCAACTGGGATCCGAAAACGAGAGTTGGTATTTTCCACCATTTCATACCCCCCCCCCAGAGCGCCGGGGTATCGTCCTTAGTTGGTGTAACTAACTCAACAAATTGAGCAGCCTCTTGAGTTGAGGAAGGTCATCGTCTTCTATGTAGAGAAGCTCCCTCCTCGCTAGCTTCTCCATCATTGTCAATCATCACGGTATCTATGGCTAGCCCGGGCGGAGGGCTCGCCACTACGACTTTCGAAGATGACTCGAGGGCGGCATTCTTCACCCTCTTATTCTTCCCCTGGCCGTAGAGGAACGCCTTCTTTTTGGTTGCTTGTTCTCCAGCCGGGGACTCCGAGAAGAAGCACTTGCACCAGAAGCAGGCCCGGAGATGCCTGTCTATGAAAAAGCCTTCTACAACAGCCTCGCCGCATCAACAGGATCAACAGAAACGTCCTTCTCAGGGATGACAACTGAGCTCTGGGGTAGACCTATATTCAGCAGGAGAGAAGAATTAGACAAATTTCTCATAAGAAAAGATAAGGACATGATGAGTTCAACTTACCATAATTTTTGGCCTTTTACCCATATTTCAGGGACAACTCTTTCCACGTGCGGGTTTCATGCCTAGTAACATCCAATTTTTTTTTTAACCCATTGGTCTAAGCCATCAACACTAGGGGGAACCCACAGAGTCGCTGAGACAGGTAAAGGGAGAAAAGTTAATAATGACGATGAATGGTCCTTAACAGAAGCAAAAACAAACTATATACTTACGAGTGCGGTTCTACAATTCTGGGAAAGACGGAGCCGAGGCCGAGATGATGTCACTGGTGGTAACTGAAATAAACCGTTCCATCTACCCACAGTCGTTATCATCATTCATACTGGATATCAATGCATGGTGGCCCTGCTTATTGAAGTTAATCATCCCCCACGGAAGATCTTAGGGGAATAAATGTTCATCACGTGAGCTAGGGATAACACCTCCCCCGTTTCTTGGCACAGGCACTGAAGGAAAGAAATCATCCTCCACACGGAGGGACTCACCTGTACCAAACATACTTGGTGGCGGGGCAAAACTCCGTAATAACAGAGTCAAGCTCTCCACTTAGAGAAAATGTCCCCAAAGTGAAGGGATACGTATAGAAGTACGTAAAACCCTTCTTGGGTAAGGTTACCCGCTCGGCCAGATCAGGAGCAATGATGTCTAAATCCTGGCAATGACAATCTTCCTTCACAGCAGAAATACTGAAAGGACAAATGGAAGAGGAATATCTGCTAATGGCCCATGTACGAAGGCTAACAGAAGGAAATTTCTCTTCGAAGTCTTTAGTTGTAACAAGACTTCTAGGGATGATGGTGCTCACTGTAGGAGGAGCAGCTTCATCGGCTTTGTTTTTGTTCTTTGAGGAATTGATTTTTTTTTGAAGAAGCCATTATATGTTATAGAATAAGGAAAAACTTTTCTCGTATGAGGAGAATTAAAAAAAGGTTGAAGAACAGAGTACAAATTGAATGAAGAGAGTTTGGAGAATTATGGGGTGTGAACAAAGGAGATTGATGCATATAAGGAAAGGTTTAGGCAAGCTAAATTCGTGCCTATAATTACCTAGATAACCGATAAAAGTTATGCTGAATCGTGGGATGACGCGTGTTCGGGGCATTAAATGCGGAAAGATGTGCGTCTAATCAACCGTGTTTTCAGAGGGGGTCAGAGAAATTCCTGCCAAAAAGATTGTTTCTACCAACTTTCTGGTGACACAAAGTTATGTGACCAGAAAGCAGGGGGACTATATGCATAGGGTAAAATATGCTATGATAAATAATTGCATAAGAGAGTGACACGTGGAGCCGAAGGCAGAGGATAGCTAAAACCGAAGACAACTGTTCCATTTGTTACCGAAAAGAATGATGCTCATACAGATGCAATAAATGCCTGGCACCCACTAGCATTTAATAAAAAATATTCTACAGCATTTAATACACTGCCCGTTACAAAGAATTTATTATTCATGCCCGTCGTTACACATTCTTCAATGGCCCTCATAATTGACATTAAAGAAGGGCATGATCCTAGGACCTTGTTCCCTAGGTGCAACTACAAATGGTGAGCTCTGTTATCACTGTAAAAGACACGATTTTTTGGCAAACTTATGCTATAATCTATTCAATGCTTTATACAATTTTACCTTCTTGCTTTTAAATTTTATTACAATTGTGCCCGGAAGCGTTGCTCCCGGAATTATTGTTTCTGCTATTTCATCTACATCTCAAGGCTAAGTATCACATATTTCTTCAATTCTTTTATTATTTCAGGATCAAATTAATTCACTTGTCTAGAAACCACGTATATATTCAACTGTACTATTTTACGGATAAACACTATATATA
>AWOL01S0013723.1:0-13340 GCA_000715115.1 Nicotiana otophora
TTTACCCATATAGGAAAATAGCTCATGGCATGATCTGTCAGGGGGGAAGGGTCAGTTTTTGTGAGGCATGTTAAAAAACTAAGTGGAAACAAACTTCCATTTAATTAATCAAAAAATGTCATACTTTACCCTTTTACTTGAAAAAATCGTTTAAAGATACTCTATGTTTGAGTTTTCAGTTATAACAACCCATACGCTACGGAGTCGAGATACAGTGGCAGAGCCACCTTATAGGAAGGGGTGTCAAATGACACCTCTTCGCGAAAAAATTACATTGTGTACCTAGGCAAAAAAATAAATTATATGTATATATATTATGTATTGATTTCCCTTAATTTTTTGATATGTTTACTTTTATATATTTTGACACCCCTTAACGAAAATTCTGGCTCCGTCACTGTCGAGATCGCACTAGCTGCAAAAGTTCAAGCACTTTCTAGCCGCTATGGTGCCAAGAGAGCGACGTGCACAACTCTATAAAATGTCCAAGTCGGGATCTTTAGCTTAAAGCAAGTCAAGAGATTAGGGTTTAATTCTTCGGAGAGACTTTACACCAAGAATCACTACTAACCGTTGAGATAGGGTTTACGAAACTCATTTACGTTATTCAACATCTATTAACAAGAGTTTTAACATTTAAATTATGGGATTTTGTTAGATTTCAAGAAATCTTCAAGAAATATTCAAGAGCCCAAGACCTAGAACCTAGTGACGCGTTAGAAAACGACTTTCAAGGTAAGTCCTACTACTTTCTACTACCAAAGTTAGAAACTTATTGACATATAATATATTTAAATTTGTTAGATTGATAGAATTTATGGGTGGAAATGATATGAAACCAATAAGACCTAACTTTGGAAATATAGGTGGAGATTGAAGTTGGGTTCGTTGGTAGAGGCTCTTTACATTAGGTGGTGAGTTGAGGTTTCTTCCCCAAGTCAAGGAATAGATTAGAATGCACATATTAAATTACTTGTTTATTTGTCTTACTTTTAAAAATGAACTATATATGTAACACCCCGGACAAATGCTACATCGACAAAATATGAAAGAGATGCTGGTATATAAGGAAACAAGCCTTAGAACCTAGTGACGCGTTTAAAATTGTAAGGACCTAAGCTCAAAATGGAAAATATTACTAGTGAGTTGGGTTAATATGGTATTAGAGCCACTCCGCATGCAACTAGGACGATGATGGGTCAAGTCTTAATGTTTAACTCAGTTTAGGCGAATCTCAAATCTTTGAAATCATGGTGGGAAAACCTCAGCGAGGACGATGAGTCCCTAAAAGAGGGTGTGTGTAACATCTTAAGCAAATTCCACATTGGCAAAACACGAGAGAGATGATGGGCGTAATGACCCAGCCAGTTGTTTTGTATATTATAGCCATGTTCCCCTATCTATTACCTCTTCTATATTCATTTATAATTATGTGACTTGCCGGGGTGGCTGGTTTGATTTCGGGGAGGTGATAAAGTGAATTCGGACACTTAGTCCCAAGATTGAAAGCTAAGTTGAAAGAGTTGACCGAAATTTGACTTTTGTACAGACAACTCCAGAATGGTATTTTGATGATTCCAATGGCTTCATATTGTAATTTTGGACTTGCTCGTATGTCTAGATATTGATTTGGAGGTCCGTAGGTTGGTTTGGTGCTTTTTGGCGAAAGTTGGAAAGTTGGAGCTTTGGAAGGTTGAGAGGATTGATCGAGAGTTGACTTTATTGATATCGGACTCCAATTTTAGTTTCGGAAGTTAGAATAGGTCCATTATATCATTTGGGACTTGCATACAAATTTTGAGGTCATTCGGAGTTGATTTGATATGGTTCGACATGAGTTTTAGAAGTTGGAAGTTTATTAGTTTCATTAGGCTTGAATTGGGGTACGATTCATGGTTTTAGGTGTTGTTTAATGTGATTTGAGCCTTTGAGTAAGTTTGTATCGTACTTTAGGACTTGTATTTGGATGGAGTCCTGGGGGCCTAGGGTGTGTTTCGGATGGTTGACAGATCATGTTTGGACTTAGAGGAAGTGCTGGAGGTTGCAAGTTTTGGTGCAATCGCACCTGAGAGGAATTGGTCATAGGTGCAAGGCTGGAGAAGTGGCCTGATGATCGCAGAAGCGAAGAGGTAGGCTACAGGGGAAGTCAGCAGATGCGGACACTGAGGCGCATGTGCGCATGCGTTGATGCGCAAAGGAGACCGCATGAGCGAAAGGTTGCTGGAGGATCAGGGATCGGATAAGCGGAAGGAGTTTGCAAAAGCGGACTCGAAGATACGGTGGAATGTCTGTAAAAGCGGATGGTCGGGCGCTTGGAGTGAGCCGCAAATGTGGCTACTATTCCGCAGAAGCAAGACAATGCGGTTAAGTGAGCCACGGGTGCGGGACCACTGGGCAGAACATAAAAATGAGGGTCTGGTAAGTTTTCTCATAGTTGGAATTTTGGAGCTCGGGTGGAGGCGAGGTTTTGGTGGCTTTTTGCAACAATTGAAGAGGTAAGTAAAGATTATTCACTTTTTGATGATAGATATTGATTACCCATTGATTATTACATCTAGATTATGCGAATTTAGGGTAGAATTTGTAGATTTTAGACTATGTTATTGGAGAGTGAGATTTTTTGATTTGAGGGTCAATTTGTGGATGAAATTAGTATGGTCGGACTAGTAATTGAATGTTTAGAATTTATGCATTTGACCGGGTTCCTGGGTGCGGGCTTGCGGTTGAATGTTTGGGTTGACTTCTCAATTTTGATTAAAGACCATTGCTTTATTATTGAAATTATTTTCTATGGCACTTAGTGATGATATTAAGTTGTATTGGACTAGATTAGAGTCGCTCGAAGGCCGATTCACGTGGCAGGGACTTTTTGGAGTATTGATTTGCGTGTACTGAGGTAAGTTACATATCTAAACTTAGATTTGAAGGTATTTAACCCTGAGAACTATGTTACTTGAAAGGTATTAAGGTGACATACGTGCTAGGCGACAGACGTGTGTGCGTGCACCGGAGTATTCATGATTTAAGGTTGCTTTTAGACTATTAGGAGATTTGATTTCTATCATGCCTTTTTATATCAGTATTTTCTAAAGCTGTATGATTATTTGAGATTTGATTCATGCTAGAAATCATGTCTAGGATGTGTGCTGATCTTTTGAGACTTGATAGGGCTATTCTTGCCGTTTCTGAGCTATTTGCCTTAATTGTACATATACATTCAGTCATGATGCTATACTATGTATAATATCTCTGTCTCAGTACTTTCTTATTTGATTCCTCAGATGTTGTCGATGCCTCTTATGTGTAACACTATTGAATTGAATACCGTGAGATGTGGTAACTAAGACTTGACTAGTTGATGATTGAGCTTGGGCCATAAAGCCGATTTGGTATTGATTTTGAGGTAACACGTACGCCAAACTCATATTAGGCTAAGTGTTATTGACTTGGGTCGACTCGTGCACCATGCCTCGCTATTGGGCTATATGATTATGATTAGCACTCGGGCAGGATCCGCCCCTCTGGAGTCTGACATGCCAGCAGTGGCGTAGACACAATGTTTTATATACGTGCTTGGCATGCTTAAATTCCTGATATGTGAACGAGCTGAACATGATATCATTGAGCTACTTGCTTACTCTGTTTTCTTTTACAACCTGAGCTATTATTAGTTATTAATATTGGTCTCTTACTGTGTCTTTTGTGCTCGTCACTGTTTTCAGCCAAAAGTGAGGTTTGTTACTTATTAAGTATATGGGATCAGTTGTACTCATACTACACTCTGCACTTCAAGTGCAGATACAGGTATATCCGGACGAGGTGATTTCCAAAGTTGAGTTGCTACTAGCCTTTGGGAGACTACGAGGTAGCTGTTATATCATCCACAATCCTTGAAGCTCTCTTTTAATTATTTCCATTACATTGTTCTATTGTTCAGATATTTGTATTGTGGATCTTGGCTTTGTATTTTGATATTCAATTGTTATCATGTACTCGTTGACACCAGATCATTGGGATGGTTGTAGGAGTATTGAAGTTGTTTTCATAAGATATTTGATGATATTTTTTGTTGTGAGTTATTATACCATGCTTATTCAATTTCATAGTTGTTATGTGATTGGCTTGCCTAGCAAGTAG
Organism: Nicotiana otophora; assembly: GCA_000715115.1. Taxonomy (NCBI): domain Eukaryota; kingdom Viridiplantae; phylum Streptophyta; class Magnoliopsida; order Solanales; family Solanaceae; genus Nicotiana; species Nicotiana otophora. Next base: position 4,138 of record AWOL01S0013723.1, read on the forward strand.
TGTTAGGCAACGTCGCGGCTCCGGTGGGAGTCTGGTCATGACAAGTTAGTATAGAGCACTAGATTACATTGGTCTCACGAGTCATGAGCAAGTTTAGTAGAGTCTTACAGATCGGTACAAAGACGTCCGTACTTATCTTCGAGAGGCTGTCAAACTATTAGGAAACTTCACTTTCTTGCATTCTTTTCTTGCGGATTTGTTCATTCCGAAATCTGAACCTATATTCTTCTACTCTCTCAAAGATGGTGAGGACGCGATCAGCTAACCCAGCACCAGTACTACCAGTTAGCACCACAAGAGGTCGGGGCTGAGGTAGAGGTTAAGTTGTGAATCACACTGCAGCGAGGGTAGCACCTGTGGAGCCACTAGCTGCTCCAGTGGAGGAGCAGGTGCCAGATACTGTTGAGTCAGTGGGTCCATCCCAGACACCGGCAGTACCTATTGTTATACCTGGTCATCAGGAGGATTTGTCTCAGATTTTGAGTATGTGTACGAACCTGGCTTAGGCGGTTACTATACCAGTTGCACCAGCTACCTCACAGGCTAGGGAAGAGACCCAAACTCCCGCCGCCCGTACTCCAGAGTAGCTAGTTCGGGGTCAACATACACTAGGGTTGTTACCAGTTCAGCCGGTTGTTGTTGCTCAAGACGAGGTTGATCCATCTATGACTGGTGCGAGGCAGAGGATGTTGGAGAAGTTTAGGAAGCTTGATCCGCCCGAGTTTAGGGGGCAGAGTCAGAGGATTCTCAAGACTTTCTGGATCAGTGTCATTTGATTCTTTGCACTGCGGGTATTGTGGATATCGGTGGGGTTTCATTCACTAATTTTTAGTTGACAGGGTCAACCTACAAGTGGCGAGATTATGAGTTAGCTAGGCCAGCTGGCGCAACACCCCTTATATGGCATGAATTCTTGGTTTTCCTCTAAGAGAAGTTTGTTCCATAGACTTTTAGAGAGAAGTTGCGTAGGGCGTTTGAGCAGCTACGCTAGGGAGATATAACTGTGACTCAGTATGATATGAGATTCATGGATATGGCCCGTCATGCTATATGGTTGTCTTATTGTGAGTGAGAGAGAGAGGATCAGGAGGTTCATTAATGGCCTCAACTATGGTCCATGCTACAGTTTGGCTCGAGAGGCCGAGATGGATGTTAGGTTTAACCAGGTGGTCGAGATTGCTAGGCGCTTAGAGCAGGTTCGCAGGCTTGAGCGCAAGGGGAGAGAGGGCAAGAGGCCCTATGGTTTAGGTGGTTTTAGTGGCACCTCATTTGGAGGCCTGTCACATCATAGAAGAGGTCGTCCTTATAGGCTAGCTCAGATGACTCGCCAGGTTCCTCGTAGCCCATCAGCCAACCACTATTCATACATTACTTATCCAGTTTAGTCATCTTTCAGTGCACTCCCAGCTCAGAGCTCATACCTTGCTCCATCAATTCAGGGTTCGTCAATACTAGGTTCTTTCAGTGGTTATTCTAGTTCTCACGTTCAAATGCAGGCCTCACCGTCATTCCCAGTTCAAGGTTGTTACGATTGTGGGGAGTTGGGGCATGTGAGGAAGTATTGTCCCTGTCATTACAGAGGTCCAGTGTAGCGTGGAGGCTAGACTATGACTCATGCACAAGTTGCTACACCACCCGCTCAACCAGCTCGGGGTGGAGGCGTACAAGTCGAGGTCGCCCTAGAGGGGGAGGTCCGGTAGGTGGTTGTCACGCTCGATGCTATGCTTTTCTTACCAAGCCAGAGGTAGTTTCTTCCGACGTAGTGATCGCATGTATTGTTTCAGTGTGCCATAGGGATGCTTCAGTATCATTTGACCCTGGTTCCACTTATTCATATATGTCATCATACTTTGCTTATTGTTTGGATATGTCTCATTATTCATAAGCTATGTATGTTCATGTATATATGCTGATAGGTGATTCTATTATCGTGGACCGTATATATCGGTCGTGTGTGGTGACTATTGGGGGTTATGAGATGAGAGTTGATCTTTTATTTCTTAGCATATATTATTTTGATGTGATTTTTGGGCATGGATTGGTTGTCGCCATATCACGCTATCCTTGATTGTCACGCTAAGACCGTGATGTTGGCGATGCCGAGATTGGAGTGGAGAGGTTGCATGTATTATGTTCCTAGTGGAGTGATTTCACATTTGAAGTCTCAACAGATGTTTGAGAAGGGATGTTTGGCATATTTGGCCTTCGCGAGAGATGTTACTGCTGATACTTCTATCGTTTAGTTAGTTCTGGTAGGGAGGGACTTCCTAGATGTATTTCCAATAGATCTTACGGGCATGCCACTAGACAAAGATATTGATTTTGGTATTGATCTGGTGCAGGGCACTCAACCCATCTCTATTTCACCGTATCGCATAACACCTATTAAGTTGAAAGAGTTGAAGGAGCCACTTGATAAGGGCTTCATCAGGCCTAGTGTATCGCCTTGGGGTGCACCAGTTCTATTTGTGAAGAAGAAGGATGATACTATGAGGATGTGTATTGACTACTAGCAGCTGAACAAAGTTAAAATTAAGAACAAGTACCCACTACCGCGCATTGATGACTTATCTAATTAACTTCAGAGAGATAGAGTGTTATCGAAGATTGATTTGAGGTTGGGGTATCATCAGTTGAAGATCTGGGAATCAGATATATTAAAGACGACATTCAGGACCCGCTATGGTCACTACGAATATTTGGTGATGTCATTTGGGTTCACCAATGCCCCAATATCCTTTATGCACTTGATGAACATTGTATTCCGGCCATATCTTGATTCATTCATCATCATGTTCATTGACGACATATTTGTGTATTCTCGCAGCCAGGGGGATCATGAGAAGCAATCTGAGGATCGTACTCTAGACTTTGAGGGAGAAGAAGATATATGCTAAATTCTGCAAGTGTGGGTTTTGGCTTGATTCAGTGGCATTCTTGGGGAATGTGTTGCCCAGACCGTCTTCTACTAGTGAGATGCGGAGTTTCCTTGGTTTAGCCGGATATTATCGTTGTTTTGTATAGGGATTCACATCCATTGCTACATCTTTGACTAGATTGACCTAGAAGGGTGCTCCTTTCAGATGGTCCGATGAGTACGAGGTGAGATTTCATAAGCTCAAGACTGTATTGATTACAACCCCGATGTTGGTGTTGCCTACAGGTTCGTGATCTTACACCATGTATTGTGATGCATCGCATATTGGGCTTCGTGAAATGTTGATGCAGGATGGTAGGTGATTGCCTACGCATCCCGATAGTTGAAGGTTCATGAGAAGAATTACCCTATGCATGATTTAGAGGGAAACCATTGTTCATGCGTTAAAGATATGGGGCACTATCTGTACAACGTTCCACGTGAGGTCTATACAGACCATCAGAGTCTCCAGCACCTGTTCAAGTAAAAGGACCTTAATTTGTGGCAGTGGAGATGGTTAGAGTTGCTGAAAGACTATGATCTCACCATACTATATCATCCGCGGAAGGCCAATGTAATGGCCGATGCATTAAGTAGGAAGGTTGAGAGTATGGGCAGTTTGGCATATTTACTGATAGCAGAGAGCCACTATCCATGGATGTTCAGGCTTTGGATCGGCTTGTGAGATTGGATATTTTGGAGCCTAGACTTGTTCTTGCTTGCATTATGGCACAATCATTGTTGTTGGAGCATATCAAGGCTCGCCAGTTTGATGACCCTCAATTGTTGGTGTTGAAAGACACGGTGTAGTGGGGTGGTGGTAAGGAGGTTGTGATTGGTAATGATGGTGCTATCTGGCTTCAAGGCCAGATTTATTTTCCAAATGTTGATGGGTTGAGAGATCTGATCCTTAAGGAGGCTCACAACTCACGCTATTCCATTCACCCAGGTACCATAAAGATGTACTATGACTTTAAATAACACTATTGGTTGCGGAGAATGACGAAATATATTGCTGCTCATGTCTCTCGATGTTTGAATTGTCAACAGGTGAAGTATGGGCACCCGAAATCAGAAAGGTTAATTCAGATATTGGAGATACCTGAGTGGAAGTGGGAGCGCATCACTATGGATTTTGTGGTAGGCTTATACCGGAACTTGAAGAAATATGATGCAGTATGGGTTATTATGGGCTGATTGACTATGTTTGCACACTTCATTCCCGTGATGACTTCCTATGCTTCAGAGCAGTTGGCTCATATTTACATCCGACAGATTAGCTGCCTGCATGGCGTGCCCATTTCCATCATTTCTGATCGAGGCACGTAGTTCACATCGTAGTTTTGGAGAGCAGTGCAGTGAGAGTTGGGCACATGGGTAGAGTTGAGTAGAGAATTCCATCCCTAGATGGACAGGCAGTCCGAGCGCACTATCAGATCTTGGAGGACATGTTATGTGCATGTGTTATGAATTTTGGTGGTCCATGGGATCTGTTTCTACCATTCACAGATTTTTCCTATAACAACAGCTATCAGACGAGCATCCAGATGGCCCCGTATGAGGCCTTATATGGGAGGTGATATCGTTCACCGATTAGTTGGTTTGAGACTTGATAGACTAGATTGTTGGGCACTGATTTGGTTTGTGATGCTATGGAGAAGGTTAAGGTGATTCAGGAGCGACTTCGTACAACTCATTCAGACAGAAGAGTTATGTGGACTGGAAGGTCCGAAATATAGCTTACATGGTGGGTGAGGAGGTTTTGCTAAGAGTTTTTTCCTATTAAGGTTGTGAGAAGGTTCAGGAAGAAGGGTAAGTTGATCTCTCAGTATATTGGGACCTTTTGAGGTGCTTGAGAGAGACAGAGAAGTGGCCTACAAATTTTCCTTGCCACCTAGTTTGTCGGAAGTTCACCCAGTGTTTCATGTTTCGATGATTCAGAAGTATTATGGTGATCCGTCACATGTTTTGAACTTCAGCATGGTGAAGTTAGATGGGGATTTGACTTATGATGTGGAGTTGGTGGCCATTTTAGATCGGTAGGTTCGAAAGTTGAGGTCAAAATATAGCGCCAGTGAAGGTGCATTGGAGATGTCAGCCGGTCGAGGAGGATACTTGGGAGACGGAGCAGGAGATGTGGAGCAGATATCCTTACCTTTTTGAGGCTCCAGGTATGATTGTAGACCTGTTCGAGGTTGAATGTTTGTTTAACAGGGGAAGAATGTAACGATCCGGCCGGTCGTTGTGTGTATTATGGCCCCATTCCACTATCTATTGCCTCTTCTATGTTCATTTGTGGTTATGTGACTTGCCGAGGTGGGTTGGTTTGTTTTCGAGTAGCTGTTGGAATGAATTGGGGCACTTAGTCCCAAGGTTGAGAGCTAAGTTGAAAGAGTTGGCTGGAGATTGATTTTTATGTAGAGTAGTCCCGAATGGTGTTTTGATGATTCCAATAGTTTTGTGTGGTGATTTTAGAAATAGGTGTATGTCCGAATGTTGATTTGGAGGTCCGTAGGTTAGTTTGGTGGTTTTTGGTGATAGTTGGAAAGTTGGAGGTTTGGAAGGTTGAGAGGTTTGACCGAGAGTTGAATTTCTCGATATTGGGGTTGAATTTTTGGTCCGGAAGTTAGAATAGAACCTTATGTTATTTGGGACTTACATGCAAAATTTGAGGTCATTCAGGGTTGATTTGATATGGTTCAGCATGCGTATTAGAAGTTAGAAGTTTATTAGTTTAATTAGGCTTGAATTGGGATGCGATTCATAGTTTTTGGTGTTGTTTGATGTGATTTAAGGCTTTTAGTAAGCTCGTAACGTGTTTTAGGACTTGTTGGTATATTTGAATGGGGGTGTCAGGGGCATTGGGTGTGTTTCGGATGGTTGACGGATCATGTTTGGACTTAGAGGAAGTGCTGGAGGTTGCAGGTTGTGGTGCATGCAATCACACCTGCTAGATCGCAGAAGCGAAGGGGGAGGCTATAGGAGAAGTTTGCAGATGCAGACACTGAGGTACATGTGCACATGCACTGATGCACAAAGAAGATTGCATGAGCGGAAGGTCGCTGGAGGATCAAGGACTGCAGATGCGAACTCGCAGATGCAACAGAATATCTGCAAAAGCGGATGGTCATGCGCTTGGAGCAAGCCGCAGATGCATTCACTATTCCACCCAGATGCGGTTATGTGAGCCGCATGTGCGGGATCGCTAGGCAGAGCATAAAAATGAAGGTTTGGTTATTTTTCTCATAGTTGGAATTTTGGAGCTCGGTTGGAGGCAATATTTGGGAGGCGTTTTGCTACAATTGAAAAGTTAAGTAAAGATTATTCACTTTTTGATGATAGATATTGATTACCCATTGATATTACACCTACTTTATGTGAATTTAGGGTGAAATTTGGGAGTTATAGACTATGTTATTTGAGAGTGAGATTTGGTGATTTGAGTGTCGATTTGGGGATGGAATTGGATGAAATAAGTATGGTTTGACTCATAATTGAATGGGTGTTTAGAATTTGTGAGTTTGACCGGGTTCTGGGGAGAGGGTCCGAGGTTGACCTTTTGGGTTGACCTCTTAATTTTGATTAAAGACCTTAGCTTTATTGTGTGGAATTGTTTTCTATGGCACTTAGTGATGATATTAAGTTGTTTTGGACTAGATTCGAGTCGCTCGGAGGACGATTCGTGTGCCAAGAGACTTTTGGAGAATTGATTTGGGTGTATTGAGGTAAGTAACATATCTAAACTTGTATTTAAGGGTATTTAACCCTGAGAACTATGTTTTATTAAAGGTATTAAGGTGACATACGCGCTAGGTGACGAGCGTGTGTGCGTGCATAAGAGTATTCATGATTTGAGGTGGTTTTTAGACTATTAGGAGACTTGTTTGCTATCATGCTTCGTTATATTCGTGTTTTCTAAACCTGTATGATTATTTGAGTTCTGATTCATACTAGAAATCATGTCTAGGCTATATGCTATTTGTTTGAGACTTGATAGGGATATTCTTGCTGTTTCTGAGCTATTTGCCTTAGTTGTACACATACACTCAGTCATGATGCTATACAGTATATGATATCTTTGTCTCGACACTTTCTTATTGGATTCCTCACTTGTTGTCGATTTCTCTTATCTGTAACACTATTGAATTGAATACTGTGAGATGTGGTAACTAAGACTTGACTAGTTGATGATTGAGCTTGCGCGATAGAGCCGATTTGGTATTGATTTTGAGGTGACGCATACGCCCGAATTATATTAGGCTAAGCGTTATCGACTTGGGGCGACACATACACCATGCCTCCCTATTGAGCTAAATGATTATGATTAGCACTTGGGCAGGATCCGCCCTCTGAAGTCTAACATGCCAGCAGTGGGTGCTGAAATAGTGTTTTATATACGTGCTTGATGATGGGCAGTTATGCTAGGCACCCGTCTAGTCCTAAGTGTGATTATTCTTGATGGATCCACTGTGATATTGTTGATTTGACATGTATATTTGCCATGTAGGCATAGAGATGTACTTTCTTCATGCTAGCTAGTAAATGGAATGTTTTATCTGTGTTGGGCTTTAACTGTTATATGTGGAAATCATGCCTAAATTCTTGATATGTTAACGAGCTGAACATGATATCATTGAGCTACTTGCTTACAATGTTTCCCTTTATATCCTGAGCTATTATTAGTTATTAATAATGGTCTATGACTATTTCTTCTGAGCTCGTCACTGTTTTCAGTCTAAGGTTAGGTCTGTTACTTATTGAGTACATGGGGTCGGTTGTATTCATACTACTCTCTGCACTTCGTGTGTAGATCCAGGTACATTCGGACGAGGTAATTTCCAGGGTTGAATTGCTACTAGCTTTTGGGAGACTACGAGTTAGTTGTTGTGTCATCTATAGTCTTTGAAGCTCTCTTTCATTTATTCCATTGTATTGTTCTATTGTTCAGACAGTTGTATTAAGGATCTTGGCTTTGTATTTTGATATTCAGTAGTGCTCATGTACTCATTGACACTAGATCATTGGGATGGTTGTAGCAGTATTGAAGTTATTTTCATCATATATTTTATGATATATTTTGCTGTTGAGTTATTAAACCATGCTTATTCAAGTTCATAGTTATTATGTGACTGTTGGTTTGCCTAGTAAATAATGTTAGGCATCGTCGCAACTCCGGTGGGAGTTGGGCGTGACAGTGGGTATATAAAGAAACAATCCTTAAACCTCGGTGATGCATTTTAAAGTCGTGCGGGCCTAGGCCCAAAGCAAATAATTTCATTAATGGACTGCGCTATTACAATATATACAATCAAAAACCTCTATGACATAAAAATATTAGATAATATGACTTGTTGCAGTTATTTGTTTATGTGCAATTTAATGATTATGTGACTTATTGTAGTTATCTGCGTAAGTGCAATTGGTTATTTATGTAAGTTGCTTATACTACTCAAACCTTCAGTTTAACTTTCTTTGGTGCGATGTAACTACTTGATTATATTCAATTTGTTGTATTGCTATGATTTTCAATTTAGATTTAGATCAGAAAGGGAGAAGTAGCCAACCTCCCCGGGAGTGAGTTCCACAGTGGTCAGGGCTAGCTACACTATACTTGCAAGTGCTACCGCATCAAACTCCAATTCAGTAAGGGAGAAGTGAGCAACCTCCTAAGAGTGTGAGTGATGCCAGAGGACATGGTAGGCTATAATCCCTCACTTGTAGGTGTTATTGTTTGTTTGAGAGGTAGTAAAATAATCGCTCGTGCGCGTTGCTAGATCTTAATGTACTATCACGACCCAAAACCCCACCTAGTCATGATGGCACCTAACCCCAATATGCTATGTAAGCCAAACAATGAATAATACACACAAATGAAAGATCATTGATATCATCAATGAATAAAATAACTAAATTCAATACAATATTCCAAGGATTGATAGTACAAGTCATGAGCCACTAAGATTTTGATTTACAAAGTTGGTTCGATTAATAAGTACAATATCTATTTGAATATACATATACAGAGTACACATCCTAATCTACCAAGAGCAAGTGGTAGCTTATATCTGGAATTCAGGTACATCTTTAATACTAGCCTCCATCATCCACAGCATCTCAGCTCCAAAATATACACACAAGGTACAAAAGTATAGTATAAGTATAACCGATCTCATGTACTCAGTATGTATTTTCACTAACCTTGGTGAAGTAGTGACAATGGTTTAGGTCAAAGATACTCATTTTACATAACTTGTACAACTCAATAATATATATATACATATACATA